>VXBW01008243.1:82576-196352 GCA_013400375.1 Thinocorus orbignyianus
CCAGCGGCTGGGGATGGGGCTGGGGGAGGCACACGCCCCCTCGTCGCCTCCCTTGAGGTTTCCCCACGAGCGAGATGCGGGGGGAGAGGGGAGGGCGTGGGCAACGGGGTCTGCCTGTGGGGGTCAGCCCGGGACTTGTGGGACACCCACCGGTGACTGGGGAGCTCGAGTGGGACATGGTGTTGTGATCAGGGAGAAGGGGTCTCGCCCTTCACTCCCCACCCAGGGATTTTTGACCAAAGCCATCATCTTCGTGTGGGTCATGCCGCCCAATTTGGGCCATGCGAGTGTGCTTCAAGCCACGACACACCAAACAGAGATCCCAGACCTGTGGGTGTGTGTCCACCAGTTGGGAAGAGGCTGCAGGACATAGGAAGTTCACCCTGGTGCTGAACAAAGTGCCGCAAGTAGTCCCACTGGGTTCAGTGGGACTGTGCGCAGTCCACAAGCTCAAGAATGTGTGTAGATATTTGTGGGATTAGGAATACACAGGCCAGTCATCTTTTATGTCTCTAGTTCTGGGTGTTGCCAGGAACAATGGATTATTTCCAGACTCCCGTTTTCTTGAAAGTCGCGCTTTGATTTTCTCAAATCTACCCGTTTTCAGGCTGCTGAGGGTGGTGATAAGTGTTTGTGATGCGGCTTCAAGTATTAACGTCAGTGCTGATGGAGCAGAGCTAGTGCGATGTGCACTGGTGTGCTCTGGGGGTGAACAAAGTAGCAGAGGCAGCTGAGAGTCTTTCCCATCGCAGAGAGGAGATGCACAGAACCTTGCCTTTGCAGTCTGTTGACTGTAGGGATGCCCAAAGCAATGGTTATACGACATGGTCTTTTCAGGGGGCCTATGGCTCTGATGAGGACCATAGTGTACCAGAAAGGTCATGGTGCAGTATCACAGCATTAGTTTCACACCAGGTCAAAAAGCATTGGAAACCTGTCAGATATGACTTCGCCTGAGCAAGGATTAAATCCACAAAAAGTAACCATTGTAGCACAAAGAAATAAAGAACAGATTTAGAAATCTGATTTCCTTCTGTTGATCTGATGGCTTGAGTTGACATCTACTTGAGTGCATTTCGGTGACTTGGAGACAGTACCTTTAGTTTGGGATTGCCAAAAATACATAAATACCAGCTGCAGTAGCATTTGCTGCTTAAAAGCAGGGCTCAGATATCAAAGAGACTTGACTCAGCTTTTAGTTTATGCTCTGGCAGTTGACTGGCGTATCTATTTTTCATACAAGTTGTGAGTGAAACACTTATATCTGAATATAGCCATCAGGTAATTACAGATATCCTGCAGTGTTGGGTTCGATTAGGACAACAGTTCTTGCAATGTTTGTAAGACTGATTGATGCTTGCTCAGTTGTGTGATTTACTTTGGATCCTAAGTTAACTAACAATTTTTTCTGTGAAGAATCAATATCATTCAGTTTCCCAAACTAAAACTACCCAGACTCTGATCCAAAGCCCATGAGTATGTTTCAAAGAATAGATCTTTCCATTAATTCTCATACACTGGATGAAATCAATAATGAAACTCCATTTCTCTAAAGGAAAAATACTTCTGTTTGAAAACACAGGGCAGAAGGAATGCTTTGAGAAGAAAAAGAGGAAAGAAGAACATTGCTTTAAACCTGTGTCATCAGGGAATGTGCAAGGAGCGGGACTGCGCAGGAATTTAGAAAATTCCACTAAAGGAATAACTGATAACACTTTTCTAGTTCTTCAGACAGTAACCTTAGAGAACTGAAGGATAGCAACCAAAAATTGCTGCTGCTGAGTGATCTGCTGTATCTGACGGAAGCATGGTCCTTCCTCTTTGAAAGAACAATAAATAGTATTTTGAATTCATATAGTTTCTGATTGATTCATTAGGCCTGGGATCTACCTCCATTCTTGTGACTTTCAAATATTTATCAATATGTGGACATAGTGGGACACTTCATATTTCTAAAGTTCATAGTATCTTTTAAACATGTAAGTTGTATTCCACATTGGATTTGTTATAAATATGTTATATATTTAAATGGCTGATGAGCTTCTACTAATACTACTTTAAAAATCTAGTGTTAGTAAAGAAATTCAGGAAACTTGTGAACTGTTTCATGAGTCAAATCTTTTCCTCTAAACTCAAGTATTTTATAATTTGGATTCTGAAGTAGGCGTTCCTTTTTTCTTCCCACTGACCCACCTCTGTTCACTGGAGGAAGGTGTAGCTGTTGGACACTGTCACCATCCTTATCAACCCTGGGATTAATGAATGGGAAGGCAGATTGTTGATGGTTCGTGGAGATGGCGTAATTGAGCAAGTATACCTAATGACCTGAATATCAGTAGATTATTGATATTATGGAGCACATAGTCTCTTCATCAAAACCAGTTTGATTAAACAGAATTCTAGATCCCTCAACCCCCCACCTCAACCACTGAGTTGAATAGTTTAGAAATACCAGCTTTAAAAATCAGTGAGAGCATGTCCCTTTGGATCTGTAAATGGATTCAGCTCTCTCTGTTTCGGTTGCCTGTATGAACAGCTCTCCAAATTTCCAGGTTGTGTTAGATGAGCACTCTGAAAATGATGTTCTGAGTCACTGTTTCCAGAGGAGACACACCTTATGTTTAGCCTGGCTTCCAACACCCCATCCATCCTACTTGCAGGAGGTGGGTTGTGGGGGTGCAGCCTTTTGTAGAGCTGCTGTTATCCCCTGGGGCAGGCCATGGTGAAGGTATGGGGGGACAGGGCTGCCGTGGGCGATGCTGACAGAGACACAGCAGTCCCTGTGGCACTTCTTCCAGACAAACTGCCTGGAATATTTTGTCAGTGGTGTCACAGGTCCCCGGGTTTGAACTGTTTCTTCTTCTAGGTGGAACTAAATCACTTCATTAGGGTGCCTCAGAGCCAGACAGCGCAGTTGTCCTGTGGTTTGGGCATCTCTCCATTTCTCTTCCCATGCCCTGTGAGCTCTGCTCACATGGACGCTCAGGCAGAAGGACACTGGGAATCACCGAGAGATACAACCTGAAAAGAAATTGAGCTCAGTTCTCCCAGAAGTCATGCCTAACTGCCATGCAGATGCCCCATCACACTTGATTTTGGGTAATAAGAGCAGCCTCTCTCCAGCCTTCCTTGACTGCCTGGGTTTCAGACAGATGCTGAGCCTAGACAACCAAATCAGTTGCTACTTTCAGACTTCTCCTCTTATTTCTGCTTAGATGCGAGCTCCACATGAAGTTGGACCTCCCAGACTGGAAGCTTTATCTCCATTTCTTACTACATGGGGATCAAGAGATATTCCTGCTAGCTAGGTAAACCACAGAATACATACCTATTTAGGGTGCAATGCTGTACATAATAGAGGGTGTATCATTGCCAAGTCCTGGGTCTTCACCAGCTTGAACTTTTTATACACTCTTTGTATTTTTCAAGTTTCATTTAAAGCTATGGTGAAATTTGCCAAATACAGTTGCGCTGCCTTTCTGGTTGAAACCACTGACCTCAGAAGGAGTTTCAAGCATATTGTCATATTCTTTTACTTTCAGGAAACTTTAGACTGTGTTCCAGGGAAATCTGATTTTACAGAAGTATTCATTTTACAGACTTTTTTGTTATTTTTGTTCAGGACGTAAATTATGAGGCCTGTTTTTTCATCCAATAATAATAATATAACAACAGCTTCCAACCACAATGGGCTGCCTGTCACAAAGTGATCCCACGTTGCAGCCAGATTCAGACTGAGAGAAGGTCTAGAAAAGATCTATCCTTGTTTACAAATGTTCACATATTGGCTTAATATGCCTTGTTTATAGGGAACTATTACAATTTATTCATCAAATGCTGAAATAAGTTACCCAAATGAACGCTTTGCAGTTGATGTGCCATAGTGTGACTTTAAGCTCTTACCAATGACGTGTGTGTTGTTCATTTTTTCGTTGCTACCGTCTTCTCTTGAGTATCAAGGAAGTTCATTTATAACAGTTCACACTCACTTTTACTCTGCAAAACATGTTCAAATCCGGCAGTAATCCAAAAGAGAAAGATGAAAATTTAATATCCCTTAATGCGCTTCAGAATAAATTGTGCAGACTTTGCTGAAGTGATCTAAAACCAGACATAATGTGCTTGGTTCCTGTTCACTTTGATTCCACTTCACAACGGACCATTACCCTTACCTGACTCCTTCCCACAGCCTAACCTACAAATTATTGTCAGAATTGCTCCCATCTTCTCCAACCTCAAGCTCCTTGGCTATTTGGCAAGTCTTAGAGATGCTGGAAGCCTTGGTCCATGCACATGGAAGTATGTGTGGCATTCTCTTTTGACTGGCAGTCTTCTCATTGCTCGAGACAATATGCTGTACAAAGGACAATAATTAAATTTAAAAATCTGAAAAAGAATTGCATGCATCCTTGAGGAGAACTGCATGTGACACAGGAACCATATGTGGAAGATCATTTGTCTGAAGTAACTACCATTTGGGTTCGATACAAAATGTGCATTTGAAAAATAAGAGTTGAGTATTATAACATATTTTAATGATAAATCTTTTTCTCCACAACAATTTCGTATTGTTGTTAATGACCATTTTGGACTGGTGCCCAGAGTGAAGACATTATCCTTGGATCTGGGTAAGGAGTTTGTAAATGATCCTGAACAAATGGTGACGTTATTTACTAATAATTTTGTTAAATCCACAGATGAGTCTTTTCTTAACCTGGGTAATTAGAATCACAATGTAAAAATATTTTTCTCTGACAAGTGAGGTGAATTTTTCCTTTTCCTATTTTTTGATTAACTGGGAAACTGAAGGTGACTCTGAAATCAGCAAAACAACTGGCTGTCTTTTCAGCGTGCCAGAGTTACTCAGTGACATAGATTTGTTCTAGATAGGTTTGGGATGTTGACCATGCAAAGGCCCATGTGCTAATTCTCATCTTTCAGTTGCTGTGCCCTTTTTCTTTTAGAAACTGGGTTTTGTGGAAGGAAAACTCAACACAGCTCTAGAATAGAGCTAACGTCGCCCTAACTAAATTAACGGAAAAGCAAAGTGCTGGAATACAATTAAAAGTACAGCTATTATGATTACCTGCAGATGATATTTAGGGACCACTCTTTCATATTTTTGATATTTGATGAAACACATCATTATGGGGTTTATTCATATTTTGAATGAAGAGTGATTATTTCTGGTTCAGAAAGTTTGGGACGTTTTATTCTGGCAATTTGTAGACCAATTTCCTTGCATAGTATTTTGTCAAAATTGCCTAAAACAATTTTGTGTTGTGTTGTGGCTGCTGAGCATTTAAACCAGTAAAATGTTTGACTTTTGTGCTTCAAAATTTCACATAATGAAAAGTAATTCCATTACTGCTGGAGTGCTTAAATGTTGAAGACAGCAAAACCGAGACCAAATAATTAGTGCCAAATTTTGTTTGGGTGTTTGCAGAAGTAGGCTTTTATACATTAGTGGTAACATTTTGTTTGTTCTTAGTGTGTGTTTCTTTCAACACACCCGGTAAAATAATTCTGATTTCCTCAGAAATAGTTTCTTATTGCCTGAGGTCTAACTGGGTGAGCTCTTCAGCTGGAGCATATCAAAACAACACTGGCCAGGGTTTGGTTCATGTTGACGGGTGAAGGGAAAGGTTTTGCCACGTTCAGTGATTGTCCAGATGACAGTGGGGTTCAATATCCAGTTATCTTCAGTGGAAGTCAGCAAGCAGGAAACAAGAGTTGGGCTCTGTCAGCCTGGAGGAGCATCCTTCTGCTGCTGTTACATGCCACACATTTCATCTGGAGTTCAGGGTCAGCCTGGAGTGTTCTGCATGCTCTTGTCTAGCTGTGCAGCTTCTCCCAGAGGCAAGGTGATGTACAGAGGTGTCTCTATGAGGCCATCTAGCACTAGAGGGAGTGGAAGCTGGTGTAATCTACTTACAGACACATACATGGCTTGGTTCAGGTGCATCCTCTCCCCCAGATTTGCTGGTTCTGGCAACATAGATCCACGTGGCAAGTCCAAATGCATCATATATGTATGGTCTTCCTGACTTACTGTCTTGCAGTGCAGACCTAAGAGTCAAACAGAGGCTGTGAGTATGGCTTGTATACTGCTTGGCCACTGGAGAGGAGAACAGCAAGAAAAGCAAATAAAAAGACAGTAAAACCTCCCTACATTAAGTTAACATTATTGCAATGTATTTTGGCTCTTCAGCCTGGGAGTTACACCCATCAGGACTCCCTGACGCTTCAACAAGTGGGTGTAAGTAGGTCCAGGGGAATATTAAATTACAACCCTTCAGCTCTGAATTTGACCCAAAAAATACAGACAAAAACTTTGAAAATCAGGGAACATCATGATTGCATTTGTAAAGTATTTTGCTCACTATGTGGAACCCATCTGTAATTTATGTAAATTACTGTTCATGGAGAATGTTGAACCTTTGAAGTTTTGCTTGTTGGGGCATAATGACAATAAAAGATAGCCACTCTATTAAGTATTTTTAGTCATATTTACTGGGTTTATATTGGTTTTGCTTTTCGGAGTAAACAGACTTCAAAAGAAACAAAGGAACCCAAAGTGATAAATAGTCCCTTGTATATGAATTAATATACATATTATCAACAGTTGCTTCTGTTGCGGTATTTCTGTCTTCTTTCAGGTAGATTATAGGGCATTAGATATTCAGTAAAAATATTAATGAAATTTTTTGAGAGATCCCACATCTTTTTCATTTTGTCAGACTTCATAAATGCCACACAGAAATAATTGTTATCAAAGAACATTACTAAGGTGGTGAAATCAAGCTCTCATAAGATAGGAAATGCCAGGAGAAGGTTTTCCCATGGGACATTAACTTACCTGCGTATGTTTGGAATCGTAGACAAGACATATTTATTCCTACTGGATGTTAGTTTATAATAGTGTATTAATTTTTCTCCAGTATCTCCATTTATGTGGTACAGAGAAGGGACTGAACTAATTTAATGAGCACCCATTCAATATTTTATCTTCTCTTCATCGTTGCTCTAGGTTCCATTCACTGCAATATTCATGCTCTGCTCTGAAGATAAAATTATTGATTTCCTCTATGCCTGTCATCAGCATAGCATTTATATATTTCTCAAACATTAATTAAACTTTGCAAGTGATACAGAGTATTATTGCCTCTGTTTTATAGCACTGAGCTACAGTAAGATTAAATTTAAAAGTTATCTTCCCGTAAGAAGTGAATCGCTTGAAGTGCTGATTTCTCAGGGCACTCAGTGTTACAATCGATGTTTGCACTGTACACCCAAGGGCACTTTCCACTTCGCAAGCCCATATAGAAGCCTCACAAGACTCAGCTATCCATGATGCTGCCTCTTCCCTTCCTCTCCCCAGTTTCCTCGTGTACAAAACCTGAAAAGAGCGACCCTGGCATACTCTGAGCCAAATCCTGCATGCGGATAATGGAGAGGTTGGGACATTTGGTGTGCTGCTGATAGCACAAACCTGGTGATCCAGCTACGGTCTGGCACAGTATTTTACGTGTTTGAAGGTTAGATCCCATTGACTTTCATGGCAGGGGTGAGTACTCAGTCCTTCTGCAAATGATAGCATAGAGATCCTGTGAGGACTGTGGAGAAAAACAGGGTAGTGATAAACTGGGATGAGTGGGATGTTGGTGGGTTGCTGGGGTGGGTTGAGGCCAGCTGGTGGCAGCTCAGCCCCCACCCAATTGCTCACTCACTTTCCCTCCGAAGGACGGGGGAGGTAATTGGAAGGGCAAAAGTGAGAAAACCTGTGGGTTGAGATGAATGCAGTGTAATAAATGAACGGGAGGGGAAAAAAAAGGAAAAAAAATCCCAACGGATGCAAAGGCAATCACTCATCACCTCCCACCAGCAAACTGATGCCCAGCCAGTCTCCAAGTAGCAGCTACTTTGGAAAGAAAATGTCCCTGTGTTATTGCTGACTGTGATGTTACACGGTGTGGAATATCTCTCTGGTCAGTTTGGGTCAAGCTGTCCCCTCGCAACCTCTTGCCTACTCACATCCTAATCACTGGGGCAGCAGAGTGAGAAACAGAGAAGAAAACAGCCTTGATTCTGTGTAAGCACTACTCAGCAATAGCAAAAGCATCAGTGTGTTATCGACACTGTTTTGGTCACAAATCTAAAAGATATCACCATATGGGTTTCTGTGAAGAAAATTAACTCCACCTCAACCAGACCCAGCGCCATTGCTCACATCATATAGGTACTGCCTGGCAGAGTCAGGGTCTTGTTCTCTGGCACTGAAGCCACCAGCTTTGAATTTAAGAATTTCTTTTTTCCCCTGTCTCTTCTCTGGCCTTTACAACAAGCAAGGCAGAAATCTTAAAGACTTTAAGTTTTCTTCACTACACAAATCTGTGGCTGATGTCTTGCTTCTATGCTGTGCAGATTTCCACTGGGAAAGAGAAAAGACCATTCCAGGCACAAGGATCGTTTACCCACCATACTTCAGGACTGTGCTCCAAAGCCTGGGAAATGAGAGTTTGTAAAAGAAAATGTCTACAAGTTTCTGACACAGACAACAATATATACGTTTTCCCCCAGGTTCTTTCTTGGAAATGTCTGAAAATTTTCCAAAAAATTATCAAAAGAAGTCCAAACAAAATCAGCCAGAGGCATGCAGCCAGCAGAAAAAATTACAGCTAGAATGACTGAACTTTGGCAAAGCTGTAAAGTCCTTATAATGGAAAGTATTGGGTAACTTTACTGAAAGGCCAAAACCAGTTGAGGAATGAAGAAAGAATGACCATGGTGGCCAGTGATTTTAATCTTCTATTTATCATACAACCCTGTAAAGGGAAGATATAAAGCAAAATGCCTTTGGAGATATCTATGGAGAGGACACAAGGGAACAAGCTGATTCTGACCTTTTCTTTTGTCACTCCAGGCTGTTGGGTCTTCTAATAGCCCTACAAAGTTTTCTCTTGCAATAGTAAAAGTCAGTTTTCTCTACTTGAGAAATTTATGAGAAATGAGATATGTGCATCCATATGTCTCTGAGATCCATGTAAAATTACCTACGAGCCTACCTGAGCAATGAGTTACAGACTTCAGCTGGTGTTCCCAAGCTCAGCATTAGCCACTCAGACCTCCCTAGGCAGAACATAGACCACCCTTTTCCCTACTTGGAAGATGACTTGGAAGCATGCAGCTGGCTTTCACAGTCTTGTGTAAAGGATATTCCAAGCATTTCAGTTTAAAGTTCAGCAAACAAAAGCTGCTACTAGCCCATTTCCATGCAGGTGCTACAGTGGCGTAGTGGGATTGAAAAAACTTGCATATGGTCTGGCAACAAGACATCTGCTGCTGCTCACAGAGCACCGCGAGGCTTCCCAGACAGGCAAAAGCACAGAGACCAAGAAGCAAGCTCCATACTGCTCACCAGCTCTCTTGTTACTGCAGGGACAGTTGGGATGGTGAGGGAAGGATTCTGCTACGTACTCCTAAAATAAAACTTTAAAATGCAGAGTTTTCATTCTGTCATTTGCAATATTGTTTCCATTACAGAAAGAGATCAGGTATTCTTGTTGACAGAGCAATTTTTGGTCGAAACATGCCAAAATCAGCATGAACTGCAGATCAAGTATGTGAACACCTGTTCATTCAAACTTTTCCCTTATGATTGGGAGATCCTTGGAGTTTCTTGGGCAGTGGAGAACTGCAAGAGCAGGGAGGAGTGTGAAGCACAGAGCAGCAGTAGACACTGTGTTCAGCTCATGTGCCATATGTAATGCAAGCAAGAAACGGTTCCCAGGGTAAGGAAAACAAGACAAGGCACCAGAGGCACCACCTGACCCCTGACCACTGTTCCTGGGGGCTGTTTATAGGTTTAAGTATGGGGGAATCTGGTTCTTCTGTTGCCATTTAATTTTCTGAGTTTAGGAGGGTTACTAGTTTTGTATTGCATTAGACTTTAAAAAGTGTACTTTAAAATTAGTAACAGGCAGCTTGTCTGCTCATAATGTTCTTTTTTCCCCCTTGAGATACTCTGGGTAATAAAGTTCCATTTTTTCTATTCGTTAAATGGATGTTTTCAAAGTACTTACAAAGAAACAAATACTCAAATACATGCAGAAGTATCAGAGACCACAAGTCACTTGGATAGAAAAATTATAACACAGAGTCATTTAAGTTGGAAGAAACCTCAGGAGGTCTCTGGTCTAGCCTCCTGTTCCAAGTAGGGTCAGCTGTGAGATCAGACCAGCTTGCTCAGTGGTTTGTCCAGCTGGGTCTTGAAAACCTCCACGGGCGGAGACTACACAGTCCCCCTTGGGTAACCTGTGCCCCTGCCTGGATGTACTCAGGCTGCAAATTTCTCATCCTGTCTGAACATCTCTTGTTTCAACGCATGCCTGTTCTATCTTGCCCTCCCACGCATGGACCACTGTGGAGACCCCAGCTCCATGTTCTCCCTCACCTCCCCACAGGAAGCTGCTATTGCCTGTCAAGCTGCTGAGGTGCACTGCTGGCTCCTGTTCCTCTTGCTGTCCTCCACAGCCCCCTCAGGCCTTCCTGCAGAGCAGCTCCCCATGCACCCAGTAATGAGCCTGTCCCATTGCAGTAAATTAGTCTATCCCAGGAGCAGAAAACTGTACCTGCTCTTGAATTTCAAAACATTTAACAGTGACTACACTCCCCACTGTGGTTTCACCTGCAGACCTCCTTCAGGTTGGTAATAAAGGACAAAAGAGGACTAGTAACTAGTCTCCAGACAAGGTGAGGAAACCATTTTCCAGTACCTTTTGAGCCTGATGATCTAGCTAGGTTTTCATCCATCTAATAGTCCACCCCTCTTGACCATAACGCTCATCTTGGATACAAATATGCTGTGAGAGACTGCATCAAAAACATTCCTAAAATTGATGTAAGTGACATTCATTTCTGCCCTCTCATCCTCAGGTCCACCCATTTCATCACAAGGCACTGAGGCTGGTCATGCATAATTTACTCTTGCTTTCCAGTCAACACCTTCTTCATCTGTCTAGAAGACAGGGACTTGCTGAAGGATTTTCTGAAAGACCAAAATGAGGCTGACTGGCCTGTAGTTTCCCAGATTGTCTTTCTTGCCATTTTAGAAGATGGGTGCAACAGTCGTCTTTCTCCAGTAACTGGCAACCTCCCCCAATGTCCATGATCTTTCAGAGATGATAAATATGGCTTGCAATGACATATTACAATGACATAAACTAGCTCTTTTGGGACCTTTGGACAAACCTGATCTAGTTCTGTGGACTTGTATACATCAAGCTTTCCCAAGAAACCACTGAATCAATTTTTGCCCTTTTTTTGAGTTTCCCTTCTCCCTTACCATTGCTGCTAGACAAAGGCCTGAGAGACCTTGTTGGTGAAGACGAAGGCAAAGAAGACATTGCTCAGCCTTGTGTCTGCTAGTACTGCTACATTCAGTAGTGGGTCCAGCTGGGGGACTACAAGATGCTCCTGACAGTCTTTTTCTCTTCCTTGGGCAATGGGCACAAACTGGAACACAGGAAATTCCATCTTGACATGAGGAGGAACTTCTTTCCTTTGAGGGTGGTAGAGCACTGGAACAGGCTGCCCAGAGAGGTTTGGAGTCTCCTTCTATGGAGATATTCAGAAGCCGCCTGGATGCATTCCTGTCCAGCCTGCTGTAGGTGAACTTGCTTTGGCAGGGGTGTTGGACTAGATGAGACCAAAGACCAAGAGACCAAAGGTCTCTTCCAACCCCTACAACTGATTCTGTGACCTTACCAGTCAAGTCCTAAGAAGAACCTGCTGGAGATAGGCCCAGGTTAATGTACATTAGGTATAGGATATTTGTGGCAATACAGCAAAGATGCTTTGAGGCAGTTTGCTGCCTCATAGAAGTAACAGTATGCATCGTAGTAAAGGAAGGACATCTGAATGATTCTGTTGTGGAGCTCTACACTTTCTGTTTACCCCTGCAAGCCTCCTTCAACCCAGCCAAAGAACTTTAACTTTATGCTATTGTACTGTATTTGACATATTAATAGTATTTGTGTTTGCAATTAAAGCAAGCTGAAACTTGTATGCCATTTTCATGTCCTGTTGTTCCAGATGCTACTTCTTTCACAGAACTAAAACACAGAACGCAAAATTTTGCTGGGGATTGATGTAGCCCCTTGGTCCCACAGGAAAAGGGAGGGAAAAGTTTTGAGTCATTCAGCAATAACCACAGGGAAATATAGCCCCATCCTCGTGCATTTCCAGAGAGGAATTTGAGGTTTGGATGATATAGAAGAGGAATTACTGGGGGGAAAGAAGGCTTCCCAGGCTCTGCCGATAGAAGGACCTTCCAAAGTACAGATGGATTTTATCGTTTCTGTAATACTTTAACTCTGTGTTTCTCATTTTATGAGTGTGAGCTGTCTCCTGCCCCTTCCCGTCGGACCCATTTGTCTTTGTGTAACCCTGATTCAGCAGCAGTTTGGTGCCTCCTGGGACGAGGGTGAGAACTGGCTGTATTTGCTGGCTACAGGAACAAACATTACCTTGCCTGAGAAGAAGCAAGCTGCTGCCAGAAAATACAGTCAGCTCATGGAGCCTTGGCCATGAGGCCTGCAGCCACCTCTCACTTCCCCCTCCTGCAGGGAGTGAGTTCCTTCTGACTAACAATGCTTTCTGGTAACTCTTCATGACGCCTCAGACCTTTTCACAGCCTTGGGGTGAAGGAAAGGGACTTGGAAGTGCAACTTTCAATTTCAGAAAAGCCTTAAAACTCTTCCAGAAGAAGTGACAACTGGGATGAATTGTTGGAAGGCATTTGAAGAATTTGAAGAATGGTACCTGACAAATGTCCCAAGGTCCCAAGTAGCAACTAATGTCCATCTTTTTAGCTGCACAGTTGGATGTTTATCTAGGCTTGCCACGTACCCATTTCCTTAACATTGTAGCTCCACACTTTTAAAAAAACTGAAACAATTACAATAAAACCCCACTCTTCAAAATAAATGATCTTATTATAGTGTTTGAAATATTCATTTAGGTGAGGAGAGTTAGAAAGATGCCAGAGCACTAATATCATCTTGGTCCTACTGAAGCCAGTAACAGCCCAGGTCCCTCTGATTGCAAGGCATTTCGTGTGCATACTAGTTGCCCGTGAGGAACTGCTAGAGCTAAGCTAAGTCACAAACACGAGTTTTACATAAGTTATTTGGAAAAATATGGAGCCTGTAACCCTTTTTATATCTTCTCAGAATACATGCAAGTCCCAGTTGGACCTCAGATCCATGAAATCCGAAAATCCTGTCTGCAGCGATACCAGGTACAAAACACAGTCCTGTGTAACACGGCATGGCCATTATCCAGCTTCTTCCATTGAGCTAGAAGCAGACTGCATCTGTGGACCCTCCATTTTCTGCACTTTGGAGCTTCTTTGCTGTCTTTGACAGTTGCCCCAGAAACACAACTGCTGTAGGTCATAAATACAGGAGATCAATTAGTCCACTGATGTAGCTTTGCTGATCTGATCACTGGACAAGAAATCTTGAAATGGATTTCCTATGTCAAAAATGTGAAGAACAGAGTATTGGGGCATGATCTGCTCTGCTAACCAAGTAAATCACAGCATTTTGTACCACTGGAGGCTTTTTTCAAGGTGCTGGCAGTTCTTGTGATGGATTGCTCTTACCAAAAGGTGACTCTGAATCTGAAAAGCCTAGTGAAAACAAGACTGCAACCGATAACTGCAAAGAATGAACATGAAAGCTGAAAGTTCATAGTCTGTGTGTGCCCAGGTGAACCTTATTAAGTGGATCACTTTGTGAAATTTTAAATTATACATTAAAATCTCTGTTCTTCCTGGCTTTAGAGCAACTTAATGCCGGTCATGGAAAACACCCTTACGAATGATGCATTCAGGTGTATTCACTTGGCTGTAAGCCCTGGCAATATAGAATCAGCTTCAGAGCTACTCTTTCCTCCTGCTGCTGCTGATAATCTGTGACTGTGGGGTTTCTGGTGACTGAACATCTTTAACTGTCTTATAAACTGTCAGCAACTGATGCCTTATGTCACTTACACCCAGATCTGGACAGATGTGCAGCCACTGAGGGGCCAGAGAGCTTGGGGATTGCAGGTGAAGGGCTTCGTTCATGGCCCGATGCACCATGCCTTCTGCAGGAATTAATTGGTCATGCAGCCAATACTTTTGTTAATGTTTTTCTTGGCAAGAGTGAACTGAAATGGTTTGTATATAATTACATGGCTTTACTTTGACTTGTGCTTCCTGATTATGCTGATGGGCAGCATTTTTGGCTATTAAGAAATCTATATATAATCTTACATTGTACATGGTGATGATATATGAATTGATATTGGAACAATGACTGAATTCCTTCATGGTTTATTAATACCATTCTGAATTTAAACAGTTTTGATTAAATGCTTGCTTGGACTCGTGCTGTTTTATAGCCATATGGAGCATTTTGGAAAGAGAAGCTTTCTTCTAACTTGTTTGTGTAAATATCAGTCCTGATCAAACACATGGAATTTATGTGTTCAGGAAATTTTGCCATTGAAAATTTTTTAATTCTTAATCAACAGAGAAATGATGATTGAAACCTATTTTCCCTATACCCTATGGTACAGAAACTAAAGAAAGACTATCTATATAGAAAGTAGTAAATTTTCTTTTGCAGTTTGAAATTTTGGTTTAAATTTTTTAAACAGTTGCTGTATTTCTTATTTTGTGCTTTTACATTTTTATATCTATATTACTTTATACTGCTTTTAGTATTTTGAAAGCAGTTTATGACTTCAGCAGGACTATATTTTATTCTATTATTTGAAAAATCATTAAGTTCAGCTTCTGTTTACTACCCATTAAAGCATTTTGTTTTCTCAATGTAACTGTCCCCGGTTTCTGTTGGGTTGAAACAGTTTATCAGACTGTTCAGTTCCAATACAAACAGGAAATACTTGGACGGGAGTAACATACCAGTTCTTTGCAAAAAACAGGAGACGCTGTGATCAAGGAAAGGGGTTTCATTCAGCCTTAGACAGCAGCACACAGTAATGATTTTAAAAGATAGTACCACCAGTGAGGGAATAAAACAGTTCAGCCATGAACTTCAACTGCTCTTTGAAGATGCTCTTTTTAGAGCTATTTTACTACTTTTGCTCTTTCTGATGGTCCTAGCTGTAGAAAGCCTAAGGCAGCACCTTTACAGACATCATTTGCTTTAAACTTCCACATTCAACAGTCTGGAAGACCAGCAGCCATCAGTGAAATCTTGGCCCTTCTGAAGTCAATGGGATTTCTGCCACTGGTTTCAGCGGAGCCAGAAACTTACTGCATGTTGAGAGGATTACCTTTTTGTGTGTTCTATTGGCAGAAAGGAAAGCTGTCTAATACAGTTAAACAAACATATGATGAGTTTGGATGCGTAACTCCTCTTTGTATCTGGAACCTGCCCGACCTCACTGCAAGTAGGCGGCAGAGCCATTGCTGATTCATAACAACATACACCATTTTTTGAAAGCCAGAATTTCTTATGTGTGTGTAGAAAATAATGCTGTAACACCAATGGCAATGTAGCAAAGATAAAGGCAAAGCTATATAGAGGAGAAGGTGATTTTATTTGAGAAACTGAACAAATTTCATTCATACTCACACTCGTTCCCATATGCTGATGCTGACCCAAATCAATGCATTCAGGCATTATCCAGATATGAGGATTCCCTGCCAGGCAGGACAAGGGATGCCGCTATGAAGTCCTCCTTACATCTCCTGGTTTCTTCTTAGGTTGGTGACAATGATCTAGTTTTTTATGTACCTCTCCTGCCATCTAGGAGCTGTGAGTCAGTTATTCCAAATTGTCCCACCTCTGTGTCTCCTAGTCTCGGTGTCCTGGGAAGTCACACATGCATCAGCTGGGATTTTCAAGGGCTACATATCCAGGCATGGTCAGCAGCTGTTGTACTCATGGACTTTCCTCTGCCACTTTTTCAGGTGGTTGCCCACCCTGACCTTCCCACTCCTGCTCCATTCGTACCAGTCCTGATGTTTCTACCGCAGTTCATAGAATCATAGAATGGTTAGAGTTGGAAGGGACCTTGAAGATCATTGAGTTTCAACCCCCCTGCCATGGGCAGGGACACCTCCCACTACACCACGTTGCTCAAAGCCCCATCCAGCCTGGCCTTAAACACTCCCAGGGATGGGGCATCCACAACTTCTCTGGGCAACCTGTTCCAGTGCCTCACCACTCTCACAGTAAGGAATTTCTTCCTAATATCAAATCTAAATCTCCCCTCTTCCAATTTAAAACCATTACCCCTTGTCCTATCACTACACTTCCTGACAAAGAGTCCCTCTCCAGCTCTCCTGTAGGCCTCCTTCAGGTACTGGAAGGCTGCTAGAAGGTCTCCCCAGAGCCTTCTCTTCTCCAGGCTAAACAGCCCCAGCTCTCTCAGCCTGTCTTCAGGGATGGAGAGATGCTCCATCCCTTTAATCATCTTTGTGGCCCTCCAAAGAAGGCTGAAGTTCTCTGAAGTTTTCTAGATGCTGATGCAAAACTCAACAGGCTTTCTTTGTTTGCAGCTTTCTCAAGGTCAATACAAATCTGAGCTACTTGTGAAGAAATAGAGACTCCTTTCCACTTATTTTCCTTTGAAAATGGCTCTGCTGTGATGCTAAGATTAACTTTCCCTCTCACTAAAAAGATCCATCTTATGATGGATAGTTTGTTAAGATTGCAAAACTCCACTGAATAATTCCCAAGTTTATATATATTTTTTGTATTACATCATATTGGCAGGCCTTGACATATTTTTGTGCGCTTATGTTAAAAAGAATAACGTTTTTCAGCTTAACTGCTTGGCTGCGTGATTAAGAGACACCCATTTGATGGGGCCCCCTGGTGCTAAGCCCTCTCAGATGAGTAAAAGACATTACTTTCCTTCAAGTTGTAAACATCACATACTTTTTGAAAAGGATCTCAGATAAAGGAACGAGATAGTAAAGAGGTATCTTAAATCTATTGTCTAATGGTTAGCGCAGTTTTTGCCTTTTATAGGCTGTTGCATGTGAAGAACTACGTGAAGTTGACCGAATTAGAAACAAACAACTTTCTATTGCAGGAATGAATGAAGGCTTTAAAATGAAATGCAAGAACAACCTTCCGCCCGCAAAAACCAGTCCAAAAGTAAGATTTTGCTTTATTTGGTTCTACACATATTTTTGTCATTAAGCTTTGTAGCATATTCTAAACTTTAGCTGCACTGTTATGCATGTTAAGCCACCGATTCCCACATGGTGAGCTAATGGCAAAGAAAACACTTGTGTCACCACGGTTGAGGAAAAAAGAAAGTCTCAGGCAGAGACACAGAAGATTCCAATGATGTCTTAGACACATGAGCCTATGTGGTGACACCATACAGGATTTCTGGCTCTTCTCCCCTGCCTTAGGATATCTGCAGGAGCTCCTGTCAGTCACAAGAGCAGAGGGGAGGGCAGAATTTAATGAAGCTACAGTAAGGGGGGGGGGAAAGCCAGCTAAGATCTTTAATTTTAGATAGCTAGGCAGAGTTAGCTGTGCAATTTTGGAATGAATGAGTCAAAATTGCAGATGGTCATGAAAATGAAGACACAAACCTGTTGATAGTAACAGCAGAGTTACATCAGCTAAGCACAAGTGTGTGTGCATGCAAACATCAGGATGCCCAGAACAAGAGCCTGGTACACACTCCATTCACGTCTGCAGGAAGCAAGAAACTCCTTGGACTCTTTCTTCTGTTTTTTATAAACAGGGACAACAAATTGCAACTTCTCATCCTTCGAGTGGCTCAAATGATACTTTTCAGAAGTGTTTCTGTAAGTGGGTGCTATATATAAATTAGGAGTTGTATATATAAACATTTCATTGATTTATTTATTTATTTGACTTGAAGTTTGGCTATCCTACGGAATTCTGCTTGCTCAGCTGGGCCTGAAGAGGTGAAGAGAGTGAAACAGCTTCCCCGTAGAAGGTCTTGTATTTCTACAATCTGTCACCTGCGGTTTCCTTCAGAGGTGGAAGAGGAGAGGTGGAGGGAGCTACAGCAGTGCAAGCCCTTGTCATTGCCCACCTCTGTGCTCACACGAGGGGCAATTTGCTGCATTTTATACCAGGAGGTATCCAAGAGGGATGCAATTCCCTCCAAACCAAAGTACAGTTGTACCTACAGAGACACCCTTCTTCATTTCATAGCAGAGCTATTTTATCAAAGGTGGCCTACCTCCTCCTTGTGGAAGGCCAGAATCCTTCTGTGAAGTTCTACTGGCCTACGTCTTATCAGAAAGGAGCATAAAAATAAGCACTCCCAAACTGACAGATTTATCTCCACAAACTCTGGGAAGTTGTTCTGTGAAGTCCTTTTACCATGTAAGCATGAAACTCCATTTATTGGTGAAAGCTGTTGTCTTCACTAAAGGTGTTTGCTAGTATTTATGTCTTCCTTACTAAAGTACCACCCAATGGGTTGGAGGGAAAAAAAGAAGTCCAAGGATCACCTTGCACAGCATTGCCAAAATAGTTTTCACTACAACTGAATACCAAGGCTTGGCTTCAAAACCCCATTGATTAGTTTTATTTTCTCCCCTTTTGCCTGCTTGCTTGTTTGAGTCTGTGGGAATATGTGTGCGTGCGGGTGTTTTTTAAATTTTTTTGCAATTGTTTCACAGTCTCCTTTCTGATGTCTTGGAGACCACACATTAAGGAACACTGGGTGTAGACGAATTGTAAGACTTTCCCAGTAGCATGAATTTAAGCTTGAAATCCCTTCTGCTCTTTTCTTTTTTTCTTCCCACAAGCAATATCAAAATGCCAGCAGAGAGACATTTTTCATATGGGAGCATATTTATCTTGCATCATCCAATGTGCTCGCATGTTGCAAGTGTAAATCCATCAGGGTATGGGACAAGTCAACAAGTTACTTTCAAGTAAATTAAGGGCATGAACTTATAGCATAGCTGCATCCTGGTTCCATTTCCCCTTCATGTGAAGTAGTTTACCTGCAGTCACGGCTGGGTGACCTGCCTTCTGCTAACTGCAAGACAGGAGCTCACAGTAAGGTCATGGCTGGGAGAATTAGTTCATCTTTCCAATTTTTTTTTAAGGCTCACCAAAGTGGAGGGCAAGACCACTGAGACACAGGCAAAGAAGCAATGAAATGCCGCGGAAAAAATTAAGCGATATGCGCTTCACTTAAAATATGTATGTATGTGCTATGTTCCTTCAAAGTAAAGTAAATGAACACACCACAGAAACAGTGCTTCATATTTCTTTTAGATGTGGGATATTTGTTAACATTGTTAGATGGACACAAAGCCAGATGGCTTCATTTTGAATTGTTATATGGTGTTCTTTTTCCACTGTGCCTAACAAAAAATCATTTATGAAGCACAAGAAAAAAAAAATCTCCTTATATTACGTAACTGTTAATTCAGCCTCAAAAAAGAAAAAAAAAAAAAAAAAAAGCAGCCATTTGGGATCCCATGGAAATATTATTGGATTGTTGCTGAAAATTTATTGCTTAAGACAAACATTGGATTAAATGACAACTATTATAATGGCACCTTCGTGGCCAGTACATGCATTCATGGGAAAGTAGTTAATATTCCCTGCAAAGCAGTTGAACTTTTCAGAGAGGCAAAAAAATGGGCCATTTTTTTCAGAGGCAGCCCATGTTTTCTGCTTGGGCACTCCACATGGCTGTGAACATCCCCAGTGGCCCCCAGCACCCAGAGCACAGCCCAGACAAAGTCCTTAAGGACAGCACTGTTGGGTGGCAGATGATGAAAATGAAGCACAGAGGAGCCGTGCATCACGTACTGTGTTGGTGACAGGGCCAGGAATAAGCCTAGACCTCCTGACTCCCTACCTTGTGATCTCCCCACTAGACGTCTTCCTGTTTCCCTTTGAAAATGTTGACAGCTTACTGAAGAGGAAAATCTAAACATTACACATTCCACTGTCAAAAAAAGGGCTTTGTTATTTGATATAGGAACTCTTTTAATTATTGTGGTAACTTCACAGCAAGAGGTCGCAAAGGGCAAATTTGTTAGCAGCATTTATGAGTGGTCTCTCCGTGGGCAGTGCACAAGTCCAAAAGAACAGGCTTGACACTGGGATTTTTTATGAAGTCCCATTCAAGAACATTTTAACAACACGCATCATAACTTTTTTTTTTTTTTTTTGACTAGAAATAGTGCAATTGGTACTGATCCAGTGAGAATTGACCTGATTTTTCAAGTGCTATTTGAATCAACACCAAAAACTGTTCCAGCTCCTGTTTCTTTGGATTTTAGCTTCAGATAGAAACAGATGTACACAAATCCAAAGAGACAGTTTTTCCCTCTAGGATCCAAGAATTTAAACAAAACTTCATATACCTCCATCACACTGACTATACTTTAATAGTTTGAGTTTTCAGACATATGCAAACTTGTTATTAGCAGGACTGATTACACATCTGGATAGCTAATTTAAATGCTTTCATTAGTCACAGAACATTTTTGCTATTTCTTATGAATATTGCTATTCAATTTGTGCACAATAAGCCATTTTTTACCACTTCTTTATAAGAGGAATATTAAAGGGGTTAGAACTAAAATATGTCCCATGCAAAAGCTCTCCCCTCTATGTACAGTAAATGTACAGTAAAAAGAAAAAAGTATTCAGCCATGTAAAAATGAGATATGAAAACTTATATCCTAAATTGTTCTTGGTCTGCAGTTGGTAGCAAATTTCTGTCAACTTTTTGCCTTCTTACACTTAATCCTACGAGGCACATAGAATTCAGCACTGGAACTATGGCTGAGAAAACCTGGCAAGCTTTTTACTTGAAAAACCCCAAACATCAGCCTACATCTAGCAAGCCAAAGCACACAACTTTGGGAATTTTGCATCACACTCAGAATTTGCTCTATGCCTAAATAAAATGCACTGTTTTAATGGAGCTGGGATAACTCTGCGCACAGGTTTGCACTTGGAAAGTGTATGAGCTCTGTACCCTTTTTCAAGCAGGTTACACAGTGACCATGATATTACAGTGGCCGTGCAGGATGCATTCTTGCCATGGCTACATCAAACAAGAGCTACAGTAAGCAGTGCCCAGGGAAAAGGAAGCAGCAACTACAATGATAACATCATAAATGTCAGTTTTCCAAAGGGAGACATGGATCTGTAGCTTCATGCTGGTGATGGAAATAGCACACAAAGCAACTGCTTACATTCATTTGAAGAGTGAGAGGTGGGAATTCAGGTAGCCTCATTCCCCAGTCCAGCACCCTTCTCATTACTCACTGCAATATTCAATGTGTGTACAGATTTATGATCTCTTGAGGTGAGCCTACAATTCAGATACACCACAACATCTTCCTTGTCCTGGATGTCAGTACATCCTCTGCAAGGTTCTGAGGATTGCAATGTTAGGGCTCCCAGGCACCATGGGCCACAGGCTGCTGTGCCTAGGTGGCTACTGTGGTGTCCTCATTCAAAAGCATAATGAGCTCTTTGGAGCTTACTGGTATGCCAGATAGCAAGGTACTAGTTTATATTGACATAGAAAGAGAGCTGTGTCGTCATTGTGATGCTAATGAAGCTAAGCAAACTGCTACAGGCATGTGTCTTAAGTACCACCACTACTATGACATTACATTCAGGAATACTGGGGCTGTTGGACCTTGACTCCCTGTATGATCCCAACCTCCCCTGCAAGGATCTCAGAAAAGCAGTGATGGGCCATGCTCAGGCTCTCCACTCCAGGCTTTTAGCCTAGGTTTCATAACTCCTTGCCTTGAATACACAGGATGCTAGGATTTGGTAGCCTCAGGTTGTAGGTGGTCCGAAGGGCTCATGAAGCTCTTGAACTTTGACATCACAGTGTCCACAGTGGCCCACATGTCCTTTCCTGGTAATAACATCTTCAAGGATAAACCTTTATAGTCAACCTTATACATTCCCAAAGAAGCTATCAGGGCTAGATGTGAGCTGAAGAGTCTCAGCTTTAAATAGCTAACCCTTGTAAACCTTCATAGCCCTTGCGGATGTTTGTGTGAACATAATACTGCATCTTCATAAGGAGGGTTTGTTTTCTGCCTTTATTGATCTGAACATGTGAAATACTTCAGATCTTCTATATCATATAGCAGGGTCAAGCATTTTAATTTATAGAGGGTCACAGTTGCTACTCCTCCTAAACACCAATGGAATTTTTCAATATCCTTGAAGTAAATCCCTTTTGCAAAACAGTAAATGTTAGTATGACAGTATGTCAAACATGGATTTGTTCTGAGATTATTTACTTACAATTAGACAACTGTGCTGGCTCTCAGAGAGACTAGTCAGCAAAATCAACATTATTTGAAAGAGCAGCGGGATGGCCAGTGTTTTAGAATCCAAGGAATGTGGTTTTCATAAATTCCACAGCCTGGTGAGATGCCACAGAACTAACTGATTTGTTCTTTAAGGGGATTTTTGGGGCCCTATTTTACACATTTCTACATTTCAAGGGTTTATATTTTGTGACGAAAAAGCAAATAGCAATTTCTCCATTTTAAACCTTGTGAAATAGACATTTTCCCACTAAGATCAAAGTATTTTCCTTTCTTTTTTTTCCCTCTTTTTCTTTACCATGTGCGGTACGTATCACATACACACCTCTTGGGCAGGGCAGAACAGGGAATTGGCTAGTAGCAGCTGCCAGGAGTGAAATTTCAAAACACAAAAAGGCAGTTAGTCTCTTTGCAACTCTGATGTGCCCCATGACACCATTAGTATTTCTGCATGCTGTAGTTTGGGTTCTTCTTTGAAAATGCTGGTTCTTAATAAGCATTCCTTGTAAATCCTTGCTGCGTGGTTCACTTGTTCCTGAGCTGAGAGCAAAGGTAGAGCCTGTACTTATGTGTGGGAAGGCAGTTTTTAAGTAGACATTCTTCCCGATATATGTTTTTAATAAAATCTTAATTATCTTCTTTACTAAGTTGGCATGTTTCTCTCTGTGGACACAGTGTAGCTTAGCACATAATTTTAAACCTGGGCAGGGACAGAAAAAAAAATACAAAGCCCACTCAGGAGTTCAAAAATGGATGTTTGGACATCTTTTATGCACACATTGAAGGGCTGGGTTTTGGTTTAGGGTAACCTGATAGAGCAAGGGCAAAGCAGATGTGGAGGAAAAGCAACAGGCAGCATAGTGGAGAGCATCTTCATGGCAAAATGACAGTGACCTGGATGTGTCCTTTGCCTGGGCCACAGCTCTGGACAAACAGACTTGCTGCTGCTTCTGCTACAGCCTCTCAAGGAGGCAGGTTTGGCAGGGGCAGCCCTCCCTAGCGAGACCCCTGTGTGCCTCCAGCTCCACAGGAGCAGCTGCTTTGCTATCCCCTGCTCCCCGTGCCAGCCCTGCTCCTCCTGCCTCCTCTTTGGGGCCATCCCCGGCCTCTCTTTTTCATAGCAGCCTTGTAAAGGCCTCAGTGCCTCTGCCTGACACCATATATTTGTACAAAACAACTAAAAGTGTGGGTGTGAAACGTCTGGAGGGGAGGAGGGAGGGAGGCAGCTCTGCAGGTTCACATGGGCTGTAGATAAATCTTACAGGGATACAAAGTTTGAAGGGGAAGGTCATCGAAGAAGATGTTTTAAATTATTTAACTAGCATGCTGTCTGTCTACCCATACTACAGTTCTTTAATTTGTTCTTCAGGATAAGGAGTCTGTATCCATTGCATGAGACGCTGCAAATGTACGCAATATTCTTGGAGCTGCCACTGTTTTTCATCTTAATTAAACGTAGCCCTTGAAATCCCTGATGTCTGTTTATGATATCCCAATGACCTTAACTTGCTCTTTTCAAATTTGCTGGAGACTTAAAATCTGACTTCAAGATCTCTTTAGTATTTCTGTTTTGCCTCTTAGAGATGAATTCTGTGAGCTGCCACATTACCTCCCTCCCTCCATCGACTACCACCAGCAAGGATTGGACTCTAAAAGGACAAGAGCAGGTAAATGAAGTATCAGCCAGCCATGTTTCACATCAGGTGTGTCAGATAAGGAGAAAATCAGAAGTTTTTCATACATGTTACAAGACGCTTTTCAAGCTCATCCTAATGGGACAAAGGGCCAGCGAAAAAGACAATAGATTTTCTTACAGATTCACATATTTGTATTTACTTGATAAGCTAGGTAGAGTCTTGCTAAGACATTAAAGACATTTTTGCACTCAGTGTTCACATAACGATATGGAAACAGATGCCAGAAATAGTCTCAAGAGAGGAAAAAGAAACAGTGAACTAGGAAACCAGGCTCCTGTTAGGGCAGATAATTAGAATATCTGAAGAGTGACAGAATTCTAGTGCCAAACCAGCTCCATTTCACATCATGAAGGAGGTGTCAGGAAGATGGAATATAACAAAGATGCTAGAAAATTGCTAGTTGCAAAGGGCCCATACACTATGAAATTTGCTTCACAAGCACATTCTCTTCCTAGTCGTACCCATTTATTCAGTTTGTACCTTCAATACTTTAGTATCTATCCTTTAAAAATCTGCAAGTAGCCGTTATCTACTCCAGGGATTTATACCACCTCGAGCACACGAAGTTTTACGTGCACCAGAACTAGACCACACACAAGAACCAGACCCAGACCAGCACCAGAGCTGGCTGGAGATGAGAAGATGTTAGCACTGCTGCAACCTGCCTGAGATCCACCCCTACAAGATGGCTGTATTTTTCATGAGGAGACCTGGGGATGCAGTGACCATCAGGACATATGTTTCCTTCAGGACAGGGGAAACCTGCTAGTGCAGATACTCTTTACACTTGGTTGTGTAAGGGAAGCGGGAGGAGGAGGCATCTGGTAGCAAGGAGCAGAAAAGCAGGAAAGAGGAGGGGATGTGTTTTGCTCTGCTCCATCGGGTAGCCCTGCCCTGGTCCATTTGTTGTGCAATTTAAAACTGCCTGTCAGCAACGTTATTTATGGCAAGGCATGGGCTGAGTCTCAGAATTAGGAAGCCAAATCTGGCTTCCCTGATGTCATTCTCCACCCAGGCTATTAGATTTTTAGCCTTTTTTTCTGAAGAAAATTATTTCTTCATGATATTTGCAGCCTGATTTTACAATGATTTGTGTGTCTTCTCACTTTTTTCTCAAGAACTTTGCAGTGCAATTCATTTGCAGTTTCAATCAGATTCGGCAGCACAGGGCTCAAAGTTGTTTGGTTCCCAAATGTCTGATTGAACCATTTGTCCATGTAGAGAAACAAAAGCCAGAGGAGCATCTGTTCCTCAAGGGAATGCAGACAGAGTTCAGCCGTTGTTCAGTATGAAAGTGGCCACCCAACCCATGCCCACGTGCATGCAAGCACATCCCAGGCAACCACAGCTTGTGCTGTCCAGAAGTGTTAGGGGCACTGAAGGACACTGGAGGGGGTTATCCATATTGGAATGGTTTGAAGCATGGGGGACATGAGCGAAACTGAAGGTATGGGGCAGAACCACATGTTGATGAAGACACAAAGAAATAGGACAATTCACCAAGAGGCACAGAGGGTATGGGGAGCAAGTCTTTGGTAAACCACTTGAGCCCCTGCAGAGCACCTTAGTCATTGCAGGGCCCCTGGGCTCAGCACAACCTTGAATGCATCCAGTCGAAGTCTGAGAAACATTGAGAGCAGAACTAAGCACATCTCGTGATGTTCTGTGTATTTCCCGGCATAGAAAAATGTAGTGGAGATAAACCAGATGATGCATAAATTCACAGATCATAGTTTAAGAAGATTAAAGAAATAAGGCTTTTGACTTTATAAAATAAAAGACTCTAAAGAGCCTTAAGGGTGGAAATAGAAATAGGAAAGGTCCAAAGACATGTCGATAGCATTCCTAATATGAAAACAAGGGGCTCTGATTTAATCTATGGAATGACCAGACACAAAAGGAATTCAAGTGGAATTCTCTGCCTGCAGAGCAGTGGATAGAGAATGTAGGAAAAACAGCGAAGGAAGAAAAAGGTGTGGTATGCAAGTATGGGCTAAAAAGTACTGTGGAATTTATCTAGAGACTCCAAGAGGGGCACACTTAATTAGAAAGGACTCCTAGTTTCCTTCTGTCCCAAAATGTCTCTCATTTGCTATTAGCAGCTCAGCAGGGGTGGCATGATACAATTACTCATTAGGTAAAGGAATTTCAAACCTTTGCCCTAAGAGGAGGCTAAACTTGTCACTCAAGCTCAGTTCTGCATCTTTTCATCAGCCTGAGCAATACTTAAAGGAGGATCACAGAGCTGGGCTTTATTTTTGGTTTGTTGTCAGCACTCAGGGTTTGAAATGGAGAGTTTGCTCCTGGTTGTATGTGCTGTGCTATACTGCAGCTGTCCTGCATGCACTGTCCTCCTGCCTACTACATGAGCCTGCGACTGGCCAGTCGTATCTGCCTAAGCTCATTTCCCCCATGAAATGCGTCAGCTACAGCCTCTCCTTTTCGAACAAAATCATTAGCTGTGAGTGCAATAACCATATTTCATAATCTGGGCAGACAATGAGGTTATATAGCTTTGTGGCCACGTCTGCACGAATGATTAATCTTTTGTATCCTCTTATGGTTGTTGCTGTAGCTTTTGTGGGTTAAGGATACAAGAAAGGTACTATTTTCTATTAGACTGAATGACTTAATTGGAAAAATGGGCAAAACCTTTAGATCTGTGTCCTTTTTTCCCAACTATGGCAGCTAGGCTAATAAAAGATATTTCCTCCCTCTACAGATCTTGCTTTTCTGATTAAATGTCCCCAAACTAAATACTGCACTGACTTACAGCGCATTCAACATTATCCCCGTGAGTCACTCTTTTCAGTAACTAATAAATAAAAATATCAAGTTAATGTATATCAAAGGCATTTAGAATAAAATCTTCAAATTAAACAGGAACATATGTAGCTCACATATCTTTATTTGAATAAAGAATATGGAAAAACTAACAAAGTGTACTATTTCAGCTGATCTGTTTTCCTCAGAAAACTTTGCTGAGTAAGACACTGAAATGTTAAACTTTGTTTCTCTTTCCATTTCTGTTGCTTAAGGAATTTTCTACAATACTGTTGAGTGTGTGTGTTGGGAAAATAACACCACTTTAACATTTTTTGTAAGTCACTTTGATTCTCTTTTGTTCTGCCAGAGATTTAATGTTTCTTTTGACATCATAGTGGCTGTTTTTGCAAGGACTGCCTGGGATAGCAGCAAAGCCATCTTGCTCGCTTCCCTCCCTGTGTACAGAACAAAAAGCTAATAGATAACAAGCAGTTTTGACGTATATTCAGTGGTTAACAAAAACTAGCAAAATCCCACAAATTCTCAGAAAGTGACTGGAAAAAAAAAAAAGGAAGCAAAGTTATCCAGAAATAACACCATTTAGTCTGTGACCAAACTCAAGAGTAGTATCTTGGGTTTCTTTGGGAGGCCACTGCCTGGGATCAGGTGCTCCTACAGGATGTAGTCTGCAAGCCAAGCTTTCTCCCCACGGCTGGTGCGTGGGAGTGCCTTTGCTGTCCTCAGTGGAAATACCACCCAACCCACCCAAGGACTCAACTGACCACCTCTAATTTTTCAAGGATCCTTTAGTGGCTAGGAGAGCTTCTTCCCCTAAGAGAGCGGGTAGTCGGTCAGCAAGTGAAATGCTCCTCTGCGAGCACCAGCCTGCAGTAAACACCGTAGGGCTACTTTCGTGCAACCCTGTGGTTTCAGCTGATTTCCACAGACATCTCCAGCAGGAGATTCCCCAGACAGTGGACTGATACTTTTCTTTACTCAATATATTGAAATCCGAGCCTGAGCCTGGAGAATAGGTATTTTCTGTTTCTAAATGCTTCCTTTTGTACAAGTGGTTACAGAGGATTAAACTCTTTTATGACTTCCTTGCGACGTTGCTCTAGTTAAAGAAATATACGCTGAAAAAATGGAAAAGGAGATCTTGCTTTTTTGAAAAACAGCTCAAAAAGTTTTCAGTCAAAATGTATTATCTCCACAACCCAAACAGGTAGAAAGAAAGCATATTTAGAAAATGTGATGAAGAAACCAGTGGCCTTAAACTTGGAGTTGTGGAAAATGTGACAATAAGCAGAAATACCTTTATTTCTGGCACATTAGGCAGTGTAAGTTTTCCTGTCCTGATTAACCCAGGAGAAGCTGAAATTAAGTACAAGTTCAGGATGCTGTATGCTCTACAGGGGTTATTGCTGTATTATGGCAAATATGCCAGGCAATGCAGAGCAGGCCAGGGCTCTGCAAATACTCTGGGTTACCTGAAGAGCTAACAAGAAACCAGAGAATTCAGTGAACACCTCTGTTCTTCTACAGTTTAGACTTGGTATATTATCAGATAGGAAGAGGCACTTAATTTTACTGGACACCTGCCAGTGGGCTAAACTACTCTAGTCCTTACTCATGTGCTTGGTGTTTTGCCTGTGTAGGATTAAACAAAAATAAAATGCAACAAAATGCAATTTATACCAAGTGCTTTAGCGGAATAGACAATATCTACCTTACTGTGATCTTATCAGCAATATGCAGCCTTTTCATTGTGCTAGCATCAAGAGGAAAGCATTCAGGGGCAGGATGGTGAAGAAAACATCCCATTCAATGAAAGAAACCAGAAGAGCTAGATGCAGACACTATGTTTACTTGTGTAATGGCATTTGGTCAAAAATACACATCTCTTGTGATTGCTCCTTTATGGGTGGGATCATAGCACGGTCTCTCACCCAGTGGATGGTATTGCTATTGCAGCCCAATGCCATTCAATACCATGTTGCCACCTTGACTCAAAGTATTTTACAAGGGCTATAAAAGGCAGGACATCTCATGACCGCTTTGCTCAGCCCCAGGATTTCTCTAACGAAATCTCCCTCCCTCGACAGTGCTGTCTTTGCACAGCTTCCTTTGGCTTGGAGGGATTAGCTGCAGCTCTTGGTGAAGGAGTGAATCATCCTGCCAGTGAAACTGCAAGATGATTTATAGAAAACAGTTGAGGAAAACTTTTGATTGGGGAAGCTATGAGGATATCTTGCAAAATCGGCATTGGCAAACACAGCCACGTAACTGGATTCCTAATACAATTGCCTCCAGTTGCATATGCAAATAGGGTTTTTGTATAATAGCAAAAGGGAGCTGTCAGTAAATCTCTTTCATTTTACCATCAGTTTCTTGGCTACTTGGAACACAATGAATAAGAAATAGAAGAGCAAGACCTTAGAGGACCCAGCTGAAAAGTAAGAAATAGAAAAATTATGTGCTAAGGATGTAACTTGGCAATTCTGGCAAATGTCCACATTTAAGTGGACTTTTCACATGATATGGATGAATGTTGTGAGTTGTTGACAAAATATAATTTTTCTGTTTTCTCCATGACATGAAACATCCCTTTACTGTTTTTGCAGGAAGCCCAAACACTGAGGCTTATGCTTAGCAGCAAACACTATTTAATTGCAAGCAAACATTACAAACGTAAGTTAAGTTTACACATGAGGGTTTTTTGTGCAAAAAGCAACTGCTTTAAGTGCGCATAAGAGAGTAAATGCAACTGCTCATCTGCTCCCACTGGGAAGACTGTTGATATACATTTCTCTTTAATATTGACCAGTGTTGAAATAAATAGATTATAAGGCTTTATTCTCTAAACTGCTCTCTGCTCTGGCAACAGTTACAAGTCAGGATGCATGAAGGATAAGTGAACAATTTATATGACTGTCCCAGTCTTAACTTATGCTTACCGGATTTCCAGAAAGGCATCCTTCTGAGGGGGTTATACATGTGAAGATTCTCCAGGTATTAAAGATAAGCTCATATTGGTTGCTCATGGCCTTTCGGCAGAAGTAAAAGCATTTTGTCAAAGAAGTTTCTGTCAAAATGTCTTTAAACTAATTTATTTGAACAAAAAAAAAAAAGAACAGGAAGGAGGCTCTTCCTCTTGCTGAAGGGAATGGAAAGAGAACTTCCCCGTATCAAATTTAAAGGGAGGAGTGAATAAAGACAGTAGCTATCAGCAATTGTGGGTATAAAAGCACGAAACTTTAAAAATTTAAATATTTTATTTCTATGCCTGAAAACCAAAAACATCTCAGAGTACTTGGTCTGAATAACCTCTGAAAAAGTTGCAAAAAGAAGTACAGATATTTTGTTTCTAAAACCACTTTGTTCTTCAAGAAAACTGGAAGTGGGGTTTGGACAGAATCTGACAATTAAAACAACTACTATTTTCTTATGCTGCTATGTGTCAGAGAGCGTGACTTTTTCTTATGATTTCTTTGGTAGCTGTTCCCTTCTGAATTACATGTGAGTGTATACACTTCTTCAATGATCAAAAAATCCTAAATCTTTTTGCATACAGGAGAACTGAAGCCTGACTTAGACACTACTTGTTATGTGTAGTGAGCACAAGGGTTAGATGTGTTTTCCATAGAGGTAAATCCTTTGCCAACATAATGACCTGTAACAAAAGCAGGGAGCCCCTACAACTTACTTAGTGCATCTTTGTTTCCTGATTATCTTAACTGCAAGAGGTTGCATTTAATGTCCCAACTGAAGCACAGTTTGCCTGAGAAGTACTTTATATAGGACAAACAATGCACATAGGTTGACTACGGATATGATGCTATTCCATCAGAATGACAACATCACTTCACATTACACCTAGCCAAGCCATAACAAAGCAACCATCCTCTTGCAGAGCGCAAAATAACAATGCTTTCTGAAAAAGTCTCAATTTCATGTCTCCTGTTTTGTTCAGCTAGGCAGAATACTCCTTCCCAGACTGAAGAAACATAGAGTAAATGGCAGCTATTCTGTTTTAATTTTGGAAAGGTTCATCTGGTTTAACCTCTTCTGTGTGGATATATGTACCTGACATAGACAGGTACAAAGCTGTCTATGGAATAATGCTTAACTGAATAATGATGCCACCTTAGCTATTAATAGAACGAGCTCAGCTGATTAGTCAAGCTTAACCTACTTGTTTTGATAAGGTCTTCAAGTTTACTTCTGTTTAAACAAGAATAGAAAGCTTCTCACTGATGTTTGTCAAGTATGAAGCTACATTTTTCTGTAATGGCAGCAAAAAAAAATGAATAGTTCAGAGGTGCCAAACAAACATTTTAAAGTATGTTTTACAGAATAAGTGACCCCTGTCTGGTTTGTTTCCTCAGATGCAGTGAAAACACCCAACCCACATAGTATCAGGAGGCGATCCAGCATCAAATTCCTTTGTTAGGGAGCAAGCAAGAAGTATTATTTCATGCATTTAATAGGTAAAGGAATGTCTATTATTCACTTTTTAAAATGTCATTTAGCATAAGGATCTGCATTACTATAGGAAACTGTAAGTTGTAATTCTGTGTAGTAAATCTTAATCAAATGTTACTTCATCTTGAAGGAAAGAAAAGAAACCTAAACTCTAAATGTGAGTCCAGGTCAGATGCACACAAGGCATTTAAGAATACAAACCACTTTTATCTACTGATTTAAACTTACTGGCCAGACATTTTGTTTTTCACTAGGTTTCCTAAGATCCTTTCTCCGCTATATCCTTCTCCCTCGGTGACAGCTAAGGAGACAATTAAGCCCTTAATGGAGGAATGTTACCGAGGCAGGAGAGGACAGGAGCCCTTTTATTTGGTAATGCAGAACAGTGGCCGGCAGAACAGTTCCCCCTGGAGCTATGGCTCTTAAACTCAAACTGAGATGAGTTCCTGTGGAGCTTCTACAGCTGTTCCTCATCTCCCTTGGGCTCATCACCCAATTAGTGAAAGTTTCTGTGGCAAGTATCACAACACGCACTCTCTACTTCCCTGTGTGTGTTTCAGCTTGCATCTATGCATTTATCCTAAGTGTCAGCCTCCCAGTGGCTGTGTTGGTTGTGTAGATTTTGCAGGTATGCCAGGGTTGGGTGGACAGGGGAGATGGTTGCCTGATGCACTCTATTGTCTAATGTAAGTCTGGAAACAGAGCACAGCCTGGAACCAGAAACTGGAAGTGAAGACAGCTCTGATTGATTGCTTACATATAGCCCGAGCATCCTTGCCTGCAATGAAAACGTTGCTTATCAATCTGAAAAGGCACATAGCTCCATAATGATCTAATTCTATTGCAACCACAGCTCTGAACTGTCAGACTGAGGCTTATCTGTCCGGACTTGTAATAACAACCAGCCTGGTGGAATGGCATGGAGGAGCATGGGGACTGGCCTTCAGGTCTGGTAGGAGAGAGCAGAGCAGAGGAGGAGCTGTCTGTGCAGCTGACCACAGGCGACTCACCTCCTGGGAAAAGATTGCTAGAGGCAGTTTCTAACATCTGGTTTGAGAAATAGCTGTGATTTGTCGATCTACATAATTGATATGCCTCCCTGGCGTTAAGTGTCTCCAGAGGAAACTCATCCTGTGAGCAAATAAGACAACCAGGAAGGATGTGGTATAGAGATACATGGAAATCGGGTCTCCTATCTCTTTGTCTGTGTGCTAAACATCTTTCTTGGGTATCTTACTTCTTCACAGGAGATTTATAACAGGCAGTGTCAGTGCTGCAGCCTCCTGGGATCGCGATGTGGAAGCTAGTAGCTCATGACTAATGCCGTGTCTCTGCTCATGATATTTGAGCTGAAAGACACGCATCCATCTCCCTGTCAGTGCAGAGTTCTTGCCTAGGAAGTGTTTCCAGTCTTTTGTCCAGTCTCTATCTTCAGACACCAAATCTCCCCTTTTCCAGTCCAAGAGTGCCAGGCTATTTCCCCCCTTATATTTAAGCTATCTTTTTGTTACTTTGATATGTTTGTGCTACCCCACACCCTTATGCTCCCTCCTGAGCTGCTCCTTCCTCAGCCCTATGGCAGTGGTCCAGCATTTCTCTCCACACTCCTGTATTAAATGCTCATTTACTCCTTTTAATCCTTTTCTTGAAAAACCATGTTTCCCCTGACCTCTAATCAATAAGTATTTTTGATATATCTCCGTGTGGAAGCTTTTTGTGTATTCCTGATGAATGGCTCGGCTCTCCCATCGCAAACGTTGATTCGAGTAGCTAGGGGGAGAGATGGAGGAGGCATGGACCAGGAGAAAGGAAAGAAACAATAATGGAAATAGTTTACATTCCTCCAAATGCACGAACTGTGCCTATCATTTCACAATTAAAAGTGCGATTCAGTTGCCTTTCCCCAGAGTGTTTTGAAATGGCAGGCACAGTTTTTGTAGTTCAGAGACTGCTAAGACATTTCTAAAATATATCATATAACAAAAGTAGTCTTTGCTGGATTTTTTTTTTTCCCACAAGATAATTTCCCATGGAAGCTAGTTTCTTATTAAAAAGCAAACACATCACTTCTAATGGTCTTGGGTGCATGCTTCTTACATAGATGAAATATGGTTTCCAATTACATGTGACAAAGTTGTAATTTTTCAGGAAAATGCAACAATTACAAATAATATAACTGAAAACAAATGCAAACAAAGCACAACTCACAAACAAGCAGGGGAAAAAAACACCCCTGTCTTATGAAAACAGGTTATTATCTTAGCCACAAGGAAATTTTCCAATCTAATTGTCTTTCTCAAAAACACACAGCCCTGATATCTGACCAGCTACCACAATTTACACTCACATGTATATACTCAGCGCTTCATGTTTTCTATTGCTTGCTCACTCAAGCACACCTGATGGCCATCAGTGTGGTCCCCTCTGCTCACCAGTGCATGAGGCTGAGCCAGACCTTGGGCTCTCATTTGTGCTCTACACAGGGCCCCAACCCTTCAAGCGATTTGAGGTGTTGCACCTTCAACATCTGTTAGGGCGAGGGCAGGCAGCTCTGGAAGACAATCCTGGGTACATCAGTACGTGTTAACTCTGGGGTCAGGCTTGTGCTTGAGCCTGAATATTGGATCATCCACACTGCCTACATGAATCTTTGAGCTCTACCTGATGTCTCAAGAAAGTGAATAGGCTGACAACTGGAAAAGCCCAGGAACAAGGGAGGAACTGGCCCTTTCCTTCAGATAGTGTAGAAACCAGCACTTTGAGACACAGTTTAACAACTTAAACATCAAATTTTGATGTGGCAGGATAGATGTAGCCAAGGAGACTTAGACTCTGGAAAAGAAATTTGAGGTAGTTAGCACGTCTGAAAATCAGGGCCTTTGTTATCATCCTTGGCTAATCAGCTACCTCCCTAACTTAATATACCTGCATTGGGAAAACTGACCCTAATCCTTATACACTTTAAAATTTTTGGTCTCATAGGTGGGAATTTTGAATTGCCAAGTAGACAAAATTTATATCTCAAATTGCCTCATAAAGTCCTGAGCTTTTGTATTCCAAGGACAGAAAATGTAGAAGACAAATCCACCCACAAACACAGAAATTCATCATACATAAATCTCCTTTCTTGTGACAATGCATAAAGGCAATAATGTTGCAAAGTTGTGAAGGTGTCTGTGTTATTGCAACTTGTAAAAAATGAAATATTGCTCATTCCTCAACCAGCATTCCTAAATACCTTATTATTTAAATGGGGTTATTTAAATGGCAACTACATAAATACTATCTAAGCATCTCTTTTATGACAATGAAGACTTTACACACAAATGTGCATCTATTTCTCACTGATTCTATATCATTGCATAAGAAAGCAGAAAAATCACAGCTTATTATTTAGGAAAAAGCCTAACATTTAAACTGGGAGCATCTTTCTTCCACAAAAGATATAGGCATCTTAAACGGGGATATTTTGGGTAAAAGTGAGCAGTTAATTGCTCCCAGCACTCTGTTATGGCTTGAGCCTAAAGCTAAGAGCTGTCATACTGAAACTTGCAGGAGCTCTGGCTTAAGACTGCAGAAAAATGTTACTGTTATGAACTAGATCCTTTGGGTTATACCAGCTGTGCTTCTGGCCCAGAGCATGAGTCTCTTCTCATTTAAAACCCAGCCAATACTCATGTAAATTATGTGGGCTGATCTCAGATTTGTTTTGAGAAATAGACAAACTGTGGTGAAACAGCTTTTCTCCAGTGGCTGAATCCTGCAGGGCCCTGTAGCCTATGCTCAACTTCTCTCCTATAAGTTACTTTAAAAGCTTTTAACTTCAACAGACCTTTCATACGTAAAGCTGAGAATATCTCCTGAAGAGATCTTTAGCTAATTGAATATTTACACATTTAATTTTTGTGAAGATGCTATTAGTAGTCCTTTCTGAACAACTCTGCTTATGGTCTTTTAGGTATATGTATTTACTGTAAGTTGAGCTGCATTCTATTGTGACTCCTGTTGACTGAAGCAGAGGCTGTAGATTGAGTTGAAGTCTTGTTCACACAGAGTGAAATCAGTAGGAGTATTTCCAGGGACTCAGATGGGCTTTGATGGGCCCTAGCCCAGGACGAGAGTTTATAGTATTTAGAGCCAGAAAAAACGAAATGAGATCATCTGGTCGGATCTCTAGTTAATCGCAGGATAATCAAGTTTTATCCAGATATGCCAGTACTGAAATAACATTTTTTTTTCCTTAGGAGATTAGAAAGAGTGTGCCGTGCAGAGGAGAAACAGAGGTGCCTTCCTCACTGTGTGGCACCCCAGCTGCTGGGACCTACTTGGCCAAGATGTTTCCGGGCAACTCCAGCTCCATTGCCAGCCACTGAGACGCAGCTGACTGGTCAGCATGGTGCCCGCTTCCTTCCCAAATCCTGGAAGAACCTGAGGATTGTCAGACTGCTGAAGAAAATTTAATCAATGCTATTTCCCACCAAACTCATGAACAAAGGTGGTAAGCAGAAGAAATCAGACTGATGTACTTTAGGGACAGCAAATACCAGCCAGCCTAATCCTTTCAGGATGTGTGTGTACATTTAATACAGTATCAAGAAGAAATACGGTTGGACAAGGTTAAATCGAAAATATGTCTAGCACAGCACTCCTTCCAAAAGTAGCAGATGCTTGCAAGAAATACAAAAAGAAGGGCAATATAAAATCATCTGTCTTATAATCAGTGGCTTAGGAATCTCTTGAACTGGATGTTGGACACGGACCAGTATACTGCAATAAACTGGTGGAGCTGTTTCTCCTCTGGAAAGCCATTGAGTTTACTCCCAGAATCAAGATTTTTTTCTTTTTATATATTCTTTTTCTTTTAATATATTTAATGCTATTATAAGAATTCTGTATGAGGGTAAATCCACTTCCTTCTTATAGTCTGTCTCAATATTTTCCTCACAGCTACGAGGAAATGTCTTATTTCAAGGCTGGATTTTTCCTACTCTAACTTCCCGGTGCTAGATCTTATCATGCATTTGTCAGCACACTTGAAACAGAGGATGGAAAACAGATTTTTCTCTTTCCCTTCCCTGTTGTACTGTATCCATTTTAAAGTAATAGCCACTCAGATTTTTAAAATCCTGATCCAGAGGACCATTTAATCGCATGATTTACTTTAAGTACGTAACTAATCCCATTGACTTCAATGGGACTACTCTCAGGTTAAAAGTTAAATGCACGGTTAAGTGCTTTGCTTGAATAGTATTTAAGTTCTCTTTAATTTCTCATTTACTCTCATTCCTCATTCATGATACTTGATCTGTACAATGTGTTGGAAGCACAGCATTTCAAGTAAATAGTTCAGCATGGGATCACATAGGTTACAACACAGCAATTTCCATTGCAGCTTTTGTCTAGCTCTGAAGGAATTCTGACTGATGGATACCAAGGGCTTTTTTGATGTTATTTTCTCTGAGGAACTAATGCTCTTCATTCCTGCTAATTCCCTCTGCTGCCTAGTTTATTTGTTCAGCAGTGCCCTAAACAAGAAAGGTTTTCTTCAAACAATAGGCTGCTTTGCACTCTGTGTGTGTGTGGTTTACTGAATCCAGACCTAGAGAAAATGTACTGGTCTTCAGCTGGTATGAATCAGAGCTGTCTGTAGAGATGAGGGGGCTATGCTTATTTACATCAGCAAAGGATCTGACCTGTTGCCTACCGTGTTAATAAAGAAATGTGCAGTTAAACATATAATACCTGAACAGAGGAATAGGCCCTTCAGTAATCTGCTCTTGGGATATGAGATATAATATCAGAGGCACAAGGGCAAAAGGATGAAATGAAAGCTTATTTCTTCCTGAAGTTAGGTATGAAATATGGTAGTGTCTCCCAGTGCCAATAGCAAAATACTTTTGAATAATGTTTGCAATGTATTTACATCTGTACTATGGACTTTTGAAAGCTTTCTAGGACATAAAGTGTTTCAAAAGAATCTGCATTATTTCAGAATTTTAAGTATTAGTCACTAAGCATTCTTGTGTCCTACATATACGTGACCAGGGGCTCTGGCTCCAAACAATGTGAAGTGGCCATTTCAGATCTGCCAAGTTAGGAAGTTAAGTATTGCCTAACTCAGGGTTTCAGTTATTTTCTAAAGGTTTCTATATCTGTCTGTTGACCAGATGTGGAGCTGAACTCTTTGTGTAAGGTGCTCAGAATATACAATGAGACTACTCCTTAACAAATACTCCAGATTTTTTCAATACTCCAGAGTAAAATCCTTTTCCATTAAATTGCCTATTAGTAATTGGCATATAGAAACTATATTGTACACAACAAAGACCCAATTCTTAAAGAATTAGATAAAATTCAAATTAAAGGAGAAAACTTTAATGTTTTTCTGCCTAATTTACAGTTGGAGTTAAGGTGAATATTTTTACATCTTGAAATTTTCCAAAAATCTCAATATAGAGGTGCAAAATAGCCTTGACTTGCATAAGAGGCAGCTTACTTTTCCAGAGCTCAGGAAAAGCAGGGTTCCACTGTAGGGAGACCCTCTGTGAGCAAAGAGGCTAAAACTCCAGCAATTTCTGGAATAACAATTTCATGCAGTTGCTGAGTCAGACTAGCAAAACCATAAAAAATCCCCTATACCACTGAAAAAAGTGAAGTATCTAATTTTAGCATTTTTATGAGAAAACAAATACCTTCCAGGTAAATGCATAAATAAGAGCCTATGCTGAATAACCTTCCAGCATGTAAAAGTTCATGGACTTCTTGGTCTGAATTTTCTCCATTGTGCTAAATACCCATGATAAGCCTATCTTCTAAGAATTTTTTTATATCCTTTGCCTGTAGCAACAAAATAAACATATAAGAATCAGGAATCCCTACAAGATGCTGTCCAGAAAATACGATGCGTAATATTGTGCTGGACACCAATTATAATGTAGCTAGCCCAATACCTAAGTGAAAATTGAGCATGACTGAAGTGTTAGAGTCTAATCCTAAGTAAATTACTGTGCTATATTGTGCTCCGTAGGAGTTTGCCTTGATCTTTTATGAGTTTAACGCTTTGGTTCAAGTTTTCAGGAAGATAATGATTTAGATGTTGCGGCTGCCATCTTGGCTGACTGCATGTTGTCTAGGAAATGGTAGATGGGATTTTGTATAGCTTGAAATAACTTCTAACTTGATTGTATTTTAAGTGTGAATACTCAGAACCTGTCAACTTCCATGTATGATAGACGTTGCACATACCTATATTTAGCAGGATATCTATGTATCCCATTTTGGCCTGTATCATACACACCATAGAATCACAGAATGGTTTGGGTTGGAAGGGACCTTCTAAGATCACCTAGTCCAAACCCCTTGCTCTAGGCAGAGACATCTTCCATTAAATTAGGTTTCTCAAAGCCCCATCCAACCTGACCTTGAATAATTCCAGGGACTGGGCATCCACAACTTCTCTGAGCAACCAGTTTCACTGTCTCACCACCCTCATTGCAAAAAAAATAATCTCTTTCTTATATCCAGTTTATATCTACCCTCTTTCAGTTTAAAACTGTTACCCCTTGTCCTATCACTGCAGGCCCTGGGAAAAAATCTCGCCCCATCTTCCTTAACCCCCCTTTAAGTATTGAAAGACCACAATAAGGTGTCTCTACAAACTTTTCTTCTCTGGGCTGAACAACCCAAACTCTCTCAGCCTTTCCTCACAGGAGAGGTGTTCCAGCCTTCTGACCAGTTTTGCTGTCCTCCTGCTCTAACACATCCATATATTTTTTGAACTGGGGGCCCCCGAGCTGAACAAACATGTAAATCACAGACCTGTTGTTGTTGGCAAGGACATCTAAAGATCATCTAGTCAACCCCTCCTGCTCAAGCAGGGCCACCTGGATCTGGCTGACCAGGACTGTGTCCTCCGCAGATGGAGACTCAACAACTTCTCTGAGCAATCTGTTCCAGTGTCTGATCATCCTCACAGTAAAAGTGTGTTTTCTTGTGTTAAGATGGAATTAAATGTGCTCTACTTTGTGCCCACTGCCTCTTGTCCTGTCTCTGGGCACCACTGAAAAGAGCCCGGCTCCCTCACCTTTACTCCCTCTCATCAGGTATATATACACATGGATAAGATGTCCCTGAAATCTTCCCTTCTCCAGGCTAATGAGTCCCAGCTCTTTTGGCCTCTTCTCATATGAAAGATGTTCCAGTCTCTTAATTATCTTTATAGCCCTGCACTGGACTTGCTCCAGTGTGTCCATGTCTCTTCTACTGGGGAGCCCAGAACCAGATCCAGTGCTTCAGGTGTGGCCTCCCCACTGCTGAGTAGAAAGGATCACCTCACTTGACCTGATGTCAATCCTCTTCTTAACGCAGCTCAGGGTGCTGCTGACAAACACAAACAAGCCAGGTCATGATGAAAGGGCATGTCATATCAATGAGATTCATCTGTCCCAGTTTTAGAGATCTGCATTTCGGTTAGTGTGTTGTGTTCACTTTCTAGTCAGGGGAGAAAATGTAGATCTTCCAACTCATTTACCTGAGGTCAAGGACTACAGCAGGTCAGTTAAATTGCAAGCTCTTCCTTGGCTACACCTAGAGCATTCCTTAGCTAAAGTGCACACTCAAAGCTGGATTGTTAAATCCCTTAATTCTTTTCTTAGTGCTTAGTATTTCATGGTGCCTACAAATGTATTAAGCAACTTGAAATGTGGGCAAATCCGCCAGTCTTTGCCAGCATGATTTTGTACCAGAGCAGAAGGAAACAAGGCACAAGAAAGGACTTCAAGGGCTACATAGCTGTCCTGTTCTGCCACATGTTCATCTTCATGGGCTTCCTACATTTTTGTTGTTTGCAAGAACAAGCAAGCTGTTGGTAGAGGATATGGAAGCATATTTTACTTCATATACTCCCGGTTGGAGAGACTGTTCTCACCAGTGTCTCCCTTGACGTTTTGATACTTTATGGTCTTTCCCATCTTACCTTCATTCCCCTTTTCTGCCTTTTTTGTCTTTTTTGATTCTCCTTTGCTCTGAACACAGTTTTCTGTTTTTATTCTCCTCCCATTCATCAGGTCTCCGTAACTAATGTTGTTTTTTCACAGCGCTTTCAAAGCTTTGAGTTCTGAGGCAGATGCATGGGGCTGTGTACTGGTTATGTAAAAGGACAGCTGTAAAAACATGTGCAACAGCAATTAAGCAAGAACTCTTAGAAGCATGAAGTCATTAATTGTAACTGCAGTAAGGCCCTTCTTAGAAATTGTCCCCAGTATTTGAAATTAAGAAAGTCAGCTTCAGGCAGCATTCCAGCTTTACTTCCTCCACTTCTGTGCTACTGCAAGAAGAGGGCTGCATGTGTCCTACTATTGGCTATATTGAGGAGGCTTTGTCTTCAGAGATCTCTGTTTGGGTTGCTGTCCTGCAGGCACTGGAGCAGGTTCCACTTTAAATGCAGCAGAAGCAAAAGGCCGAGTTACCACCCAGAGTATTATTCGCCACCAGAGCAATTTCCAGTTTCTTCATTGAATATTAACATTTTCATTAGAATGCCTTCAATTATGTTTTAATAAAGCAGCAGATTAGGGCAGTTAGCAGCATCTTCAAGAGTTGTTCAACACCTCTGATAATTCAGTCATCTTAATTCCATTAAACTCCAGAGCTGCTTCCAACAAGCAGCCACTCTTTTAACTCACTGATACAGAGCTGGATGAGGAAGATATGCTTAAGCAAACCAGATGAAAACACACAAGGAACCCTGTTCCTTTCAGTTGCAGGCTGAAAGCTGATATATTACATGTCTGCATGCAATAAAACTTTTTTGTTTTAATGTTCCGAGGGAAGCTTGAAACTAAATCCTTGCAAAACATCTGGTTCAAAACTTCAGCATTTTAATATTAAATGCTTCCTGAAATCTGTTTGTGTAACTGTACCATGCAGGTTTGCTTCGTAGCTTTATAATAAATTGTTCCTAACTGATTTTGTTATCCTTGCACTGACTTTGATATCTCCTGCTGACAACACAACATCAGTAATAGTGCTACTCCAAGTTCAATAGTTAGCTGATATCCCAAGCACAAATTCTGAAGACAACTGCATAATTTTTAGGTTTTAGCTTCATATTGTCTTACATTCAGCTTTAAGGTTTTAATTCTCTGTTCCTTAAAATTAATTAAATTCCTTCACATTATAGATTTGTCTTCCTAAAGCTGGTGTTCAGTATCACTTACAGGCACAATAGGTCCCTTCTGCAACATCTCTGGATAAGACATGAAGAAACTTCGTATGCCCCTGTGAACAACGGTTGTGACATTACTGCTGGAACTGGTATTTAGAACTTTGTGTTAAAGCCCTGGAGGGCTTGGGGAAAAAGTCAGCAGCGAAGTGGAAAATTTTTTCCAAACCTAATAGTCATCCTGAGCATCCATGGATAGACAACCAAAAGGAAATCAGAAAAGGCTCATGCATTTTAAAGCATGCTAAGCCTTGTGAAGCTGGTCTTGCTGACCTCAAAAGCTGTAGCTTAATAGTTCCCGTGGTAGGTTGACCCTGGCTGGATGCCAGGTGCCCACCAAAGCCGCTCTATCACTCCCCTCCTCAGCTGGGCAGGGGAGAGAAGTGTAATTAAAGGCTTGTGGGCTGAGATAAGGACAGGGAAAAATCATTCACCAATTACTGTCACGGGCAAAACAGACTCGGCTTCAGGAAAACCGATGTAATTTATTACAAATCGAATCAGGGGAGGATAATGAGAAATAAAAACATAGCCTTAAAGCACCTTTCCCCCACCCCTCCTTTCTTCCCAGGTTTAACTTCACTCCCAAATTCTCTGCCTCCATCCCTCGAGTGGCACAGGGGGACAGGGAACAAGGCCTGCAATCAGTTCACCACATATTATCTCCACTGCTCCTTCCTCCTCAGGGGCAAGATTCACACTCTTCCCCTGCTCCAGCATGGGGACCTCCCATAGGACACAGCTCTCCACAAACTTCTCCAACATGAGTCCTTGTCACAGGCTACAGTTCTTCACAAACTACTCCAGCATGGGCCCCTTCCATGGGGTGCCATCCCTCAGGTACAGATTGTTCCAGTGTAGGTCCTCCCCCCAGATCACAAGTCCTGACAGCAAAGCTGCTCCAGCATGGGCTTCTCTTTCCATAGGTCCACAGGTCTTACCAGGAATCTGCTCCAGCATGGGTTTCCCATGGGGTCACAGCCCTCTTCAGGCATCCACGTCCTCTGGCATGGGGTCCTCCATGAGCTGCAGGTGGATATCTGCTGCACCATTAACCTCCATGGGCTGCAGAGGGACAGCCTGCCTCACCATGGTCTTCACCATGGGCTGCAGGGAAATCTCCACTCCAGCACCTGGAGGGACCCCCTTCCCCTCCTTCTGTGATCTTGATGTCCACAGAGTTGTTCTTCTCACATACTCTCACTGCTGTCTCTGGTTGCAGTTGCCCAGTTGATTTTTTGCCTTACCTTCTTAAATATGTTATCATAGAGGTACTACCACCGTTGCTGATGGACTTGGCCTTGGCTAGCGGTAGAGCAGTCTTGGACCTGGCTGGCATTGGCTTTATAGGACACAGAGGAAGCTTCTAGTAGCTTCTCACAGAAGTCACCCCTGTAGCTCCCCCACTATCAAAACCCAAACACACAAAGCCAATACAGTTCCAGATAAAGCCACATTAAACCTTAGAATGCCCTAAGTTATGCAGACTGATCTCCTGCCTTCAGCTGATTTCATGTTTGTGCTGCAGACAGTGCAGTCCTGACCTGGCACTGCCTGACTCTCCTCCAGACAGGTTAATTGTGTCAGCCTGACTCTGAGCTGCAGGGCTCATGAACTTTGGGATCCTGTCATGCTAACACAGCTGGGCTACTTCTGCGGCTTAAGCTGTCATTTCTGCAAGATGCGTAGCTTAGACTAACTGTACCTATCTAACCTTAGGTAGCCTCAGCTCCTCAGTCTAAGGCCTTCCAACATGACTGGGAGCATGTCAGAAACTTACCCCTCTGTCTGGGCTAAAGAAGGAACCTCGGTTCCTAACTTTGGCTACTCAGGTAGAGCTCAAAAACAGACTAAATACAAACTGAAGGAGGGCTCCAAAAGCCTTTGAAATCCAGGAGAAAGCAGAAACCACTCAGGAGCTCCTGAAGGAGAAAGGATTAAAAAAAAACCAACAAACCAACAACAACAAAAACCACTTCACACAACAGAAGTTCAATTCTATAGCCTTAAAACCCATACTAGCTGTTAGCAAAGTTTTGTGCATGCTTTAGATTAGCCGTGTAATTACTCTATAAACCCCCACTAGGATTTAATTTAAATTGAAAGCAGTAGAACTAATGGTGTGCTTACAAATAAAGCTAATTAAGATTTTGTAGAACTGGGGACTATTTCATAAAAGTATCAAGAGATTTAATGTCAATACGTAGCAGTTTGCATGACTCATAGAGTCTATAAATATGTACAGGTATTTTCAGCCTGCTCATTGTATGACTGGCCTAGCTCAGAAAGAAATGTGAAAATACATAGTAGGAAATAAGTCTTCCAAACAGCAAATACTTGTGTAAATATATAACTGGAACAAAATCCTTCAGCTGATGTATAACACAGGAAATTCCATTTCAACATACTTCTTGATGCTTAATCCTGCCAGGTGGAATGGATCAACAAAAAGGGAGAAGTCGGAGCACATTGTGAAAAAATGTTATACATTTGCAGAGGTCATCCAACAGGACAGAAGGAAACACCACAAAGCAGCTACAACTCTCATCACTCAAGATCAGCTAGGTTCAAGCTCAATGTCCATCTATATTGTCACAATGACTTACATTTCAATTTATCACTGTGTTGCAAAAAACCTGTTTTTACTGAAATCCCTTTTCAAGCTTTTTCTTTATTTTTCCCCCAATATATACATATTAATTTCCTTTAAAATATAGCAATACTGGAGATGTTGAGGTGTGGAAAAGAGAGTTTCTACAATTTGCTCACAAGAGCTTCTTCAAACTGCCTCCTGTATGATTTAATATTAGAAGAGTACCTTATAATTTGCAATAGGATCAGTGAGCACTGAATCATCTGCTTGTATTAGGCTGTGAGAAAATGAACATGGTAGCATCATGACACAGTATACGACAGCTGACTGAGGCACTCAAATTCAGAGGAAAATAAAATATTAGGAGGAAACTGTTGAGCATGGCAGTTCAGACAAAAATTGGAGATCACCACAATATATCACTATGAATCAGATTGGGAATGTTAAAAGAAAAGAGAGTGGATATTTGATATGAAACCTAAAGGTACAATTGGTGAGATTTTTGCTTAATGAAACTCAAAATAGAACTGAGGGACAAAAAGATTTCTGAGTGAGCATGACTAATAATTGCTTTTCAGGAACAGTGTTGGGCTCTTAAGTGCACTTCAAAGGTTAAGTTTAAACCCAGGACTAATTATAACAAGCATGATAGCTCTAGACAATTTTGTCTTCAGGTTCCTTAGACCTCCTCTTCCAGCCATTAGATATATATGAAATAACACGAGAGCAAAGAACCAGGATTTGGTGATTTTGTAAAAAGAAATAGGTAACAATGCTGATTACCATGTGGTTACATCGTGGTTACAATAGAGTGTGAGGAATAGCATCTAAGACAATCCAACACACTTTGAAATGGCCAAAATTGAACTGAATTGAGAAAAGCAGCCTGACACCCACCAGCATTACGTTCAGTATGTATTTCTCTTAAGGAATGGCTTTGCAAGGTGCAAGTGTGTTTTTGACCAGAGATGCACACATGGACCTTCAGAAGACAGGCAATTGTGAAAAGAAGTGGTGGGATCTGCCAGAGGCAGCCTCCAGCCTCTCCGCCCTGGGGCAGGGGTGCTGCCCTCCCTCCCTGCAGGGCTGAGGCTGCCTGCTTTCTTACAAATTCCTATGAGCTGTGGGTGATGTGTTGAAACGTCCCTTTTTGCTCTGGATCGAGTCTATTTGCTCTATATTGAGTCAGGTCCAGAAAGGCCAGCAGTAACTTTTGCTAGTAAATGAATATTGGCACAGATAAATGCCAAAAATGAGGGGGCAAACCCTTGCAGTGAAAGATTAAAGTCTTTGTTAGGATTCATTACACATGGAGGGTAATAACACCCATTTCACAAGTGTCTGTAACAGATTGTCTTCCTTTGTGCAAATGTATTTTCCATTCACTCTCTATCCTGAGCCAAGCATGAAGCCCAGAAAGAGAGACTGCCCCTTATACTTCAGCCCAAGCCCCAGGGGTGCTTAACAACCAGTCTGACCAGGGGATTGCGAAGTCTGCAAGGGTGCCTGCTTGGTATTGCCACAAAAGAGAACTTGAAAGGCTTTGTGTAGGGACGAGTTTAGGAGTTAGTATTTCAGTGAGCCCGCAATTCATATATATTAAAAGCAAAATACATTTCCCTNGAAAATAAAGCTGGAGCTATCTTAATTTTTAATGCAAATTGAGGATTTGTAGTCCCCATTACAGCTAACAGGTTCTCCACTCTTCCTGAGAATATGTTTAAAAATAAAAACCTCAAATCTCTTGCCTAAGCAGCATTAACCATGCTAGATCTTAACCATCAACCATTAATTGGCTTTCATGAACTATGAGGTAACCAAAAAAGAATGGGATGTTTTAAAATTGCTGTTACAGACCGTGATCTGCAGGCATCTACTTTTCCTTTCTCCTGTTTGACTTCAAGGGAGAATTATTGTTGAATATCACAAGGCGGGATACGATTTGCTAAAAATACTTGCCTGTATTTTATATCAAGCCTCTGTTAGTATTTAAAAATCTCATTTCAAAGCATCCAAAACTTCATGCAGGTCAGATCCAAAACATATCTTGCACACATGGATTAACATAAGAAAATAATTAAGAGGGCAAATCCCCAAAACATTAGCAAGTATAATGATGTACAAAATGCCAAAATTTGCTTATCTCATTTCAGACTCTACACATACGCCAGTCTGCATCTGGACTCCTGAAATTTTTTTGATTTCTGTATCTTCAGAAGGTATATGAAGAAGGCCATTACGTAATCCAGTGTTTTTTATAGCAAACTACACAGAAAGGATTAAAGGTTGGAAACTATTTTTAGCCAAACTAATTGTAAAAATTTCACTAAGAACATAAGCTGCAGATGTCTCCTAAGGTAAAAAGTAAGACGATGGAAGAGCTAGTCAGACGAAAGGCTACCAATTACAGAAAAATAGCAGACCCAAATTACATTAAATGATGCAATTCTGCCCAACGCTCCCCCTAGTGGTTTTGCCCACAGAGATGAGCATGAAGTCCCCATACATGCAAAATCCTCCAGCCTAACGACAAAACGTCCCGTTAATAGGATTAAGTACCTTCTCATCAGATAAGTAGAACATGGCAAAATCCCTGTCACTCCCAGCAATTAGATCAGAACACAGCCCGACCCCTTCCTGACGCGGGGAGCAATTTTGCAGAGGAGGTGTTTCAGAATTAATGGTAAATATGTTGGGGTGGTTTTTTTTTTAACTTTTCTTTGGTAATGGGTTTGGTTTTCTTTGCAAAATTCATTAGTCTTTTGCTATAAATGTAAAGGTAAAATATGCAAAGAACTAGAGAAGTAAATCCAGTCTATAAATAAATCCGAGCTCTTAATTTACACAGGCACTTACAGCTGATAACTGCATCTCCAAGAAGGCTGCACTGGCTAACAAGAAGGCACTTAAAAACTGTGTTCACTTAATCAGATGAGAGCTATAAAGTGTAGTTGCATGGTTTCTTAAAAATAAACCTTTCTTCTCTAACTGCTCTTGGGAGGGAAATAAAGCAAATGACATTTCTTTCCCTTATTTTGTAGGAATGTCTTTCAATGTTTTTCAATTTATTTCAATTTTTTTTGTTTACAAAACTTATCTAATTGCCAATTTCTCGGTGCACCTACTATTGCGTCTGCTATATTAAGTAATATTCTGAAGGACAATGAAAGGATGCATGTCTGGAGACAAGGAAAGAAACAATATTCTTGAAATTCCCCTTTTTAAATTCAGCAATAATGTTTAGCATGGATGAATTTATAATATGAACTAAAACCACAGTGTGAGATGAGTAATTAGTGTGTTTCACAAGGTAGAACAGGGACAGTGTGAGCTGTATAAGCTTTTGGTTTTATATATATATATGTCCTGATTCTGTTACACCACTGTGCAAACTCAGTGGAATTCATCTAGTTAGTCCAAACAGATAATTTCAAATGAGGTCAAGGTTCTTACTGATGTGTATTTAGCAGTACAGTAGCATTTAGGTGCATGTTACAAGTCTCAGAAACCATACTTAAAGTCAAAATCAATGGGAACTTGTATAATACTTAGTAAACGTTACACCTAGGCATTAGAGCATCGTGAAGACTTAACTTAACTGCACTGACCTACTTCTTTAACAGAGAAAACATGAAGTCCTCTTGGTTATTTATAATATTTGTGCTATGGCTGAATGGTCATCAGTGTGCACCGACAAAGCAGGAAGAAATGAACCTCTGGGAAAACCTGAAGCGTAAGTATACTTTTCTTTCTTCCTGTGGTGTGCTGGAAGCTGCAGTCTCCTGGTTCTGACTTCCATATTCACTGTCATATAGCTGACTGCAAGCATCCGCACACACACAGTGGGGAGATAAGAACAACTGGGATGAGAAAGTAAAGGGACTAACAGTTAAGCATCCCCATACAAAAAAGTATTTACAGCTTTTTTATAGTTTTTTTTGGTCCCTCATAGGTCATTAGAATATAAACTGAACCCAAAATTCAATTAATGAGATTTTGAATGATTTTGTTTGTTTAAATGATCTTTGAAAATATGTTTATTACAAATAATGGAAATAAAATTACTTAATTTAGGAAAAAAAGCAGTTATTCTGCATATACTTACACTTAAGCATGGCTTTGTTTGGTGGATAGGAATCCCAAGAGGATCAGCCATGAAATATTCTTTTCCTTCAGTCTACACTAATATTACTGTAAAAATTGAAAAGTTAGAGAAGGGGAAGAAAGATATAAAGGAAGACATTACTAACATGTACTTTTGGCAGTCTCAGAGATGATGTGTTCTTTACTTGTTTTGTATAGCTCCAGTGATGTTCAGGGTATTGCTGCAAAGGCAACAAGTACAGATAAAGGACAAGCAATTGTGCAGAGCTTCAAGGTGCACTGTGTTGGCCAGTCTGGGCATTCACCAAAACTCTATGGTCCTTACCTCACAGGAAATCTAGAGATCGCTTTGTTATGAAAGCAGGTTGAAGGCACCTATAATTCACATTTTCAAAATGTGAAGGGAGGCTGTCACAGGCTACTTTCAGATCAAAGATAAATTTACGTCATTAGAAAACTAATGAGCAATCCTTGGAGATATATCACCAACCAGGACAAGGTCCTGAGCAACCTGCTCTAGTTGATCCTCTTTGAGCAGGAGGGTTGGGATAATGATCTCCAGAAGTGCCTTCCAGCCTCAGCTGTTCTGGGATTCAGTGATAAGCAGTGGGGCATCTGAATATACAGCTTGAGTTCCACACAGCTGATCACTGGCTAAGGCTCTGGGCCAGATTCTTATCCGATGGAAACTGTCTTGGCTCTGTGTTATTCAGCATTCACTATCTCAAGATTTGGCTCTGCAGTTGTAGGGAAACATAGAACTGTTTCATTCTCCATTGTCATCAGTGCATAACAATTTGTGATAGTGTTAAGTCACTGTATAATTTGGCTTTTTTTAGTATTATCTGAAGTTGGAGAGAAATATGTAGATGAAGAGGTAAAGAAAGCTTTGATTGGTATTAAGCAGATGAAAATTATGATGGAAAAAAATGAAGATAAGCACATAGATCTGATGAAAACCTTGAAGAAGAGCAGTGAAGAAAAAAAGGTAACAAGTGCATCTGGTTTGTTTTGTTTGTTTGTATTTTCATTAAGTTGTAGCTGTTTTTAATCAAAGATAAGGCAGGTTGTACATGGATTAGGCCTGCCTCCTGGAAGTAGTACAGCATGCCATTGTGCTTATGCCATTAAGCAACCCAGATGGGTCCCCTTGTTGCCTCCCCTTTTCTGGGAAGAATATAAACCACATTGTATGTATGCTTTGAGCAGGATACATCTCTTTTCATGGCCAGAGAATTGTTAGGAAATCTGCTTCTGCCCCTTTCTCTCACTAGTGGAAGCAAACTCTCATGGCATCTCTATAAAGGTCCTCACTGCTCGTCTCCTGGAAGCAGGTTTTAGGCCAACAGACATCCTTTATTAGCCTATCAGGGACCTGGATGTTCTTATTTCAGATGTAGTTAAAAAATTAGTTTGTATTTGCCAATTTCTTAAGAAAGAAGAAATTGCTCACTGGCAGGACCCTGGCACACTGAGGCTTCAACCCTGAGGGAAGCTTTCAGACTGCACTGGAATAAAGTACTGAACAAGAGCACTGCCTGCCTCACTGGTGCCTCTTCCAGATTGTGTGGCTCTTCAGAAAGCTAGAGGTGAAGAATTTCTGTCTTTCCTCAGAAATACAGCTTTCTAATGGTGGCATGCTGTTAATTTTTCCCTGTGGCTCGATGTCTAAGCTATTTCTGAAATGAAACTGAAAGAGCAAGCACTAGACAAAATACCGCTGAATTACCACTAGCTAGTAAGTTACCTTCTCTCAACCCATCCTGGTTGCAAGGTACAACATGTTATCTGACACAACTTTCCTTGAGATTTGAGCTCTCTCATTTCATTCTGCAGCTGGGAGGTAACCAGCAGCAGCCTAGGCATAGCCAAGCTGATGGTGACTATCATGTGGAGACATAGTTGTTCTGCAGTAGAAAGAGACATTAAATGCTGTATGTAGAATTTACTTTGGAGAGAGAACTTGAGTTTTGCAACATCCAGAAGCTAGAGTTGCTGCAACAGCAATGTGTTGAATAAAGTATCACACTTACTGCTTATTTCTAGAAATCCCCTGCTTCACTGAATTCACACCAAAGCAACTGTAAGCAACTGCATAAAGGTGTTTTGTGAGGAAGGTGCAGCAGCTCTGCCCTGCATGTCTTTATACACATCAGGCCATAAGACGCTTCCCAGCTTGATTTGTAAATTTCAGACGTTCAGAAAAATATCAAAGCCACAACTGATAATGTGCTGTAGAAAAAAAAAAAAAAGGGATCAGGGGAATTTCCAATGTCCTAGTACAATGCTTAGGCTCAGGGCCATGGGCTCAGAAAATCCTGAGAAATACAGATTACCTTATATTTTAAAAAATGCAAAGATCCTAACTATTGCTTTCAGTGAAGAAGGAAAATCCTCTCTTGGCACAACATCTGGTAGTTACTTTAAACTATTTGTTTTAGCAAGCCAAAAAGTACTGAGAGCTTTCTAACATTTTAGGAACACCAGTACACTTTCATGATCACTGCTGTTATTTCTTACTGGATGATTTCATTTACACAGAACTTACATCCATCGTGAGAATTTATAAAACACTGAATAAGTGTATGAGAAATATCAGAAGATAATTAAACGTAGACAATGAAGACCACAGTTACTGTCTCCACCATGCACATTCTGACAGAGGTTTTCTTTTCTGTAAGCCTCTTCTTCCCTATTGAAATGATGCCAGAATGGAATAAGACTGACCAATTAAAAAGTTTCTGTCATACTTAGGAACAACTTGGGACATCATTTGGAAAACTAAACTATTAAAATATCTTGTACTTGCAGAAAGAAATTAATAATGTGGAGTCTACTTCAACAGGAAGAACCCTTTTCTCTTTCCATTGCCAAGTCTGTTCTAAAATGCTGCTTCTGATCTCCTCAGCTTTGTGCTCTACCTGATGAAGAATGATCCAGTAAATAGAAGCAGCACTGTGAAATGTATCTTGTTTCTCTTCAGTATGGAAGGAGTGCCTCACACTTCCACAAGAGCTGGAAGAAACCCCCTCTTTACAGTCTTTTGATTAGTACAATTCCAAACAGAGGAAATACTATACTTTTACATGTTTCTGCACTAGAGAAAGAATTTATGTATGGCAAGGACCTTGCCTCATGAAATATCAGTCCCATAAAGAATAGCGCACAGAAACAAAAAAGGACTATTTCTGGACTAGATGAATGCTGCAGATATGATACAGAGAAAATATTACATGAGTTGAGCACATAACCTTCTGAGGAGTTGAATGTTTCTTGCACAGAAAGATGTGTGGGTTTTCTCATAACTTCAAAGATCCAGGTAGAGGTCCATCTGGTTTCGTAGGCTGTGCCCTCTGTTTTAAATTTTTTAGTTCCTTCCATATGTGACTGCAGCTGAGAAGATAACCCACCCTAACAGTTACGGATTAGTAAAAAATGGAATCATAAATAGCCAAAAGGAGTGAACAACACTGGGAAAAGTATTTAGAATATTAATCTGAAAACTGCCCTCAACTGAATCTTTTTTCTTACTTAGCAAGCCTTGAAACTTATGGATGAAGTAAAGGAAAGATTGGAAGAAGAAGAAAGACAATGTCAAGTATCCTTGAAAAATTTATGGGATGAATGTGAATCTTGTTTAGAAAGTACCTGCATGAGATATTATACAACTTGCAAACGTGGTTTGTCAACATTTAGAAGTAAGGTAGGAAGAAATTTTGTCTTGAGTTCACTTAACAGTTTTAGAGAGAGCATGTCTTATTTTCTCAGTACACAGATCTGCCAGTTATATCAGGTTACTAAAATTAATTTTATTTGAATGGTCTGGAAATGTGAATTTATATGGCAGAGATTACATGCAATAACAGTCAATGAACATTGAGCCAAAATGAGTTTGGTTGCACCCTGGTGTGACTCCATGGACACTGATTATTCCCCTGACTCCAGCAGAGTCACTCCAGATACACAGTGTTGTGTCTCACAGTAGGACCTGCATTAAGATGCTCAATAAATGTTTGCAAAAAATACCACATAGATTCTCTATGGTCCATCTGAAAATCAGCAGAGTTGGAACTGTAGATATCCTTAGTAAAATTCCATGGGGGGGTGGGGGGGGGGCGGAAATCATCTGTTTATATAACATCATTCTTTTCCATACTTATTTTAAATCTACACTTTAAGTAAGAAAATAGGTTACTATAACTTAACTAATAACTGTTGTTTTTTTTTAATAAAGGAAAGTATCAGCAAAGGAGATTTCCCTAATTCTGTCAGAAAGACAATATGCTTTCCTGGCTGGCACATTATTATTACAAGACTTCACAAACTTGTAATCATGTTTTTCACTTGGACATCTGCTTTAAGTGCAACTAAACTGAAACTTTGCAATTACTGCTACTGAAATTTTAGCCAGATAACTTAATTTTCACATCCCTAGGCACTGAAAATTATGGTAACTTAAAAATTAAATGTGGTGTCTTTCAGATGCAACAAGCTTTAGAGTAAAGGTGTTTAACATTTATGCCTATTCTTAAAATTATTCAGGTAAACATGGAGGATATTAAATTTAAGGCTGTTGGTGATACTTCTGGCTTTTTATATATCTCTCATGGATACCTCAAATGTATCTCTCGGACTCTCAAGAATTTGTGGATGTCAGGATAAAATTATTGCAACTAAAAGTTATATGCAGCACTGTCACTGTCTTTGACCATCTTGGTAACTGCCTCAGTGAGCTACATGGTTTCTTTGAAGCATTCAAAGTAAGAATTGTGTTGGGAACTAAACCATTTTAAAAAAAAGAGGACAGAGACGGTAGCTGTGGCTGACGACACACCGAAGCAGGTGTAATACTGGCCTAGGCTGCTCCTGCAGCGCCATTTCACAATCCACCTTCTCTCTGAGCTGTAGTAGCAGTCAAATCAAGCAGCTGATCTGATTTTTTTTTTTTTAATAATAAGGTAAATATATATGTGTGTGTATATGTTCAGCAGAGTGTTTCTTAACCCATGCCAATTTTCTAAGGCCAGCGCCTGGCTGAATGGAGCTTTGAGCAACTTGGTCTAGTGGGAGGTGTCCCTGCCCGCGGTAAGGGGTTGGAACTAGATGATCTTTAAGATTCTTCCCAACCTCAACCATTCTATGATTCTATGAAGTGCAGCTCCACAAAACAACGCATCTGCTCAGGCAAAGCTAGTGTGATAAGCACAGAACAGGGAACCAGTGGCTGAGACCCAAGGACTGGGAACTCCACAAAGCAGAGTGGACACCCAGTCTCTTCCATCATCAAACCATGGACTAAGAGCCACTGCTTCATTGATTTAATGGGTTTCAGTTTGCACAAGCACATGAAGACTTGGCCATTGGTGACAGACGGCAGGGTATTTGCAGATCACAGCAAGAACAATTGCCTTCTGCTCCCTACAATGCACATAAGTACCACAGAAATGTTTCCAAGATAAAGTCCAAATTGTTTGTTGGAAGAAACCCAAACACTGATACTAACTTTGAGCCTCCACAAAATTAAAGGACAAATGGCAACCCTTTTTCTTCAAACCTGATTTGAAACTCATGATTTAAACTGAACGTACTTTCACTCTTTACAGTCTAGTGTCTTAAATTACTTTGGAGAATATGTTGTGTTTGAAGTTATTAAGAGGGCATTGTTTCAACTGGTATTTGAAATAAAAATTAGAACCACTTCCCTGAGATATGAAAAACTGGTAACTCATCAAGCAATTGATCTATCTTGTTCTTATGCACAGGTTGAAGATTTTTTGAGGAAAATACCTCAAGTCATTTTTACTTTTCATGAGGATCAAGGAAAAGACATCCAGGTTAATGACAAGCCTGAGAAGGAGGATACCCAGCTAGTAAAAATGGACAATCTATTTAGCCAACTATTAACAGACATGGGCTCAATATTTGACAGAAGTTTCATTTTTTTCAAGCGGATGCAAAAAGAATTTGATCAGTCTTTTCAGATGTATTTCATGTCTGATCTGAACTTGAATGAGTCCCTCAACATGCCAGCTTTACCTGAGGACACCACAAGAAACAACGGCTCCCAGAAAGGCTGGGGTATACCTGGCTTTGTACAGACGGTTTTTGATTTCAGTAGGACAGTGTTTGAAGGTGTCAGTGAAGTGATTACTGAAGTATTTGATGAGTACAGGAATAACAGAAGAGATGTGCCAGAACAAGCCAAAGGCAAGTGTCAGAAAATTAAAATCAACTGCATTGTCGATGTCATCAAATCCCTTGGGATTGCTAAACTATGGTTAGGGATTCAGTCTGAGGTGTGTTGGTGTGAGATGTGGCATAGGAGCTCTGGAGGTTTTCTTGGTTAAGCAGGCATGGGTCACGGATAACTTTATCAGTTAAATTAAAAGGTATGAATCGCCTAGAAATATCAAAGAAATGTCACAGGGGGACTTCAGGGTCCTACACAGCCTGATTTTCAAGTCAATTCTCAGCGCATTTGCAGGAGTTCCTCAGGAATGCTTAAACTCATGACAGATGCAGGTTTCCATAAGGCTGACTGTCAGGTCTGATCTCAGCATTTGTCAGGATATGATGTGTATCTCATCATATTGACATGTCACCAATTCTAAAACATTAGAGTAATTCTATGACATGTCAAGGCATATCCCTGCCCTTGTCAAAAGACACTAAACTCAGCCAGACAGCTGCCAGCACTCCTCTAGGCTTCCACAGCAATGCAGCGTGCCAGTCAAACCTGGGCCAGCCATCAAGTTTTCCAGGAACCTGAAAAATCCTGGGCATAATGTCGGTTTCAGGTGATAACTCTCAATAGAGGAAACAACCCTTGGTCACTTTTTGGAACAGAAATAAGCCTTATCCTTTGTATCTTACTAATGCAAATAGAAAAACAAGCACCATTCAAATACATGCTGACACCTATCTGTAAGATCACAGTAAGGACATGCCATAACTCTGAGGGGTAGGTGACACAACCTCTACAGGTTCATTAGAAAAAACAAAGTTAAGTGATTCTACAACAGCGTTTTTCAATTTTTCCTGTACCTTGACCCATGTTACCTGGTAAGCTCTGATACTGTGCTCTCATCTAGCTGTATGCAATTATGAAACATCTTGATTTCTGTGGGTCAAAAAGATCTTAACAGAACTTGTATGCTTCAGAAATAACACAAAAAACTATTAGCGATTGTTTGGCTATTAGTGGGGAATACACTACCATGACTTTGTAAGGGAATATACCTTCATGGCATGAATTCCTTGAAAGAAAACATGATCTTCTCCTGACTTTTAATTTTTAATGGTTTATTTTTTTATATTTTTTTTTTCAGGGAAGGGGGGAGGGAGGGGTTTACAACAGATATTTTGGACTAAGGGCAAGAAATTATATTCTAGCACAGAGACAAACAGACTAGGTAACAAATGTATCTTTATCAAGACCCTAAGTTTAATGGCAGTCTGAAATAACTGTGACTTCATTCTAGATCCCGACCAAAGTGGCATGTTTTCAAAAATCGGGTCAGGGCGCCAGAGGCCTCTCTGCAGGGAGCTTCGGGAAAACTCCTCTGGATGCCCACAGTTTCATGAGAGATGTCAGAAATGTCAAGACAATCTTTTGCATGGTAAATAGCTATTTTCTGATTTATTTATTTTTTCTGTAATAACTGGTTTGCAGATTTTGAGGTTGTCATTTTCTACTGTGCTGTTTCCGTATTTTGGGAATTAACATTCAGTCACTGAGTTTCCTCTTAGTAACTACCAGTACAAACACTATTCCTCATTCCAGATGATTTCAATTACCTTTCCCCACTGTCTCCACAGAGTGTCAGTATAACTCAGTTGTTAACATACCGCTGGAGGTTCAAAGAGACTTTCTACACTGCATAACAAAATATGTTAGAGTTGCCATCCTGCAGTGAAGCGAGAGGCCAGGCAGTAATTGATCCTGCCGGGGTGCAGGAGTGCTGAGCAGAAAGTGAGGAGAAGCTCAGACTCCTGACACTCACTTCTCCTGCAGACAACCAGATGTAATATCAGATTGCATTCAGCTCCTCACAAGGAAAGAAAGAGCTGAATAGCCTGCAATTACTCTGTGTCCAACCATGTCAGCAAAAAGGGCTGATGGGATGGACAGAAAGAAGACTGCTTGTCAGTACATAAAAAGATGGCAAAGCTCCGGCCTACATGGCACCTGGAAAAAATTCAGAATGCATCACCTAGAACTCCTCTCAGGATCCCCCACTGCACATAATACATCTGTGTTTCCAGAATTATTTAAGTCTTAAAAGCAACAAAACATGCTTGAACTCCAACGTCTCTAGAACATCTCCAGTGTGGCATTAATGATCTTAATGACACATTTTGAAAAGAATGTCAGACTGCTTCCCTCTCACAAAAAATATCTTTTTTTTTTTTTTGTCTACAACTGTGTATTACAGATATCAGTTTGTATCTGTGGTTATGGTACTATCAACCTGCAAGTGTCCCTTGACAGTCCTATTTGACAGAGAATAAATTTAATTTTTCCAGAGTAATTTTTGTATAGGTTTAATATAAAGTTCTTGTTTAAAATCTGCATTTTAGTAAAGAAAAAGACAGCTAACTTCAGTTTTGAATTCAAGGCAGATGATACGAGTCAGACACTAATGTCTAGCTGTCGCTAGATAAATATTAGGCCTTAACACTCAACAGGAATACTAACATATTATGAGCTTTCTTCTAATAACCTATATAGCTGGAAGGGCTGGTAATAGAATATCAGCAATTAAAATAAAAAGTAATGTATAAGGAGATTATGAAGCTGCTATATGTAAAATCTACCAGCTCTTATTTAGCATAACAGAAAATCAATTCCCATGAAATATAATAGAAACCTTAAAGTATTTGGTAAGTTGTTGTAATACAGTAAATGGGATAATTAATCCATTTAGCCATTATGAGCCTAAACTAAATCTATCAAAATAGTTCAGCAAGAATTACTCTTTTTTTTTTTTTTTTTTTAAATGCACTATTTACACACCAACCCAAAACATGCCCCCTTGCTAGACTTCTTTACAGTTTTCTATACTTCAGCTAGAAAAGATGAAGAGGTACTACTTTGCTAGAAGCTTCATGCTGGCTGTCTTGTCTATCAGATTGCCCCAATGTTCCTGAACTGCACATCAAGCTTGATGAAGCCGTTAAACTGGTTAATCTCTCGGGGGAGCAGTATGAGCAGATTCTCCAGGTGGTTCAGCGTCACACAGAAGACACTTCCTACCTGTTGAACAAAATGAAAGAAAGATTTGGGTGGGTTTCTGAGTTATCCAATAGGACCACTGGACCAGAAAATATTTTCAATATAGTTAAGGTAAGTGTTATCTTCCCAAGTGAACTATCGCACGGTGCCGTCTTTGATCTACGCTTTGCTTATACTTATGCTCTTGGGGATTGTTGATGCTTGTGCATGTGTAATGTGTGGGTTTTATAACATAAAGTTCCTACTCATCTTGAATTTATGTATGCTTGATAATCCCTTGAAACTCCAGAGATCAGAAACTCTTTTCCTCTAAATCCATTTAGACTGATGGATGGCCAACAGGCTAACCTGAACCCGTGCTGGATAAGAGTAAATTGACACTAGCAGCTTTGACTGACCTCAGATTACCTTCCCCCATAAATTTCACTGTACCTGTCAGATCCTTACTGGAACACTGAATATCTAGCTATATGTCTATGCCTGTACCTATATATCCCAAAACTCAAAGATGGCAAAGGCTATGTAGGTTATTGCAGTGGAAGCTGCATGTCTTTAACAGCATCTGTCAATATTCCAATAAATACACCGTGAGTAATTGTATCTTGCACACAAGAATATAGCCAAGGTAAATTCAACCCATTTTCCTGGGTGAGGGACAAATCTTATTCTCCCTTCTAACTCAGAAATCCAATGTACTACTATTGCATGAAATGATTGTGCAATCCACCAAAAATCATAAAATCAGGAACAAGGAGACAGGCAATATTTAAGCACGCTTTCCCAAATGAGTTTGAGCTAGCTGCTCCAGAAAAATAATGCTACAGAACTAAGGCTGTCTTAGAAAAACACACAGGAATGTATAACTTTAATCATACAACCTTTGTCTTGAAATTTTGAAATTAGTGGGATGACTCACATAAATTACCATTAGGAGATCAGAAACTCACTATAGATGTAGTTCATAGTATAAACATTAACATGTAGTTCTTTAATATGGTCTTGCAGTGGGAGTAATTTAAAGAAAGTAGAAAAGTATGAAATATTCCTCTCTTTAATTTTCCCCTATTAAAGACAGTAGGCACAGTAGGTATAAACAAAACTCAAAGTATCCAACAGCTTGTACTGTCTAAAGTAGTAATTTGTTCTCTTCTAGGTGGTACCCGGAGATCCCTCTGGTAAAAATGAAAGTGTGGTAGATGTGAATATTCTGACTTCACCGACTTTCACCATTAAAGTTCCTCCCAACTTAGACCCAAAGAGTGCTGAGTTCATTGAATACATAGCTGGGAAAGCACTGCAGCTATATAAGCAGAATTTTTAAGTGGTAAGTTCATTCTTTCTCCTTTCATAAAGAACGCAAGTCTTTATAAGAGCTGTTTACATCACAATAAACTTTAGTTGGAATGAGATTTGGTCATGCTATATTCAAGACTGAATCCTCAGAAACGACACATTGAGAGACAAACACAAGCATTATGGAAAACAAAAACAAATGCTCAATGTTCTAGCCTGCAAAACACAGACGTGAAGATATTAAAAGACTTGACTTTCTTAACTGTGAAACCCTCAATCTTTAAGTAACATCTGGGATGAGGTAATGTGATGATAAATGTTCCTTCAGAAAAGAATTGCCTCTCAACCACAGTATAGAGTCTTGGCATCAGAAACCATGTCTTTTTTGTTCACTAATCACAAATAAACTGGAATTACCACTATTCATTATGGTTTTTATTTTGGGTGGTGTTTAAGAGCATGCTCCTAATTATTTTTTTATGAAAAAGGAGTGCAAAGTTAGAATCAGCACCAGAAATTGAAAGAGCTGTCTTAACATAACATTTTCCCACTTAGCAGTGCTCTGCTCAGATTACGTGTTAACAGTGTCCGCAGTTTGACTCGTAGGAACAAGCACAAAAAGATCCTTCTCACAGACTTGTAACCATTTTTGCAGAAAGGGCTCACAGAGGCCTCCCTCCACGCTTAAGAGATTTCCAGATGGGGCAGGAAGAACTAGGCAGAGAGGCGGGGGAAAAGAGCACTTCATATTCCCTAACCCACAGGGAATCTCCAGGAAAGATGGGGTGGTTTCAGGTGGCGTCATGCTGCTGTGAAATTATGTGTATATTGTATTTAAGAAAGAACCTTTTTAAAAAGTGTTTATAAGCTTATAAAATAAAATCTTCATCACAGTTTCTCTTCAAAATTCTCTGTAATTTATATGCAGCTGTATTTCATGTCATGTAAGACTAATCTTCAAGTTCTAATGTGACAATATTAATTCCCTTTAGTCCAATTATGATTTTTAAACCAAATCTTAGTCTGATTCTTCTGGCCAACATATCTTGTGTAGCCATTTCATGCCCAAGTAAAGTAAGTGGCATTAATTTCCAAACACAATACCACTTTCTGTTCATCTGCACAAGGTGCAGGGTACATGACAAAGTGATGAAAGCAAAGAGTTAAAACTTGGAAAGATCTACGAGAAGGGAAAAAAGAGGAAAAAAAATCTGGTTTAGTCTGCTTTTTATGTCATGTATGTTTCTACAGCAGGGCAAGGACATATTCCCCATACACTTATTTTCTAACATCTTCTCAATCCAAACCCAAAATGTTTAATCACCTTTTTTTTTTTTTTTCCCCCTCTTAGGAATGAAGACATGTGAAATCTCTCTTCTTGAAATCCAGTAATCCAGTATTCTCTAGGTGAAATATCCCTAAAATGAACATACAGCTAATTGTTAAATTACTACAGTTAAAATAGTGGCATATAAATAAAATTTTGCTTAGTAAATACTGCGACATGAGCTAGCAACTGAAGACTGTAGAAATCTTTTCATTCAAAACCAAATTCAAACCCATGTTAATATATTTTAAAAAAATGTTATTTATGTTGTAAATTATGTAATCCTTGATAACCAGTTACGGCCCTGGTTATACAAAGATTTAAGGAAATAATCAGCTGTAAGCATACAAATAATTCCTATTTGCATAGTTAAATTCAAGCACATTCTAAAGCCTTTTCAAGATTGGTCCCTACAGATGTTGCACATTCAGCTAAGTCTGAATCAACCAGATTTCCATATGCATGTAGCATATTATTTTCCAATGAAATGTTCCATTTCTTCTTCTAGTTGCTTTTGATGTTTATCATGTACATTAAATGACTTTTCTGAATATGCAGTAATGAGTAACTCTTCTGCCTTTGGCATTTCGTACTCGTAGTTTGCCTCTGGAGTCATAATTCACAGGGAATCCTTTATCAGAAAAAGATGTTTGTTTTCCTCTAAATTATACACATTAGCTTGCAAGGGTATTTGCAAATTACAATAAATGTTAGGAACCGATACATCTCGCAGAAGCAGAGCTCTAGGCAATTTGGTTTCATTTGCTGTGCCTGACATTTCTAAGCATTTTTTACAGACTGTTACATTCACCATTTCCAACTGTATCTCTGCTAAATAAACTGTATTCATTTCAAAGTGTACAAAACCACGTAGATCAGGTATGAGTACAGAAGAATAACCATGCCCTAATTATACCATGCCTTTTCCTTTATTTCTATACATGCAAGTAAGTATAGATATTTATACAAGAAAATGGTCATTTCATTGTTTTAGTTGGTGGGAAACATGTTTTCCTGTCTGTTGTAAGGAGAAGTAGCATTTTCTAGTGCACAGTATTCTGTCCCATTCGACCTCCATTATGTGTGCCTGTTTTAGAGGCTCCTAATCGTGAGAGATTAGCAGTCATTAATTTGTAATCACACTGGTTGTCAAAAGTCTTAGGTTATCACCTAAGAGATAAGTGACACTCACAGAATGCTTGACTAGTAAGATCATCATACCCATAGGATCATAGGATGGTTTGGGTTGGAAGAGACCGTAAAGATCATTCCAATGATCTTTAAAAGGAATTTCAATCTCCTGCCATGGGCAGGGACACCTCCCACCATAGAATCATAGAATTATCCAGGCTGGAAGGAACTTCCAAAGGTCATCTAGTCCAACCTCCCCGCAGTCACAGGGACACCCCCAAATAGACCAGGTTGCCCAGGGCCTCATTGAGCCTCACTTTGAATATCTCCAGGGAAGGGGCATCAAGCACCTCCCTGGGCAACCTGTTCCAGTGTTCCACCACCCTCAAAGGAAAAAACTTGTTCCTAACATCCAATCTAAATCTGCTCTTCTCCAACTTAAAGCCATTGTCCCTCATCCTGTCACTNACCCCCAACTCCCTTTCTTCAGGGCTGCTTCCTAATGCCTTATCCCCAATCTGTACTGATAGTGAGGATTGTTCTGGCCCAAGTGCAGAGCCCTGCATTTGCTCTTGTTGAACCTCATGAGATTCATCTGGGCCCAGACCAGATTGCTCAAAGACCCATCCTGCCTGGCCTTAAACACTGCCAGGGATAGGGCACCCACAGCTTCTCTGGGTAACCTGTTCCAGTACCTCACCACCCCCACAGCAAAGAATTTCTTCCTAGTATCAGGGGCTTTTTTAACTATCTGAGAGCATATACCTAGAAAAATTTGAGAGGAGACCGCGCTGGGAGCAGAAGGAAGGAAAACCAGTGTTGTTTGGCGCAGAGACTGGGGCTGGGCGATGGGGACAGCCCTGTACGGGACACAAACCCCGCGCAGGGGAGGAGATGGCGGCTGCGGTGGATTTCCAGCCTGGGCCGGGGAGACGACACGGGTGGCAGAGGAACGGGCACCGGCCACCGGCTGAGGGCGGCCGGGGGGCTTCTTAGGCCCCACTTAAACCGCTTCGGGTCGCCTCTGGTTCTGCGCCCGAAGCAGACGGCAGCAGCGCTGAGGGTCCCTGAGGCAGGGGAGGGTGGCGGTGCGGCGGAAAGGGAAAAGGAGGGGGAAGCGAGGGAGGAAGGAGGCGGAGGCACCGGTTTTTGGCGGGCCCAGGGGAAAGAAGGCCGGAGGGAGAGGGACAGCGGGGCAGCCGCCGCTCACCCCGGCCCTCCGGGAGCCACCCCAGGCGCCCCTCGGCCACCATGCCTGCCAGTGGGGAACTGCCGAGCGCCCAGGCCCCCGGTGGGCTGGAGGAGGCCGGCGAGCCGCAGTACCTGCGGCAGGTCCGGCACATCCTGCAGCATGGCCACCGCAAAGAGGATCGCACCGGCACCGGCACTCTCTCCGTCTTCGGCATGCAGGCGCGGTACAGCCTGAGAGGTCGGCATGGCCGCGGCCCCCTGCCTCTGCTCGCCGCGGCTCTGGAGGGGGGAGGGAGGGGGGACGGCGGAGACGCCATCTTCTCCCCGGCGCTGTCCCCGGGAGGGAGGGAGACCTTCCCCCGCTCAGGACCCGCTGCTGGGGGGGTTGTGGAGGCTTTGGGGTCTGTGCCGGCAGTTCCTTCGCCTTCCCTCTCCCCGCCAGCCTGCGGCAGCTGAGACCCCTCCTCTCCCTCAGCCCCACGGTGGGGCCGGCCCCATGGCTGTCCCCAGGTGAATAAACCTATAAAATCTTGAGGTGGCCTGTCCTGGTCCTTCCTACCCCTCAAGCGTGGTAGGAACGGTGGTTTGTGAAATAGATTCCTCAAGAATTTTATATTAATTCTTTGTTCTCCATGGGGAATGCCTGCACGTATACCTGTACCAGACACTGGTGTCTTCGTGGCACACAGTGTCTTTAATGCCCCCATGGATGATTCATCCCTGGCGCTGTCCAGGAAAATAAAAGTCAGCTTCTTGTCTTCCTTGATCTGAATATGGGAATTACATGTCCATTACCAACTTTTTTACTTCATATCCAACACCCTCTGCATGTCAAATGCTGGCATTACTCTCTCCCATGGTCACCCTCAGGAATTGCTGGTCACCTCTGTAACTCAATTTCTCTTGCAGATCAGTTTCCTCTGCTGACCACGAAGAGGGTGTTCTGGAAAGGAGTGCTGGAGGAGCTGCTGTGGTTCATCAAGGTTTGTTGTTTGGATGTTGCCCCAGAGTGATACCAGCAGAACAGACAAGTGTGGAATAGATTAAGAAATTTGGGGTAACTGCAGATGCTTCTGTTCGTACAACAGAACAGAAGAAGTGCAGCCACCAAATATTTTGGCTACAAGTGGAAGGCCGTTATCTTCATGACATTCTGTGCATTTTAGTGGGGACTATTGCTTTGTTACCAATCAGAAGAGTTCTTCTGTTTCATTTTAAAGGAAATAACCTGAACAGGAAGGGCTTTTGATGATTTGCCCATACTCCACAGTTATAAGGCCTAGAACGCGCTCTTTTATTACTGTTTGAAAAAGAAATCATAATATGCAGTAGATTATAGGCAATTTAGCGATCTGCTTCTTAATATTGAAATGGCTTTTACAAGCAAAAACAAGCAGTGCGGAATCATAGGTTAGATATCTAAGACTGAAGTAAACACTAGGCTTTTTAAATTAGCAAAAACCTGAGATCTAATGGAGATAATAGTTGTAGTTACAGTATTAAAATTCAACTAGATAATACATTAGGATGTAGTGCTCCTTTGTATGTTGTGACATTGTACAGGTATGGGAAAAACTACCTAACCATTTGCTAGGTAGCACGACTCAAATACACATTATTTTTTTTTTAAAGTATCTTTATTCAAATATAAAACACTAGTCACTCCCCAAAACAGGGCACTTCCTATGTTGGATTTTTGAGTGTACTGATTTGGACATGTTACAGAACTCGGTGAGATATCTTTGGGTCATTTTTGTCATTTTTAACAAAAGGATTTTTAAGACTTTAGGTTCATTATCAGTGGCTTGGCAAAGACAGTGCCTAGGCTGTAAATGTTTGCCTACTTTTATCCATCTGTAAAGTAAAATTCCGTTCTCTCCAAGTGTGTGTATCAACCACAGTTGACCTTGAGACTGTACTGTCTGTGCTATCACAAAGTTAGAAGAATCCTGACTTAAATAGCAGTGTGACACTTCAAACTCCATCCTGGTATGTTGCTCATAAGTTTTATTGCGTCCACGTGCAAGAACCTCATGCAGTACATTAATCGGACCATTCATCCTTTGTAAGTGGAGAAATACTGTAGACTAGCAAAGCTCAATGCAGCTGTTTCAGACTGTGTCCTCTGTGTTGGGATTAAGCTATAGACTCCTCACTGTCTGTGTTTTATAGGGTTCTACAAATGCTAAAGAGCTTTCTGCAAAGGGTGTAAAGATTTGGGATGCTAATGGATCACGTGAGTTCCTGGATAAGCAGGGTTTCAGCACCAGAGAGGAGGGGGACTTGGGACCAGTGTATGGTTTCCAGTGGAGGCACTTTGGAGCAGAATACAAAGATATGCACACAGGTAATCACATACAAACACAATCTTGGTTGCTTCGTGAGATGATTATGACTCCTCACTTCCAGCAGGGAAGGAATGCAGGGTCCTAATTTTCATGACAGAATTGCATTGGTGAGAACCGATGTTAGCACGCTATATTCATTGGAGACTGCGGAAGAGAAAGATTTTTCCCATTCTTCAACTGTAACAAAGTAGGGTGAATCCATAGCAATGATACTGTGGACAGGATAGCTGTAACAAATTATGATGTGATTGAGTACCTGTTGGTATTATTTTCAATGGAACTGGTTCTTTAAGTGTACTCTGAAGTGTCTTGATGGCTCTTTTCAGAGTCACTGAAGCAGACTGATGTTTAGAGGTCTGCCATTAAAAAGATCATAAATGACTGTCCCTGTGTAGTTGGTGTATTCCGAATAACAACATGCTAATTATATTTTTTTCCTCTTGTTTTTTTTTTTTTTGTCAATACAGTCTCAAATTGAAGTTCACATTAGTTACAGATATTGGACTTGGTATTGGCGTGCTGACCACTGGCAGAATACAGTTTTGTGCTAGCACAAATGATGCAAATTGTGAATTGACACATCTAAGAACTTCCTAAAATGTTTCAGCATTCCTGAACTTAAAAGGTCTGAGACATAACATAGCTTGGAAAAAATCAACAAGATTTATTCCCATAGGTTTCATTACCAATAGATTTCCTTGAAAAGCATTACTAATGGATAGGTAATTAGCTTCAGGAAATCACATAAGCATTTGAAAAGGCTTCTGGCACAGTATTGCTGGCAGAAGAATTCCCTGAGATGCTAATTATGTGTTACTACCTTGTTTGCCATCTTGGGTCTCCCTGTAACCGTAATTTGGTATTGCTTTGCAATAAGGGTTATTAGAAGAAATTAGTTGCCAGCCATGCTGATTCACTGGCATGATTCAGAACAATGAGTAACAACTAATGACTCTTTTATTCTGGAATCCATTCTAATGTTCAGTTAATTCTAGTGAATTTCTCCTATAAGTGGTATTGAGCCTAAAAGTCAGCCTGCAAGCGTTGTTGGGTGAAATGTAATATCCTGTGCTATAAAAGATTAAAGTTCCCTCCTGGCACTAAATCCTATGAAAATTTAGTTTTCATACTTGACCTTATGAGTGCTAGATGGATGCCGTTAGTCATCTGTCACAAATTTTCTCGTTTCAAGCATTCAAAGGATGCCAGCACTCCGACTCCATAGTACTGGTCTCGGTGGTGGTGGCGGTATTTTTTAATTTGTTTTCTTTTTTTTCTTCATAGAATCATAGAATGGTTAGAATTGGAAGGGACCTTAAAGATCATCAAGTTCCAACCCCCCTGCCATGGGCAGGGACCCCTCTCCCTAGAGCAGGTTGCTCAAAGCCCCATCCAGCCTGGCCTTAAACACTTCCAGGGATGAAGGAACACTGTAGCATGCAAGTTTAACATATAGAAAAGCATCTTAATCTGGAAATGCAATGAACAACTTAGTTTAAATACCATAAATAACTAAGTGGTAATATCTTGCCTGTTCCAGTACAGCTTTTGTTCTGTTTAAGTAACAAGTCATCACGAATGGCAAAGTAAGATGCTTTGTCCAACTAATTTTTTTGTGTTGCAAACTTTGTTTCCTGTTTATACAGGCTTCTTATTTGGTCTTAAAAAATGTCTAATTGTTGAGACTTGGAATAAAGCTTTCTAAATGGTCCTGTTGCAGTGGGTGCTAAAGGTATTCAAAGTACATAAAAAGGGGCAGGAGGGGACGGGGACATACAAAAATACTAACATAAGAATTTCACAAGTTTTAGAATACCCTAAGGAAGACCAAGAATAGCCTGCATTTGGAGGGTGCCAACTGATAACAATCACTTTCAAAGTAAGAGTAAAATGATCAGAGGTTGTCATTAGGGTATTGCTTTTCAGTGGGAGGTGGGCTGGGCTTTAAAAAAGTATCACAACTTGAATCTGTTTGGCTTAGGTCTTATTTCATATCTTTCTCCAGATTACTCCAACCAAGGAGTTGATCAGTTGCAAAAAGTGATTGAAATGATCAAAACCAATCCAGATGACAGAAGAATCATTATGTGTGCTTGGAATCCCAAAGGTATTGGACAACAGACTTTAAGTGAATGCAGTTACACGTTTTCTTGCTGTGTGCTAAGCTATGTTCTAATCCTGTGTCAACAGTCAATTCCATTGGATGACCTTGCTTATTCTGTGTAACATCACCAGGAATGCAGTAAAAATGCCCCCGGACTATAACCTTGTTTCTCTTTCCACTTCATTCTCCTGTTCAGACCTCAAAATTTTTGAACATTTACTTCAAAGTTTTTCTTCCAGGTTAAAGTGGGGGATGTACCTGGCTACCAGTGCCTTTGTTCAAAGACAGCAATTCTTTTTTTAAAAAAGTTAAAAAACAGGAGTCTTCCAAAGCAGTTTATCTTTTTTTAAAGCCATATAATAAATTGTAAAGTTCACAAAAGTGTTAAAGCTAGACAACGAAAATGTTATTTTTGTTGTAATCATCTCCTTGAACATAAGTTGACTAGATATCCATTCACTCTGCAGGGCTACTTCTAAGTCGGAGCTAGTGCCAAAGAATGTGTAGCTTCAGCATCAGTAGATCTGTGCACACAGTATTTGCTGCTTGCATTCTGAAAAGGAATGCCATATGCTGCTTCTGTTACTGTTAAGGTTAAACATTCTCAGATACCAGGAGACGCCTGATTGAAGTTTTCCTTAATTGCACTGTGATTGCACTAGCTGCACTTCTAAGTGAAGATAAGCATTCAAAAGATCTTTTGTTTTCTGATGATTATTTTTTTATTGCTGATTACTTTTATATCTCAATGAACAGTAAAGATATGTTGCAATGGGAAGAGAGTATGATGAAGCAGTTGGAAGTCACTTTGGGGTACATGCTTAATTTTGCTCTTAATGTCTTCCTTTAGGGAAATCAACTGTCTTGTTGAGGTGAGTAAAACTAAACTGCTGTGCAGCATTATGGCATAAATCTGGTCTGTGGAATATTTATTTATGACTTTTCTGGTCATACAGCCCAGGAGACAGCTTGTCATGACCCAGACTTAATTGCTTAGGCAGCAGGTGCTTTTAAAAAGAGAAAAAGCAACAGAATGACAATTGCAGTTGGATACTGTATCTCACTAAATGCTGTTCAGATTTTGCATCTTCTACATTTCTAATACAGTAATACTGTTACTTTTCTTTTTTTTTTAACTCCCTCCCTCCTGTACTGCAATTCCTAGATATTTCTCTGATGGCTTTGCCTCCGTGCCATGCCCTTTGCCAGTTCTATGTTCTAAATGGTGAATTGTCTTGCCAACTCTATCAGAGGTCTGGAGATATGGGACTAGGAGTGCCTTTCAATATCGCCAGCTATTCACTGCTCACATACATGATTGCCCATGTCACCGGCCTGAAGGTATGCTATTTAATCATTTTACTTAATCTTGTCTGAGAAGTGAGGGTCTAAAAGATAGGACTCTTCTTTTATGTCCAAGAAAAGCTGGGATGAACATGCTGTTCAAAATCTTGCTAAAGTATGTGTAAGAAAGAGTCCCGTGAATTTAACGTGAATTGTTTCTGGTCTGTATGGGCAGTTAGGATCAGCAGTGTAAGAATTCTTAAATTCTGGTCAGTCAGATGGAAGATGCTCCATGTCAAAACTGACCTGTTCCACTAGTTTACTTCTTAGAAATCTGAACAGAGCACTTGTCCTTATGGGATAATAACATACAAGTGATTAAATTTTGTAGCATGTGTTTCTTATTGGAAGCGAACAGTAGCTCAGCAGTTGCTGTCAAGGTTCCAGTTGGGATATTATGCTCACCTAACTTCCAGCTGTGATTTCAGCTGGGTATTTTTTTCATATCCTACTGTAGATGATTATGTAGAGTGGCAGTATGTGCTCAAATAGCTACTGCCTTGACTCCAGAGCTGTATTTTGTAATTTGGCAGAGTAATTTAAATATTTAAATGCACCACAATCTTGTACAGGTGGAATCCCCCACTTTCTTTACAGCATGTAAAAAATTATACTCACAGGGCCATTTGGGCCTGATCTTCATGTTATCAGCAACATGAAGGGGATCTTAAAATAGGGGAAAAGGGAAGAATTGGACTTCACAGCAATTGCAGGCATATGTAAGAAATTAGGCTGAAGTAATAGAAAAAGTTGTTTAATGTTATGTCCGTAAAGCAGCTGTTGCCCTTCAACCGCTTCCTCTTGCAGCTTTGGTGGCTTTCAGCATAATGTATCTGAGGCCAGTCAGTCTGAGACCAGAAAAAGAGCTGGTAGAACTTACGTAAGTTATATTAGACTGCTCAGGGGCTGCTAAGTCACAGAACTTGCAAGATGGCAAACCCCATCTGGATGCTTGGTAAGTGCTTTGGGGTTTAGCCCGTGACTGACACCTCCACTGCCATGAAGTGCATCGTTTAGTAGTGGCCATGGCAGCTAGTCTGAAACCGACATTGGCAAGTCCTACTTATTAGAAGTGCAGTGGAAAAGCTAGATGTCACTTCCCGTCTGTTTCCATCTTGGTGAGCCGGTGAGTAGTGCTCCATTAATTTCCTGAAGCTGTTAGCCTAGCAGGATTTCAAAAATAACTTTTTTTGTAAGCTAGTGGAAATTTCATTAAATTTCTCGTTAATTATGCATTAGTCTGGGAAGACAGTGTCCTTCAAGGCTTGCAAGGATGTCTTGATAATCCAGTCTAGTACAGAAGCTGCAGTTCCACACTGGATGTAAGATGCTAAGAGTCAGTACTGTAACCTTTGTAATGTTTTGCTTTCTTGAAATCTGACTGTTTGAAAACCACATGTATTCTCCTTTCTCTTCAGCCTGGAGAGTTCATACACACTTTAGGAGATGCTCACGTATATCTGAATCATGTGGAACCTCTGAAAGTTCAAGTATATACTTATTCTGTATTCTTGTTTCCTTTTGTCTTCCACAATGCTTATCCAATACAAAGTTATCTTGGCATTATAAATATCCTGTCGCAAAAACTAACCTGTGTGGCTGTTTTTTCTCATTTCTACCCTACTAACTGTAGTACCTTAACCTGGGTTCAGCTTGGGTTGCAAACAGAAATAGAACACAAACATGATTGAAATGTACATCAGTGAACTATTCCAGAACCAAGTTGGAAATGCACAATCTGTACCGCTGCTTTTGTTTTCATCATTCCAAAACAAGCAACCTGGTCTAGTGGGTGGCTCATGGCAGGAGAGTTGGAACTGGATGGTCTTTAAGGTCCCTTCCAACCTAAACCATTCTACGATTCTAAGCATTAGAAAACTATTTCACCTAATACAGATAAACCCGAAATAAAATGTCTTTGTAGTATATCAGAAAACAATAACTTATCAATTCATAGAGATAATCAGTCTTACTGTTTGGCTGCCTAAGGCTGTGCTTTCTTCAGGAAGTAGTTGCAGTAGGAGCAAATAAAAATTTTATTTCATTAGATTTAGCTCGGACTTAATGTCCTCGCCATTCATATGGTTCAAAACCAGCCAGAGAACTAGCTATTTGTTCAGATACAAATGGTCTGTGAAAAAGTGCAGCACGTTTGATGCTCATTTGGGTCAGAATTTCCAACTTAGTTTTCTCTGGAAGGAAGTTAATTTGTAACTACCAGAATTACTCTGCAAACTGGGAATGCTTGCAGTGCATCTGGATGATCAGTGAATTCACTTTGAAATTATGCTACTGCTCCCTTACAAAATACTGAAGTAGTTTCCCCCTATCTGGACTATAATTTTCCTTTTTTTAATTTTTTTTATTTTTTTTTTTATTGTAAGTCTTCTTGGGGAGGAGGGAAATCTACATAGTGAAATCTCTGCCTTCAAGTATTAGCTTTATCCAATAAGCTTGCTTTTATTTCAGCTTCAGAGGGAGCCAAGACCTTTCCCCAAACTCAGAATTCTTCGTAAGGTTGACGACATCTGTGACTTTAGGGCAGAGGACTTTCAGATTGAAGATTACAATCCTCATCCACCTATTAAAATGGAGATGGCTGTTTAATGCTATTAACCAGCTTCTATTAATGTGGAAATGTGCCTAAGCTACTTAGCTTTCTCTGTCCTTAAAGTTATGGAGGTTTTATATGCTTCAAAAGATATACTTTGTTATTGAAAAAGAAGCAGATGCTAGTAGACTGGTACTGCCTTCAATTACTAAACTGTAGTCGTACAGAACAGATGATTATTTACTCCTGCTGTACTATGCAGATGCTAACCCAGTTTTAAGTTGTTACTGAGATTGTTTTCAACACCCTGTTCAGTTACCAGTGGCCACTTCTGTTACCATTAGGTTACTGTGTGAGAAGCACTTGCTTACATGCTTTATTTAGTACTGAAGATAAGAACTTTTTTGTACAACAGAAGATTCCTTCAAGGTTGTAGAAAGCTTTAAATATGTTCTAAAGAGTGTATGTTTAATAAAGCTTTTTAAAAAAACTCTTTTGGAAAGGATGATGCATACTTAATTTTAGTGTGTTTGCTATACTGAGTAGTAAATAAGAGTTGGAAAGCAAAGGTAGATTCTGTTTCACTTTAGGATTTTGGAGGGTGAGATCTAGCAAGGAAGAAAAAGTTCAAACTTCCTGTAGTCTTGATACATGAACTAGGCAAGATGACAAAAGATCCTAATGGGGCCTTGACTGAAATGCAATATCTTCATAACATCTTTACATCAGCAGTTGTTTTACTCCCCAGCCCTACATGAATGTAACAAGGCAAATGCATCCCATCCCGTGACCACTGTGTAGCAATGTTTTAAGAAAAAAACTCAACCACTGTAGCCAATATGCTGCTGGAGTCTTTTGCATAACTAATTTACTTTCAAGGCTTTCAGATACTGGGATATAATCAAATATTATCAAGTGCTGGAATAATTCACCGAGATCCCCCAAGTCCAGACTAGAGACAGCGTCTGATACCAACACACAGAAAGCCCTTTGGGGCATCCCTACAGCATGATGTGAAACAACGGCAACTACAGCAGTGTGTGCAAGCTTATGCTCATAAATCACAAGAATGACAGCTGAAGAAGCCAACCAGAGTAGCTTGGAGTGTGGGGACAAAGATTTTCTCATTGCTGCTGCATTTTGCAGAGCCTTACTGTGGAACGTTTTGGCCGTTAGCAGCCTCACGTTAATTTCCTGTGTTTGTAGTATGGATAATAGTACTCCCCTTATTCACAGGGGAATTCTGTGGATAAATACATTAAATGCTTACATAATTCTCAGCTTTTATAGTGAGAAGAAGAAAGTGGTTATATACATCGTCAAGCCAGTATTCAGGACTGGGCTTTACTTTGTAAAGCAAGACTATACTAATGGGTAATTCAAACCCATGCTAATAGATACTCATTATGAAAAAAACCTTTCCCCAAATTAAGTGTCCTATCTACTGGTAGACAACAGCTGAGAGCAAGAAGCACGATGAAACACGTTAGTATCAGGGCTTGGCATGAGAAACTGTCAGCAGAGAAACTATGCTAATGCAGTCACTGTTGTCTCCAGTTGCTGCAGAGAGCTGGGAATTTGTTAATATACATTGTTTGGCTCTGTAGATTTGGTGTTAAGATTTGGCATAAAGGTGGCTGCAGTAAAGAAGAATTTACTTTAGGTTGCAGACTGGTATTCTAAAAGGTACCAGTCTGTCTATTGACACCTTGCTGTTATGATATACCTGAGAATTAGTTCTGGTCTTTGGGCTCATTAAAAATATTTAATGTGAAAAGTAAATACAGCTGAATGCAGCGACTTACTACTGATGCTAACTGCAGGTTTCCTTGGGGGAAAGGAAAGGTTTTAACCTTACGAAATTGCTGCATATATACCGGCCAAATTCCTCCCGAGGCCAGACGGGGCACTCAGTGTGCTGACAGGCCTCACCCTGACCCGTCTCACCTGGGGCCCACACCCTCGGCCCACGGGCCTTAGTTTCTGCCTGGCTGCATCGCAGGTGTACCTGCTTCCAGCCATGGACATGCCTGACCATGGACCAACACCCTGGCCTGGCCTCATGAACGTGGCCCCGCTCTGCCATGGCCCTGCCCGCCACACCCCGGGCTGTGTCTGACCTTGGTTCCCCCCACCATGCCTGATCCTCAACCCTGACCTGGCCTGGCCTCAGCCCATCCCTATCCTTGTCCACAGGGAGGTGCCCAGTGCTTGGAGCTGGAGCTACCCCACTGCCTGCTGCTGACCCTGCTCCTGACTGGAGATGGGGTGGACTGGGTTGGGCTGGGAGATCTCTACCCTGCTGCCTCCATGGGGACACCTGGCAGCTCGGGCTTCCATGGGGCAGCTGGCCCCTGGGGCACCCTGCCAGTTCTTTTGGGCTATCTCAAGCCCTAAGCCAGCACCGCAGACCCAGGCCATGGCTGTAGGTCTTTGCCCTACAAACCTGGGCTTTGGCCCTCCCACAGCACTGGCCCCTGCCTAAACCCAAACTTCTGAGTGAACCCCTCATAAGGGAGGCTTCAGAGCTCTTCAAGGGCCATCTGAGAATCATAGAATGGTTTGGGTTGGAAGGGACCTTAATGCTCGTCTAGTTACCACCCCCGTCATGACCAGGGACACCTTCCAGTAGACCAGATTGTTCAAAGCCCCATCCAGCCATCTTTAACACTTCTAGGGATGGAGCACCCACAACTTCTCTGGGCAACCCGTTCCAGTGTCTCATCACCTTCACAGTTAAGAAATTGTGTCTAGTATCTAGTCTAAATCTCTGCTCTCTCAATTTAGAACCATTACCCCTTGTCCTATCACTGGTAAAAGCCCCTCCCCGTCTCTTCTATAGGTCCCCTTCAGGTACTGGAAGGCCATTATGAGGTCTCCTTTCTCTTCTCCAGGCTGAAAAACCCCAACTCCCTCAGCCTGTCCTCATAGGAGAGGTGCTCCATCCCTCTGATCACCTCCATGGCCCTCTGCTGGACCTGTTCCAACAGCTCCAGCGGGCCCTCTGCTGGCCCTCTCCAGCCTCACTGGAGGCCTCCTCCCCTCCACACCTGCCCTTGGGACCCATCTCGGCTCAGGCCATGGCTCCCAGTTCCTGGCTGAGCTACTCCTCTGTTCCTAGCTGTGACCATCTCCCATTGCACTGCAGTTGTGCCAAGTCGTGGACCTCACTGATCTGGACCCTGGACTGGGTCTGACTTCATCACCATGGACAGGTTGGCAGCCACTGGGCTGTGTCTGACTCTGGTCCCTGTCACTGGACCAGACCCTGCCCTCAGAGCTGTCTCCTCACCATGACCTCGTCTGGCAACCTTCTCACCTTCTCTGTTGATGCTGGCTACCATCCCCAGACCTGCCTTGCCAGCTCTGCCATCAGCTCGTGGCTCCCCAGCCCTCCCTGCACCCCTGACAGTGCCCCTGGTGTCACTGAGAGGCTGAACTACAGTTTGCTGAAATAAGATTTTCTGGGATTTTGGTCTTTACAGTTGAGCTAGTGCAGCAAAAAATAGAGTTGATACAAGAAGAGAAGCCAGGAGCCTCTTGACTCTAACATCTACTTCACATATACCCTGCAAGGTCATGTCTCCACACGCACTGCTCTGCTGAGCAAGACACTCACTTAAGCACTGAACCCACAGAGCAAACTGGGAGCTGTGATAATTACCCTGGGCTACAGGGAACAACAACTTCAGCAGTCCTGCAGCTCCCTGCAGACCACATCGTCCAGCCTACACTGTTCTGCACAGATGTTATCCAAGTTGTCTCATGGAGCTGCAGTGTACTCCATGGAGCAGCATGGACTTATTCTTCGTACACTTGCTTCTTTACCTTTTATATGGGCAATCATGGTCATGCATGAACTCTTTCCTATTTCTCACTGATGTGAGAATTTGAAATTTTAGCAGTCATTCTCCTAATAACAACAACAACAAAAAGTCAGATACCTCCAGGTTGTTCACAGAAATTGTGTGTGGGAAGAATGACATGGAGATAAGGTAAAGGGAGGCAACCTTGGTAGGGAATAGCTGAAATAGATACCAAGTAATTTTCAGCTGTAGTATTTAACTTTAGTGGGAAATGTAAAGGAGTTTTGGCACTAGCTCCAAAGGTTATGCAGTAGTTACATTAAACAAGCAGTAATTAGGAAAAAAGCCCAAAGCATTTACACATATACTCACATGTTCTCTGATTGCCACACCAATTCCTGGCAGTTCTAAGGCCTGCAAGGAAATAACAAACATTCAAGACTTGCTTCTGGTTTTGAATTCCCCGCAGAGTTACTCAGTAGCGTAAAGGATGAAGTAAGAGTTGATTCAGCATGCTGTTTTCTATTCATTTTATAGAAAAAGTAACACAAATTATAAAACTTTTTATTGATTTCTTTTTTTTTTCTTATTATTTTTGCTTTCTCTGTTCCACAAACAATGTAAAGAATTACAGAGCAGGGTGTGCAAAGTGGGAAAGGAATGCACAGAGTGTACATCTGGGGTTTTGACAGTGTTGCCAAGTATAGTGTGTTGGGAGCACAGATTCTGAACCAAACTTCCAATTTCACTGGAAACCACATTTTTTTTTTTTTTTAAAATGTCCATTCACATTTCATGCTATATATTGGCTGCCTCCCTCATGCAGGCATTACAGTCCTTTGTATTTTTTTTTTCTTTTTAGAAACAAACTATGTCTTAAAACTTAAGGCAATACAGGTGCAGAATGTGTGTCAAGGTCCTGAAGCAAATACATTTAGTGGTGTCTGAATAACTAGTTCAACCTGACCTCTGAATATGTGAAGGAACAGTATCAACATTACACTACAGTATTGACTGAAGTCACTGTTATTATTGAAATAATATACAAAAGATAACTCCAACCTTTGAAATAGTCGCATGTTCCATCTGGATGTACGTATCCTCATCTGGAAAAGTTGGCTCCTTAACCCCCAAGGTTTTAAACTCTGCTAGTTTAGTGACCCCCTCTATTGCTTCCTTTATTTCCCATTGTTGGTTTGCATCCAGCATCTGGGAATAAGGAAAACAAGAGTCAAATACACTGAAGGATTCTACTGACGTTTTTTTTTTTCTGTCAAATTATCAAAAGACCTGAAAAATTTGATATGAAGTGATAGAAATACAGGAAATGGGAAGGAAATGAAAAGCTGGAATTGCCATTCTGTCTGTATTGTGCTTTTGGCCACGCTTACACAGAGTTGCAATGACTATAGCAATATCCAGACTAGGTTTGAACCACACAGATCAGGAGCTGTAAAAAGCAGAACTGAGTCTTCTGTGGGAATGAGTATGTCTTGGCAGTAAGTATATGACTTAAGTAAAGCCTCCCATGACACGGTCATGGCTGCCTGAGTTTTTCAGCAGAAAAGCTTCTTGACAGAAAAATGCAGTAGTTTGAATAAGATGAGTTTTTCAAACAGCACTTCTCTCCCACACAAGGGAGAATTTTTCTCCCTACAAAATTCCTTTGCAGGCTCTTCAGGTCCTTGCCATCCTGTATTCACAGAGTTCCTGGTTTGGTGTTTTATGATATATGACATCCCACTGCATCCTACTGCAGCAACCAGAGTAGGTTGGCAGCAGTGGTGTGTCAGGAAACACACGGAGCAAAGAATCTAGCCCACAACATTTAACACAGTAACATTTCCAAGTAAAAATGTGTGATTTCCATCTAACTATTCCCTTTCATTCAAATATTTCAGTTTGAAAGACTTATTTTCCAGTTTATTTTTGGCCATATATCGGTGAAAATATATTATGAGGATTTTCTCTGGAGATCTCCCTTGACATAAAAGGCAATTTAAATCTTCTAGACGACAATCCTGGAAGTGGGATTCCCCCACAGACTTGAATGGAAGTTCTGGCACAGTAATACAGGATAAAATTCTTAGCAATACATCTTCTTTGGTTATGTCCAATACTGTTCTTTGTTGATACAGATTAACATTTGTTGCCATCATTATTCAGGATTTGAAGAAGGAAGCAAAAAATATTTCTCAGGGACCACATATAATGAGAGACATTTCATCTAACTGTTTAAAATAGAAAACAACATAGTTTAGTAGCAAAAAGTTATATTCACCATTATTTTGTTTGGGCCAATAATTTTTCATACAAATCTGCATCTGCAAATATCATCCTGCAGATCTGCACCCACCTTTACTTTGAACCTAGATGTGTATTTGGAACAAGCTATAGATCACTTCTGAATGATTAATGCAGCAGTAAATTGGAATCCATAAACTATTACAATTTCAGCATCACTGTCTTACAGAAAGAACTTTTTTATTACTTCTCTTCCCTTGTGAGTAAGCTTCATCCTACTCTGAAAATAAAACAGCAATTTTTTTTTCATAAATCAATGGAAACACGTTTATCTTCATTTGTGATCAGCCCTGCAGCTTCGCCATACCATTACTGTTTTCCTGCAATGCAGCATTTTGCAGTAGTAGAAGGGGGAAGTGTCTGAGAGAGACACAGAAGCAAAGCCATCATTGCCTGTATCATAGACCTCAAAGAGTTAGACTGGTCTAGTCTGTCTGTTCAAAGCATAAAACACAGAATAACAATGAATACAAGTATTTACTGTATGTTGTCCAACCTTCTCTCAAGGTCTGTGTACGTAACTGCAAGCAAACCTACATCAATTGTATATAGAATCACAGAACATCTTGAGTTGTAAGAAACCCATAAGGATCATCGAGTTCAATTCCCTGCTTCTTGCAGGACTACCAAACACTAAATCCTATGACAAAGAGCATCTTCCAAATAACTCTACCACATTGCACCCAGAACAATATTAATATACACATTTTCAGAATAAGAATAAGCTTTTTATTTCTTCCAAGGAGGTAGGAGAAAACCATCAGAAAATGAGATGACATATATGAAAAATATCCAGCTGAACCAGACTCCTCAACCCAGTTAAATATAACATGATAAAATTTTCTAAACCAGGTATGAACATCCCATGACTCAGCAACATTGTTTCTAGATATACCAAGGTGTTTATTTCCCAGAATACAAATCCCAGCTGTATTGACTAAATCTGACACCAGTAAACTGTCAAAAGCTTTCACAGAAAGTCAAGCACAAGCAACTCTCTCTGGCAAAAAGGATGCTGCTTTACAAAGGAAGCAAAGGACACTCTGCTGCTGACAGTTTCCTCAAAGCCAAGGCAACGAGAAGTTCTAGAAGAAACCAGCAATTATCACACGTTAGGGGGCTCATGTTGGCTCTGAAGGAGACATCCCCATTTCTCATCTACAAAGTTACCGCAGGTTAAGGGCACTGTGCTTCTGAACACAGCTATCCAAGCACGGATTTTATGTGCTTTCATTAACATTACTAATGACCGTACTTTTGGTTAACTCATATCACTCTCCTGAGTATCCCTATGTGCGTAAGCTCCTTGCTTAAACCAACACAGCTGCACCCACGCAAACTCACTGTTACGCACAACACACCAACATAAAGAGACTTCCATTTCTATCTTAATACCTCGTTCTCAATGCTCATATTCCTTAGGTATATCCTTGATCATAGACAGGACTGTTTTAGCTGCTGGTCTGAGTAGCCCAGCCAGGCACAGGATCTTGTGTAAGCCAGATATCCATGCTTCAACATTTGCTGTTCTGAAGCAAGCGAGGATGGTTTCAAGTCAAGATGTGTTTTAGTAAACAAAGGATTATTGTGTTAAATAGTGCAGCAAAGAATCTTCTTTGGGGACACTGAAGGATTGGAGGTGTTTTGACTTCTTTTTTTCCTTGAAAGCCGTAATTTTAATCAAATGCATCAATTTTGCTGAATAAGCCCTTCCCTTTTCTCCCTGGCTATTTCATTGCCAGAGAACTCCAAACCAGAAGAAGCAGAGTGCAGCTCAACTTCCTTGCTAACCCAACACAAAGAGTTTTACGGCAAAAAGTTACCCATGCAGCACAAACCAAATGTCTCCCTTTGCACTCCTGGCACACATGAGAAGATGCTAGCGAACAACAGACTTCATCTCACACAGTCCCCTTCCCATTCTCTAAGAGATGCAGAGTACAGACCTGTTTAGGCTCACCCCTTTCTTTTTTTCCCAAGCAGGCCGTTTTAGAGTATTTCTGGAGGGGAACAAGCATAAATATCAAATTACACCAAACGACGACTTTTTCTCACCCTCCAGATTTCATCATTTCCTGCCCTAGTCTCACAGGCTGGTGGTGTATTCCTGAGTGAGTTACTCCCACCAAAACTGATGACTCAACTGAAGGATTAAGAAGATGGAGGGTACCAAAGTCTAGCTTTGAAGGAAAGATGGTTTACTATAAGCTTCTTCATCTGTTAGCACATCAGTAATATGTCCAAAATCTATGCAGAATACCAATTGTTTGGCAACCCGATTGAAGGATGACGTATAAAATCGAAAAGCATAACAATATAAAGCAGTATGATCAAAAAATATTAAGGAATGTTAGTCACTTGAGGAATGACTGTCCCTCTCTCCCCTATTTCTCTGAAGCAAGCAGGAAGTTGAGACAACAGATATTCTAAGCCTTCCCCCCAACAGCCTCATCAGCCTGTGTTGCACTGCCAAATGTGTAAGTGTGTGCCTAATTTCATGGCTGTGAGTAGTTGATAATAAGCCCTTTTCAGCTTCCTTTTAAACTCTGTCCAAGCAAAAGTGAAGAATTAAACAGGAAAGCCAAGTCACACTTCTCAGCTGTCAAATTAAGTCAGAGAAGCACCCCTGTTGTCACACCTTCAGCTTTCAGGGGAAAAACCAACAAAACAGCTTATTTTAGAACAGGTTTTAGATCTTAAAACTGAACAGAATTGCCTCCAAATAACTGATCACTTCAGTAAACAGATCAACACACAAGGCCCAAGCATTTGCTCGCAGACAATGGTAGCATATACAGTTCCATTTCAGTTTTCAGTTTTCAGTAGGTCATCTAATTTTCACTAAGGAGTTAATGTGTGTGCGTGTGTGTGTGTAAGCCCCCAGCAACTAAAAATAAAGTAAATCAACCCCCCAATTATCCAGACTTGAATAAAAGCAGCTCTTCTGCCAAATCTTAAACAAAGACCTACAGATTAAAGCTCAATCTCTACGGACACAGCTTCCTATTAGCAGTAGACACCAGTTCCCCCTGCCAGCTACGACGCTAGAGACAAGCTGTGCAGCTTCCCTGGAAGAGGGGCTGGTGCGCATAAGGGCACACACATGAAGAGAGCAAGTTGGGAGGGAAGGACGTCTCTGAGCAGAAAGTTACATCCACCCCAGTGAAACAGCTTCTGTGTGAAATTAGCTGTTAAGATTATTTTAGTTCGGACACCAAGTAAACCACGTACTTTTCTGATTCAATTAAAAACAATAGGGCGCAGTTGCCTTTGGACTGGAACTATAACTAGATTTCCTTATCAGGTTGACTAGTAACTTCCACATAAATGAAAAAAAACAAACAAATTAAGTAACTACAACCACATGGATGCCGTAAAAGACATAACACACAGATGTTTTTTTTCTTTATGAGGAAGTGTCATGAAGTGCAAGTATGTTTACATTTGTCACAAAATTAATTAATGACACCAGAGCAATGTGGTTCTCAACCCCAGGCAAGAATATTTGACACTTTCCCCTGAAAATAATTATGAACATTTTTCTTAACCTGGTTTCTTTACAGAAGCAATATTTGTGAGGTGATTATTAGAGAAAAAATAGCTCCTCATACCAGCTATGTGAAATGGTGAGCTTCCCTCCAGCCCTCTCACTTGCTGGAAATCATCATCACACAAATTACCCTTTCAACATACAAGATGTCTCTTTGTGAATTTTCTGATGAACCTCTTTTTTTGGGCTGTCTTGGACTTTGGCAAGCTGAAGGTTGCTGGTTGCTTTCATAAGCAATGATACACGAGGGCTCAATCCAGCAGAACAGAAGTGAAGACGAGTGGCTGCTAGCAGGCCCGAACTGGTGGGACTCCAGCCCACTCTCCCCTGCAAGTTCTACAGGTATGTCTCAAGCCACATAGCACTTGAACGTGCATGGTGGCTACTCTAGTTGGTGCTACCTACAGTGTTCTGCTCTTTCTATCCTCTTAAATCAGAAAGTCTGCAAATAGCAAGCATGTCCAACTGTGCTTGTCAGGACATGGCCACAGCAACGTTGTACTGGGTATTATTTGCCCTCCTGCAGGGGTCGGAATTGCTAGCTCTGGACTAAGATTCCACCATACCAAGGATTTCAAGTTCACAGAGCAAAAGGCCAGTTTCTGTCACAACCTAAAGGGCTACCTGTCCTACTGTTGTGGAGAGATCCCAACCATGAGTTTGTAGGATTCTGCCAAGCCTAAGAACACGGAAGCTTTATCCTCTATATTTCTCTACCACAAATAACACAAAAATCACCACAAGCAAGTATACCACCAGAAAACTAGCCGCTAACAAACACACTTATGATTAATAAAATGAATATGAATGAATAGATAACAAGCTATTATAAATTACTACAAGCAATCTATAATATAGTATCAATCAATAGCACGGTATCAATCGACACTAGCATCAATCATTATTGTAGTAGAAGCCAAGTAGCTATATGTTATTATACAATAGTACAGTTTATCATTAATGAACCAAATTTATCAACAATATAACAGCAGATATATTTATGATATATTACTTATACGATTGTATATAATGTCAACATGAAGCGAATTAGACAGATTTCAAAAGGGGCCAAACCAGACCAAAAGTGGGGACCAAACAGCTCCCAGAGGGGGCCCAACCATCCCCAAAAATGGGGATGACAGACTGAGCCAATATGTCAACAAGAAGAGTCCTGCGTCCAAAACGATCTGCATCACAGCCTCTGGTTTCAGTTAGGCATCACTGGGGAGAGCCCAAGAGCTTATAGAAAGTTTGTGGGGGATTCAACTGGGAAGTTCTCAGAAAAAGAAAGGCTTTTTTTAATACCTCAGAGACATATGAGGGAGTAGGACATTGAGGAGCCAATAGATGCTGTTAATTTCTATTTTTCACCCGTAACAGCCAATAGATGATATTGGTTTCTGTTCCTTCATCGCGATTTTATTTTCAGACGATTTTCCACCTTCTCAGATGAAAAACTGTGGTTACAGTCCCTTGTTTTGCACTTGGTGGTGGTATCTGCAGATGTCTCTGGTTTCTAGGTACCCTGGCTATACTTCAAAGAGGTCAGTTGCACATTTCAAGGATGTTTTTTATGGTTCATAGGGTTAGTCCCCAGGCTTGCAGTTCAAGGCCTGCAGCCATTTCTCTGTCAGTATTTTTGAGCAGACAATGTCTTTTGTTCAGTCATTTCCCCTTCTAACCAGGCCACCTTTACAGCTGCTCACTTCACTGCCTCATTAATTTATTTTTAATATCCTGTAACATGCTAAGTATAGAAGATTCGACTCCCAGATCAACAGCATATTCAGTAGGGAACTGGCTAAAGGGTTAAAATCTTGGATTAAAATCTCAGGTTAAAGTCTCCAAGTATGAAAGATGAACTCGAGAGAAGTGCATACAGAGAAACATCTGATAAGCAGGTCTAGGCAAAAATCTCTTTCAGAAATGTCAGAGCTCCAACAAAATGACTCTGAAATGTTCTGACCAATTCCACCACGAAGCACTGTGCAGTGGCTACAGTTTTCCAACCTGCAAAAATTAGGCATGTGCAGAGTCACCAAGAACCTGGCACTGCCTGTACCTTATTTGACCTTTTAAAGCTAAACATATGTATAAATTACTGCAAAATCAAGACCAGATGTGCAAACGAGGGCAACCAGAAGCAGGGAATCTCTCTGAATTAATGAGCGTTCCTATATTAAGATCCCATGAGCATTACCTTTCCCTCTAGCTTGGCGCACAGAGCATTTAGGACAGCAGCTATGGCCAAATACACAGCTCCCTTCTCTGGTCCAATCTGTTGAGCAAAGAAATGTACATCCACCAGTGTCACCCACAGTGGTTTGATACTCACCAACATCTCAGTTTCTGTTAAATGATATTTTGTTCACCAGAGACTGAAAGACAGCACTGCTGATAACACAGCAAAGGGAGAAGTCACTGGTACTGGGGAAAAAGAAAGAATCTATATTGGTTACAAGTTACAAAAGAAGTAGATGATGAAATGTAAGACTTGTACCCACCTGGAGATCTCTGAGTGGTCACTTTCACACTGGCTTGCTTTAGCACCAGATATATTCCCAATATCCAAGACAAAAAATGGAAATATTTTGTGAAAATGCACAACACGTTTGCTACTAACCTTTTCAGAACAGCATCCCCAATGGGTCTTACCCAGCAGAAGCGCCTGTTGCTGATGAGCTCTCTGTAGAAGGCTCCAAAGTTGACAATTTCTCCCATGCCTCTACCACGTAAATAAAGAAAGCCTTGAGAGCACATACGACTGCAAAGCACAGCAGAATTTACTGCCTCATTACAGCCAAATGGCTATAACAGAATGACTGTGGGCCCTTTCCTCAGCTGATACTTTGAGAAGTAACCATTTCTGGCCATCTATGAATTTGAAGCACCAGCATGGAACCATTCACTTTGCACCCAGATCTGGGTGGCCACTGTCAATTCAGCTGCATGGCCATGTCTCATCTTACACTTGCCTGTTTCCAGATGCTGACGCCTTCCTCAGAAAAAAAATAATAATTACAAAGGGCTTTTAAGATGAAGAGTTGCTCCTGTATCACCTCCCACTCCACAGAGGAGGAAAACAGCCACCCTGGACTGACAGACCAGAACACCATTAAAGAGACAGAGGCCATCAGATCACATCTCTTCTGACGAAAACAGCTTTTCTGGAAATGACAGAGCCTTCATATACCATCGCTTTCAAGCAACTGCTGCATCTAACAGACTTATTTTGGTAACTGCAGTCATGTTCAAGTTCTCATTTCCTCGTAAGGCACTCTGTTTCTGGCAGTGGGATAATGGCAGTTGTGGTCCAGCTGTTTCAAGTTCCAAAGGCTCAGGGCTGAGGCTGAGTTGTGTTTTTCTCCAGTCCCACATACCACTACTCAACGTCAACATACATTCCCAGCAAGAGTTTTTCTTAGGCTAAACCACAGGCAAATCATGTCTAGCAAACTGCAGAGTGTCAGAGAAAGGACAGACACAGTATGTAGCCTCGTGCCAACCATCATTTTCTTCAGCAGCAGGGACTAAAGAGAGTCTTAAGAAATACAAGCCCGGGAGTCCAATTCTGTGAGGTCTCCCCCGTTCGGGGTATTTGCCTGAGATCTGAGAAACCAGTGTCTGAACCTCAATTTTCTAACTACCTTTTTGTCTGATTCTGGGCAAGACACTTGCTGGTGTCTCAGCTCCTCTGCTGTTCCTACCTGCAGCGTGGGAAGAACATCCCATCCCACTTTCCTTGGATGTGATGAATCATGTACTACAGGGGCTGAGGTCATTTATGTATCTAGGCAGGTTGTACCAAGCACATTTCACTCATGGTGACAGAAGGCCTATGTCTTATATTATAACAGACCAGGTGATACACAGAGTCCAATCTTAGGCTGACTAAAGATAATGGTTTATCCTTAAAGAAGCTTAAAATAGCTGAGCGTGTACCTGCCAGATTGCTAAGTGATTTTTTAAAAAAACATAGACGTTGCTGTAAGAAACATCTTTAAAGGTAGATTGAAGGAGGAAAAAGCATGATATCATCAAGTCACAGGTTTTGTGGGTGTTTGCTTAAAGGGTTTTGACACATTCAGCAGTGTCATTGAAATACCAGACTTAAGTGGCAAAGGAGGAATTGCTTGTTCTATGGTCTAGGACACTGACTGGATGAAAGGGCACTAGGAAACCCTTCTAAAGCGCTGCTGCAGACCCATCACATGTGGAAGATACACCTCGTACGAGAAGGGAGCAACGAGAACTGCAGAGGAACTCACTCATATGCTCACATCCCAGCTGCATCCTGTTGTAACAAATTGTTCTGCCCAACGAAGCTTCCTGCCTGCCTGGCCTCTCTGCATGTACCATAGTGTCTGAGATGTGGCAGCCCAGCAGGCTGGAGCAGCAGATGCCATTGATGGTCACTATCATGCCCGCCAGCTATTGGTTCATTCAGGATTCTGGACTTCAGCAGTTCTCCACCCAGACCTGCTTACGCTGCCCAAATCAGTTATTCAAATTCAGTCTTAAATTTCTTAGGAGGGTGTGAGGATTTCCATCTCCTGTTTGCAATGTGCTGCTCACCCCAAGAGCTCCTGTGCTTTAAACCCAGCGTAACTGCGCAGCTCTGAGTCCTGCGTGCTGGGGGAAAGCTGGCACAAATACAAACATTGCAGCATCTTCACAGAAAACTTACAAGCTGAAAAGCTTATTGGATCGAACAGATCAAAATAAATAACAAAAGTAGGGACTTAGGAATTTTAGTTGGTTTATATTCATTTATACTCATTCCAGTTGCGGATAAGGTGTTTTAGAAGCAGCAGCACTGTAGATGACTATGTGTAAGATAACATTCGGACTTGTTCCTACCCATCAGCAAACTCCAGGAGACAAGGATAAGAACATGTAAGGTTCTTTTCCTAATGCTTCATCCCAAAGTAGGGATGTATTTTATCTAAATAGTGGGATTGCACACATTTTTACGTTTTGAAGTTTACTCGAAAATACTATGAAAATATTCTTAAAATACCAGTTTTAAACAACGCATGACAGAAACAACCTGCACGCCTGGCATGCAGAATGTGAATCACAAGGTACTGATGGACAATAGGGAGAGCACAGATTAGCAGAAATCACACAATTGTTGTCATTAAAAAGAGTAAAACATCAACTGCACTACAGAAAATACTAAAAACACAATAAACTTTGTAGTTTGTAGGTTTTGTAAGAATGTTTTTTAGCACTATATTAGTTATTGAAACTCAAACAGTACCTGCTCCTTTAATCTACAGTGGCACCATATATATGTGAGGATGTGTGGTTTGAGCCGTAGTGGTTACTAAGACAGGTAACATTCAATGTAGTTGAGATAAAACAGCAGCTGTTACAAGAACAAATGTATAAAAATTCCCTGAAAAACTGCACGAAAGTCAACAGTGGTTGGAAATACCAGGTAAAGCAAAAGAGAGGGAATGTGCTTGCCCTACAGTGAGTGCCAGCTGAGAGCCTGCATTGGATTTGCTCTCACAAGAATCCCAAGTCTGTCTGTCCGTCCATCAGGGGGGTTAATTTTAAGTCTGAACAGAACTGTTCTAGCCTAACACCTGCTGAGGACTTCTGAACTGCTCAAGAAAATTATTCCCTTTTCACAGCACCAATGCACCATGAACTCAGTACCTTGTATGAAAGTACATTAAAATAGTTTACAGAGGATAAAAATACACCCAAAACTCATGAAGGTTTTATAACCCTCCTTTTTCCCTCAATATGGAGGCTACTCTGATTTTGTCCCCCTCCCACCTTCCCCCCTTGCCCCCTCAAATAAGCGGATGCAATCAAGGAGAAATTTATTTTGAACCAATTCTGCAAAACAGTTCAACAATGCCATACTTTATAAAAATACTTAGTTACATAATTAAACTTATTACTATTTATATAAAAAGTGTGAATGTGAATTTTAAACTCTGTTAGGGTAAGAACCACATCAAGGTCTTCAGGTGAAACAAATAAATTTTCATAAACATACAAACTCTTTTGGAGAAGTCTTATAATACACAACCATTTACAATGAACACGTTCATTAAGTTAGTGTTTTATTCCTTTACTATACAAGTGTTATTACAATGAACTGTTCCATTCAGTAATTAAAAATCCAAGCAATGCCAGTGTCAGTTTTGGCATCTTTTGTTATAACTTTTAATACATAAACTCATATGATTGTGTTATTAATTTTAAAATATTTAGAAAAATTAAAACGCCATTGTATTTTGGGGGTATTTTGATTTTTTTGTATGTCTTTTTTTGTTTTATTGTTGTTTTTCTTACATAAAGCCCTTTTAAAATTTGATAACCACAGATGTATAGGTGATGAACAATGATGAGGGAAAATGAAAGATGATGGCACTGCTTTTACAAAGATTTGTTCTGATTCAATGTAGTGTAAACCCATGAAGAATGTTAAGTTTAGTACCAGAACTATATTACCAGTTTTTCTGAAACTCATTTGTCGGCTAGCTTTATAATGATGATATGAATTCCAACCTGGTAGCTAAGTAAGAGTTTAGTGTTTCAAAATTAAAGTACATAAGCTTGATCAGAAATTCAAGAACCTCATGCAAATTGTCGAGTAAAAGACATGATGTTATTGCTTGATATGTCAGTAGCCAAAGAAAATAAACCTAGGTGTAGTGTCAGCTGGGCTGAATGCCAGCAATTTTCAATGTCACTATATTTGGACAGTATTAAATATATTTTATCCTTTTAGTTTTTAAAATTTCACATTTTCTTTCATTTATTTTTAGTTAAATAATAATTCTGGAGAAAGGGGAGAAATGGGAAGAGCGACTATGTGTAAGTGTGTCTTAATAGTCAAGAAAAGCAAAAGTGCAATCAAATCCCTCAACCTGGTGACAGCTACCATCGGTGGCACTCACCCTTGTTATCACACACAAGCCACACACAACAGTACCAACCCTGTCTCTGAAAAAGGACTAACAAAGTGGCCAGTTACCAGCTTCGGTCTTGCTTTCCTGGTGAGCTTTGTTCAGGTAGTCTTCCCACACAAAAGCTCGCTGTTGGATTGGAGCTTAAAAGATTAAAGGCTTCCCCCCCGATTGTATTACATAGCTTCAAGTTCAAATATCATCATATTTTATCAACACAATTTTAAAAAATATTACCTCATTTTCTAGTTACCTTCATTATTCTTAATTAGCTATGCAGAAAGAAAAAAGAAAAATCTCTCATGCTACTTTCCAGTTACATTAATACAAGTATTAACACAGTGCATTACGCTCTCTAATTTCACTATTGAGGTCTACCATTTAGATCAAGTTTGTCACTCACTGTTCCAATTTCTCTTTTAACCTGCCTACCCTAATTAAAGTCCATGCAAGAGGAAGCTTAAAGATCAAGGCTATATCTCAAATACAGTTGTACCATCTTTTTTCTTATTTTTGGGGGAGAAGGGGGGGAAACACATGTAATTTGTAATTTTGCCCACAGGGAGTTTTACAGGACTGGAATAGAATTGCTTGGTCCCACAAAGTTCTTCTGCTTTTAAAACTGTCTTACCCCAAGATCACTAATTCCAGATGATTCCCTCTTTAGTAGAATGATTATCAAATGTTGGGAAAATAAAGGATTTGAAACATTGGTTTTTCTGCTATTGTTCACACCAACACTCATCCTTCTACCCCGTATTTTCAGTAAGCTTCCTTTGGACCCTGAAAATAAGTTGGGAAAGAGGAAAAAAATAAAAACATGTCATTGGTAAATTAGATTCTAACACTTGAAAAGTGGTTTTGTGCAACTGCATTATGAAATTCCAGTTTGCCATTAAGAGCATGCAAAGTAGCGAAGATTTTCTTTCCTTTGATTCCTTACAGACGTCAGGAATTCTTTGCAAGTCTTTTACATTTGGCAGAATTGTGCATGTTATATAGACTGTTGGCTTATAAATTGTCTCCAGGCTGGTACTGTGGTTCTGTAGCAGTAAAGTAGTCCTCCAAGAAAGACTGAATATATTCAAATGTTGGTCTTTCATCAGGGTCCTTCTTCCAACACAGTTTCATTAACTCATGGAGAGACTCCGGGCAGCCTTGTGGGCAAGGCATTCTATATCCACGTTCCACTTGTTCCAGAACTTCCCGATTCACCATTCCTAAAAGGAAAGTATGTCAGCTCTGAATAACATTATGCAAAGAACAGTTTCCCCACAGTTTTTCAGGTGTCCCTCCAGACACAAAGCACATGAATCTACCATAGCAGAACCTTTAATGAACACGTTTTATAATGAATGTATTTTTTTACATTGTGCATTAAATACATTTTCTAAAAATTATTTCATTACAACATTAATTTCTCAGTACTTGGTCCTTCTTCCATTTGTATACATTCTCATCTGTGTACTTTCCCACTGCCTTGGGCCTATCCTTTCAAAAAAGGGACTTGAGCACAAATACTTTCTGCCTGCCTTCTGTTCCATTCAAGGACCACTTCATTTGAAATCAGGCCAAGAAAAAGGCATTTTATACCTAACAGAACTGCCTTAGAAATGCCAGTCACAGCAAAATATCTAACAAAATGTTACATATGTTTAGTTTCAAAAACTGGACTAGCAGGTTCACTCTACCGATGCTCACTGTAGCCTGGGAAAATGTCAAAAGCAGACATCTCGGGGACAGAGAGGAAAACACAAGGATACCCACTAATCTGAAATGAACTATCAGTCACATTTACAAATGTTATATACAATAGTTAATCTGTAAATAAAACAAAGTAGCTTTGTGAACAAAGGAACCAGTGAAGCATGACTCAGTTTTTGTCTCTGCTTGTCAACTGTGGGCTCTGAATGAAAGCAAAAAGTACTGAAGGTAACTTCAGAAGAACAAAACACTGCAAAGAAAAGAAAAACCCACTACATTTTCCTCTTACCTGGGTATGGCACTCTCCCCTTTGTTACCAGCTCTGTCAGTAAAATTCCAAATGACCACACATCTGACTTGATTGTAAACCGACCATACAATGCTGCTTCCGGAGCGGTCCATTTAATTGGAAATTTAGCTCCTGCAAACGTTGAAAATACAGAATCTAAATTTTCCCTCGCTTATACATAATTTGCTTGCACTTTGAAGTATTTTAAAAAGAATACTGCACAAAATTTTTTCACGTTTTGCTTTGTTGACAAAATTTGATGTGGTTCAGTATTTTAACATTTCAAACTGGAAAACAGTTTAAACTAGGGCAGCAACTACTGGCTACTATTTCTGCAAGTGCTTAAGACATCTGGGAGGCTTAATTAAATACATTTTAAAAAGTGCCATGATTTTCAGAATGTGATAAGCAACCTCCCTGGAATCTCAGCACTCTTCAAACTGTAGCAAGTTTTACTCCCCCCCAAAATAACAAAAAGCATTTTTTTTTGCAAACAGAAGCGAGCTGCCAGATAATTCTAAACATTAATAAGGTGACTAAAATTGCACTTCGGTGAGAGGGACACCTAAACATAGCTGTGAAATCACACTTATATCCATAATCTTTATTAATGCAGACGGCATACGCAGACATATTCTGCTACATGGAATAGTTTTAAGTAAGGTCTTATTTATTCAGTAAATAAATCAGTCTTACCTTGCCTTGCAGTGTACTCATTGTCCTCTATTAACCTGGCTAAACCAAAGTCTGCTATTTTACACACGAGATTGTCTCCTACGAGAATGTTAGCTGCCCGGAGATCCCTGTGGATGTAGTTCATTCTTTCAATGTAAGCCATGCCATCAGCAATCTTAAAAATAAAGTTTTATTAAAGATTATTTTTCGTTACTAAATACATTTCTCCCAAGCATTAAGCTGTACCCCTCACTTCAGCTCCACTCTCATTGTGTAAGTATAGGAAGCATAGCACAGGAGGGCTTGTGACAGTACTGATTATGGTGTGTCTGGCTACACAATAATATCTGCTGATTGGGAACTAGACTGTCTCTTTCTGAGAAATTACACATCTACAACAGAAAACACACAACAGAACGGTACACAATAGATAAAGCATTCTATATTTTTGTTTAGTTGATATCCATACAGTTTTAAATTTCTTTTCTAAGCATAAAATACTGCTTTCTTGGTTTATACGATGTACCTGAGCAGCCATGTCAACCAGCTGCGGGAGTTTTAAGTATTTCCCTTCTCCTTCTTTGAGGAAGTCTAGTAAGCTGCCTGTAAAAGATGACATATTTGGGGGATTAAAAAGGAAAAACCCAAAATATTAATTTCACCTGAAAACACAAATGAGATTTTTTTTTTTCCCCCTAGACATTACGATTGACATAATAGTCTCCCAAAATATGTATTTGAAAAGCATCGATTTACCAGAATACATGACTCAATGACTCTGCCTGTAGTTGTCTCAATCCTGATAAATAGGTAGGGCAAGTTTCATCCAAGAGTTTTGGAATCCATTTCAACAACTGGGATAACTAAGTGCTAATAAAATAGACTGCTGCTTGATGATTATATGGCAACACATAAGGATTTTTCACAATATTTCTGGTATTAATGCCCTTCCGAGCTGGACTTTTTTCCACAGTGAGATTTATAATTAAAGAACAAAAAACCTTCTATCCATCACTTTTTCTACGAGCTCCAATTGTATACTAGAGAAATTATCTTGAAGCTGTTGCTTTTATTCTGCTGCTTTTTTTCGTCCTTATAGGGGAAACCAGAAGTATCTTCCATTCTTTGTGATGTTAGTTTCTTCCCTTTATATAATGCAGTTGTGTCCAGAACACTACAACATGAGTTTTCCAAATGAAAACAGAGGCTTCCAATGGAATTTTGAATCCATAACTTAGACAAACGTACAACTACTCCTCCAATTCCTTACTTCTGTTTTTGCAAGGTAACATCCCAGTTCTGGTTTTAATCTTTACTTTTTTATTTTTTTTTAAGGCAGAATAAAAACATTTTTTATCCCGATTGTCTTGCTAAAACCTGATTTCTGAACAATGAAAACTGATTTTGCATGGAAGCTTTAAGATTTGTATTATCTATTGCTTTCTACCCTTTCAAACTTACAGGTGTAATGCTAAAAAAAACCTCATTCTAACAAGTCACACGCCCTGGCAATTTTGTGGCAGAGTACTGAATGCAAGTATCCACTCTCTTTGACTTTAATATTGTTTCTATTTCTTACCAGGACAGAAAAATTTCTCTCCGAGGTGAACAGAAGTCCGCATTTTATAAATCGGGAATAACTGACTTGAAAATCTGCTGGTTCTTAACACTAATATGCTTATGATGTCTATTTCTACATTCAGCCTAAATCTCTAAATCTCTGTTTCAGCATAGGGGGAGGGGGAAACTATATACAGCAAGGGAAGAAGGATGGAAGACTGAAATCAAGGAGATAAAGGAGGGAGTCTGGAAAAAACAAATCCTTAACCTTTTATAAATATACTATTACAGTGTTACAAAAGAAAAACTGGAAAAAAAACTACTAAACCCAAAACCCAACTGATTCTGTCATTGTGAACATGACCTACCTACAGGCAGGTGCATTCTCATAATGATCCCCAGCTATACCATCCAATTTTAAATGTAACAGGCAGTACATACTAAAAAATGAGGAGAACCCCCCCCCAGTCGTGTACTTGGAAGATTAGTAGGGGTGACACAGATGCGCAAAAAAAAAATCGTGTCTCCACCCACAATCTAAATCAGAACTGCTTCAAGTAGGTCAAGCATTGCTCACTTTAATTTAATCAAAATTGCCACTTACGTTCCAGTCAGCCTAAACCTAACATTGATTAAACATTTAATTTGTTGCTGGGATCTTAAGTAATCTTTTAAATGCAATATCTTCAAACTATTCTGCACACACCTTTTGTCATGAATTCAGTGACAATGTAGATAGGTTCCTCAGAAACAACAGCATACAGCGGAACAAGCTTGTCGTGTCGTAGTTTCTTCATGATCTGAGCCTCCTGCAGGAAAGCTTCTGGCATCATTGTACCAGGTTTAAGTGTCTTGATCGCTACTTTTGTGGTTCCATTCCATGTTCCTAGGGAAAAAAATTATATGTCATTCTCCCCTACAATACCAAAGAGATTTTCTGTTGAAACTGGTTGGTTTTTTGCTTCTGTTTTGTTATCTAGCAGTATTAATTATAAGTTTAAGCTATATTGAATATTATTTTTACCTTTGCGTGACTGATCGCAATTGGTGCTCAGTTCTTTATCAGATTACCTTTTCAGTTCCCAATACCGATTTACTTAAAATACTATTAAAACCTTCACACAAACAACTGAAAGGTGTCACATTAAGCTCTTACCCATCCATACTTCACCAAAACATCCTTGGCCCAACTTAACTTCCAGCCTTAAAGATTCTCTAGGAATTTCCCAGGCATCTTTTGCTAGTCCCTGTGTTTGTGGTTTCACAGTGGGACACACAGTTGTTAGCTTATGACATAGCCCATCAGCATGTTCTGGAAAATGGAAAAAAAGAAGCTTGGTCATTCAGTAGGAGTAAGACTATAATGAAAGTAACATCCTAACGTTGATAAAAAGAACTAGTCCATTCACTGTTTGTTGAAATAAAAAAGAAGTTTTATAATTGTGAATTTAAAAAATGAGTTGCATACGCAGTTTTTCCTTTCTAGTGACAGGGAGAAAAAAAGGAGTGGGACTCTAGAACTTATGCTTACCCCTGTAGTGCTTCACCAACTTCTGTAGAGATTCAAATTGTGCTCTGGTTGTGATATAGTATCCACCATTGTCAAGTTTTCTGATTTTGTAGTGTTTCACATTATCACCTCTGACCTCATCCCAGTCACGTATGGAAAGGGAGTAAGCACCTAGGAAACAAGTCATAGTTGGTTCTTCATCAAAAATTTAAAAACATATTTACCATATCTCTCTATCATTATACATAGAGATGCACGTACATGCACATGTATGATGACATAGACATAAGAATGGTCTTTATGTCCACCTTGATGGTGGTGGTGATGAGACAGAGAAGACATACATAAGTATACACACCTTTAGTGGTTTCACTCTCTCTTACTAAGAAAATACCACGCTGGTTCCCAGGATTTAAGAGTAGCCTTTCTGCATCCTTCCTGCCCATCTTACCAAAATACCACCTAGAAAGTGTTAAAGGAAACATGTATAAGTAAGAGCTTCCTATGCATTGGTAATCATATAAATACAAGACTTAGAAATATCAAGCACCGACTGAACTACTAGTATCCCAAAGCAGTTATAGATAACCAAAAGATTAACATGACTTACTGCTATATGTCTTTCATTTCTACTGTTTGCAAAATACATGTAAAGAGGCCTCTATCTGCAAATACTGGTTTTTTTTGATGGTTTGATAAAGGCCATCAACAGCGCTGATGACGGAAAGTAACACCTTCCTTCTGGTTAAGAAGTTCACAGGTCAAGCTGAATGACATGACAACGAAATACTGTCAGTAGCACACTCATCACACTGAAGCGGCCAAAATTACCATCTCTAACAAGTTTTGGCTATATGTTAAAAACTCCAGTAATAATGCAAAGTGGGTGTGCATAAATATTGCCAGATCACAGGCTCATTCAGCTTGGAAGGGGCTCTTGGCAAGTCTCTAGTGCAGCGTCCTGCTACAGGGTCAGCTGTGACATCAGACCTGGCTGCTTGGGGCGTTGTGTCCACCCCAGCCTTGAAAACCCAGAAGGATGGATGCTGCACAGCCAACCTGGGCAACCTGTGCTCCTGCCTGGCTCTCTTCACAATAAATTTAGCAACAGCCCTGTGTAGGTACCATTTGTCTCTGAGTAACACTCCGCCTTTGTTGTATCATTCTGATATGGAAAGTATGCAGATGTTTTAAAACACCGGCATTTTTTCTTTCCTTAAGTTCTTTCATAAAAGGAATTTCTTCTTTTGTGCTCCCAAAGCGTGCTCATCCTGCTGAACAGCCTCCACACAGCTCTGTTCTGAGCCAGCGATAATTTTATGGTCCTTCTCCCAGTGAATCCCCAGTCTTTGGAATAACTTGTTTCATAGAATCATAGAATAATTAGAGTTGGAAGGGATCTTAAAGATCATCAAGTTCCAACCCCCCCACCACGGGCAGGGACACCTCCCACCAGAGCAGGATGCTCAAAGCCCCATCCAGCCTGGCCTTGAACACTTCCAGGGATGGGGCAGCCACAGCTTCTCTGGGCAACCTGTTCCAGTGCCTCACCATCCTCACAGGAAAGATTTTCTTCCAAATACCCAATCTAAATCTTCTCTCTTCCAATTTAAAACCATTCCCCCTTGTCTTGTCACTACACTTCCTGACAAAGAGTCCCTCTCCAGCTCTCCTGTAGGCTCCCTTCATATAAACTATAGTCAGAAACTATCCAGTATTTGGATCGTGTGCCTCAGAAGTCACAAAGTGATGCAAAGTGTAAATTTCAACCAAGCCCTCTTTTTTTTTTTTTTTCCAAAATAATCAGAAGTCAATAATTTTAAAAGCAGCTGAAACTCATGGACATACGATGACAGAGTGTCTTCAATGCAACCACTTTTTAGTAGCAAAGAGCCAGGTGAGAGCAGCAGCAACATGCTAAAGTCTCAGTTTGAGAGTCAGGAAACGTCTTGGAAATCGGGCACTTTTCCCAGAAGTGCAGTAGCAAACATAGAAGTGCACAGCTCACATATCAGGGAATTGCTTATCAGCAGTACCATGTCTGTATATATTGAAACAAGAGATGCAGTATTTCTACTACAGCAAATACAACTGATCCCTTGGAACAATTACAACCCGAAACTGTACCCCAACTCACAGTGCCCACAAAAACTTCATGTGATTCTGTAAGTGTTCCAAGATCTTTGTTTGTAAATAAATGTAGGAAGTACCGGTACTCAATGCAATACAATTTTCTCAATTTGCAGTAGTCCTTAGTGTGCCTAGCAATTTTATCACCAAAAAAGTTGTTACAGATTAATAGATTAGCAATAACTGTGCACACAAATGTTTTTTTAGAATGTAAGTTTAGGTGTTACCAAGGATATAGCTGTTCTTGAATTAGTGTTCAGCAAAATAAGGATAAAACCCTAGACTTGATGATGTGTGAACTCTTAGTTAAAAACCATCTATTTCTTTTTTTACATCTCCCAATTCTTATCTTCATTACTGCATTCTCCCATCCTTTCTCCTTTAGCCCTACATATAACAAGCAGGCATAAAACATTTTTATGAGTGTCCACCTCACCCTTACTTATAATTATACCTTTGACATCATCCAAGTGTTTGTGCTAACCCTTAATTAGTAGTATTATACTACTTTGCCCTTAAATGTTACATATTCTGAATTAAAGGAAGAGTATCACCACAGGGCACAAAGTGTAAATGGATACTAAGAACAGATTGACAGGATACAACATCTTACTCTTCTGCTTGGATGGAGTCCGCAGGAGCTACATAATTGCTGGGGATGTAGCCTGTTTTTCCTGTAGCAATGGATCTTGCTTCCCACCAGTCTCCTTCCCTGCAATGCAACATCAGTTATCTCCTCCGCATATAAACAATACATATTCTCTAGCAGCTATAACATCCTCACATATGAAAGGTACATTACATTTAGGGATGTTTTATTTTAATTGTGAAAGCATCTAAAATAGTTTGGACTGCACCTAAATATATTTTTCTTTCCATTGTGAGCAACACGAGTGCCTCTTAGCGGAACTTTTTATTTTAAACATTTTTGTGTTTGTGGTTTTGTTTGTTTGTTTGTTTTATGTTTGTTTGGCTTTTTTAATGTAAAAGGAATTTATCTATATATGCAAAATGCAAACTTGCAACAAAACATTTTACGGAAGGGACATGTAAATAAACTTCCCAGTTCTCTAGTCTTCATCTGCCTCTCCCAAATCATTCTGCCTGTATGGGTGAAAACTGCTACATGTACGAATCAGAAGCATTAGCACAGCCAAAAGCTGCATGTAAAGAAATCACCAAGGTAAACAAATAACTTCCTTTTCACTAGACCTCTAAAAATCAGGCCATAACACTGCAACACTGCTGCAATTAAACTAGAGCATCAAACTGCTTCTGAGTTATCTGTGTATGGATTTATTGTGGAGGTCAGCTAGAGACACTTCCATGGACAGAAGTCCCTGCACACAGCCAGGGCACTTGCCTCTGGCATTTGTGGTTCAGGTGCTGCTGGCTGTGCCCTCCTCCCCATCAGATGTGGAAGTGAGGTGGGATCAGAGATGGAAACCTGTCAGAGAGAATCTGCAAGGTGCAGAGCCTGGGATGGGGTGGGACAGCCTGTGTCTCCACTTCTGCTGCCCCATGGTGGGTAGCTGCACTTCGCAGCAGCAGGCAGTAAGAGGGTGCCACCCAACAAACTGAGAAAGAGAAGGCTTAGGGCTGCCCCAGTCACTACAGCCCTACAACTGGACCCAAAGGTGACCTCAGCCTGAAAGTTATTGTCTTGCCAGTATTAATATGTTAACTCCATGCTTGCTGAACTCTCTCATTCAGGAAAATAATAAAAAAAAAAAACCCCAACACATCTACTCTTTACTTAAATAGGACATGCAGATTTCAATAAGAGTTGAGAAACTTTATTTCCAACAACAACCAAGTGAAGTCTGTGCATGAGAACACTTACGTGTTATTTATTATCTGGAACCGTTCACCTTTCTTAAATGAAAGGTCATCTGTAGTTCTAGCTTCATAATCATATAAGGCCACAAATACAGTAACACCACCTTAGGGAAAAAACAAACAACATGAGATATAGCAGTAACGCTGCAACACTTGATTTAAGGACTTGTCCATGAAACAACTCATCAATTTTGGAGTGGAAGCAAGTAAACACTCTGGGTTGTATCTCATTTTGGAAGCTGAATCAATAATCAGCTCATTTCTTAAGACAGAGGAAAGCCTATAAAGAGACATGCTAAAAATACACTTCCACACCACAAAGGACAGCTAGATGTCTCACTGGAAATATACTAATAATTACAGCATTTATAAACAGAAACCTGCACTAAACATCAGCAGTAAAAAAAGCTGGCTTCTGTATCAAGCTAGCTTCTTGTTAAGAAATGCAATTCTAGAAGATCCTACATCTCCACAACAGTCACCATCAGCCACTAATTTTTACAGAAGAAGTTTCCAGTTGAACTTAACTATAAATAACTAATGTGTTCCCAACTTTCTGGGGTGACACACCAAAACCTACTCAAGGAACTGAAACAGAAATAAAAGCTGGGGACAAAGACACCTTACGACTAATGATTTTTTTTAACTCCATCAAGCTCCCCCAGCAGTGAAGCAGACCTTTGCTGAGGATGATCCATCAGTGCATGACTCTAGAGAACAAGGACCAAGATTTGTCACAGGCCGAGCAGCTGCACTCCACCAACCCTAAGGAATTTGCTTCCCCATCCCACTTCTGGTACAGGGCACATTGCCAAACATGTCCCACAAACAGGTTACATGCGTGAGAGAGAGATGGTCAGGAGGCCCCTATACTTACAGTAGAAAAACATTTTCTATACTTAAAAGAACTAATCTATAAAACCGGGCTAAAAGAGAAAGAGGGATGGGATGAGATGTACAAGCTATGAGCAAAGTTAAAGAACTATGTACAATAGCTAGAAGAAAGTTAAAACACAAAACTGCAGATGGGCATTCAGAAAGACTTCTTAAGGTCTAGAAATGCTATTTCACAGTCTAATGGACATTTAGGAAGCTAAATGATAGTCCAAGCAATAACTTATTTTTAAAACTATAATATTAGATTTCTAAAATGCATATATATGTTCCAGGATATACATCGAAGACCACCAACAGAAACATCTGGCAATTCATTTTAGATGTTACAATTACCATGACAATGATCAGAAAGAAAAAACACATAATGCAACAGGTATTGTCAACATCTAATATTCTTTTACAATGTACACTTTCTGATGTAAGAGCTCCTAATCACTTAAATATTTTCATTTGATTTAGAGTCTTCCTGTGATTACACATCTCAGCAGGCCACAGCTGGAAATGAATTTACAGTTCTTCTAGGAAAAACAGAACAAAAAGTCCCCGCAGGGGGTTAGAGTAATTGAGGAATTTTTTTTTAAGTGTGATTTACAAACTAAAAATGATTTAGAATATTCCCTAGGAGTTAACAGTTCCTAAAGTAAGCTAAAAATCCACACATTTCTGCCATTTTCTGCCTGCATTACTGTTCTATTTTGAAGACACAAACTGCTACATAGAGCAAGAAAATGTTTCACAAACAGAAATTAACCATCCCCAGAGAATCCTTTAGCAGATGAAGAAAATCAATACTCTCAAGTCACAATTACAAGTTTTTAACTGCATATAAAGAAACTGTGAGATTCCAAGAACTTCAAAACAAACTATCCAACATCTAGAATGATACTAACATGGGAACAAGCAAGCAATTAATTCCCCTAGACAGTGTAGCAGTAATCAAAGTAATATATTCAAACGTAAACCATGCAATAAGAGAATTATCAGTAATTATCAATATTTGTGTACTCTTCGTTATTTTTAAAGAATGAGCAGGAAAAGCTAGTATATAACCCCTAAACAGTTTTGATTTCAACACTTTAGCTACCATAGGACCTCTTTGTATTCTCACTAACAAGTGAGAATAACAAAGAACAATACAATACTTAGGAGAACAGCATCAGCACAGAATGTTTCAAACTGATACTGCTCAAATGATCTTTTAAGTCTCTTGCAGTTGTTTTCTTTGTGAAGGTGATCTAGTTTGGCTCTTCAAGCTATTTGTGGTCATAACATTTCCCTTAAATGTCATCCTTTCATTAGCTGAGTGCACCCATCCCTAATCTAGGACTAGTTTTGGAGAGAAGACTTTACTTTCTTGTTCAGCATGAGGATTACAGAGCACCAGCACTTCCATGGCTTTATGGAAGGCAAGAACAGCGGCCCATTCTTCTATTTTGATTTTCAGCAATATTCTAAGAATTCAAAGTAACCGATGACTAAGCATGTGTAATACAGGAGCAGTGTAACTAACTAAAATTTCTTCTCTTTTTCTGCTCTGGAGAAATAAAAGATAGCTCAACTCTTTTCAGCCACACTCCAGACCATGATGACAACCATATCATCCTTTTGTCAGACATCACTGACAGACTGCATAAGTCCTACTGACACTTACGTCTTGTCCGACAAGCCCATCAATTCTCCTCCCTTGAGAAACAAAGGGCCACAGAATATGATCCAGTGTTTTATTTGTCACAAATGCAGAAAGCTTATAGCCAGATGAAGTTTGTCATCTTACTCATTTGCAAAAACACCCAGTTTTTATTGATCTGAAAATCAGTACTGAATGTACCAAACAACTGCTGGTGCATTTTTAAATTTAATTTGCTTGTTTGTGGATGGGCTGATTTTACAAAATGAGGAGGAATAATTCCACACGTAGTATCATTTTACTCCATTGCAAAACTGTGGGGGCATTCACCCAAACCAGCCTGCCTGCTGATAACTGAAATCAACTGATGTGAGATTTCATGAAAAACCTCTCCTGCTCACTCTGGTCCAAGACAGAACATGCTTAACTACCAGAAGGAACAGGGGCAAGCAAAAGAATATGCCTTCTGGTCTCTGCAGCAAAGGCTGTGTGGTACCTGGCAGGGGCTACATATTTGATGTCTGGTAATATCCAGGAGAGCCTGCAAACACTGCTGGACATTCCCACATGAACAAAGAACCAGATCCAGTTAGAAGGAATACACAGAAGTTCTTGGAGGAGATGAAGCATGATAAACTTTCCTCTGGAGCTACTTAATAAGAAGTTATGCTATCTTTCTTTTATTTCTGCATTTGTTCATCCAACACAGAGATTCAGAGATAGTTAAAAAACTTTGAGACAGAACAAATGCTCATTGTAATTATTTGGTTTTTAATGAATTTAAAAGAAAAGGCAATATGAAATGATCATTGCCTGATAATTCATATTTGGTTTCCTGAATTGCTTAATGTCAAGGCCACAGTGGATCTCACATTTATTGTGTTTAAAAGACTTTAAATGCCACTGAAACAAAGCAAATATGTGAGCACTGTAATTTTGCTAACATTAGAGGTTTGTGGGAAAACTAGAAAGACTAAGAAGGAATTATTTACCTTGTTTTGTGAAGTGTCGGTGCAAAGCTTCTAGAATAAATTATTCTTTCCTCTCTCAAAAAAACAAAGAATTAAGCACTGCTTCCTCTCAAAAATAGCCAGCAAATCTAGGAGGGGTTGGAAATAGACGATCTTAACGTCTCTTCCAACTCTAACAATTCTATGATTCTATGAAATTATCCATGAGCGCAAAATCAATGTTTTTGAAATGAACTTCGAAGGTTTTGATATAACGGTGGGTTTATAACATCAAACATGCAGAGCACTTTAAAACACTGTATCTTCAGAGACTTTATATCTCAGCCAAGGTCTCTGAGCCTTGTAAATTCTGTTTTTACATTTTCAACTTGAGTTTTAATGACCCCCAACAATGAGAATTCTATTGTTTTGGTTCACACGTCTTGTTCATGTAGTAAAGTAAACAGAATGTGATGCACATCCTGTTTAGCTTTCTAAATGAACAGATTTGGTGATGCTTTAACTTAACTTACAGCTAATTAAGTCTGAAAATCAGGTTAAAATATCGATTTCCTGAACTTGAAGTGTTTTTCATTTTGTACTTCTCTCTAAAATTTTAAAGCCATTATCACATGTACATCCCTTCAGCAGCTTAGAATGAACTACTAACAAAACTTTATCAACTATTCCCATTATTGCCTTTAATAAATCTTAAATTTCTTTGTGCTGTGATCCTACCCCCCTGGTAAAAACAAAAGACAAAATACCCAAGCCCCAGTCCCTAGCAAATACAGGCTGAATTATTATCTGAGCAGTAAAAATACTGAAAATCATAAAAAGCTAAAAGGCAGTTTATTTCTGTGTGGCAAGGGGTAATAGCATTTGTTTGAATATGACTGTCTAATAATAACACTACACCGTTTGATATAAAGCTCACCTGTTAAAGTACTAGGATATGGACTTGGCACAGCTGAAAATGAAGATGATGCTCCTCCAAAAGGTGTCATTCCTGAGGGCCCTCCAAAAGGAGTCATGGAATGACTATTAAAATTAACTGCTGATCCCTTTATTGACGGTGACTGAGTTGCTTGGCTGGAGTCTGATCCATAATGGCTGACGTGGGAAATAACAGGTTCTGGAGTATTATCAGGTCTGTATTTCATGGATGGACCTTTATCTTCTTTGCTTTTAATGCACCCCATGGTTGCTCCTGTGAGAATGAGAGGAAAGAACAAGTTCATCTCTACACTGTGTTCTTTGGTAACTAACGCAGAAGATTACCCAAAAGTTACTGAAAATGCTGATTTAACACTGGTTAAAAAAACCAAAACAATCCCCAGGAACTGCTCCTATGTGCAATTTATAAACTCTGATGAAAAAGTGTTCTGGAATAAAATCTAAATTACTCCTAGACTAGAGAGGGTATAATTATTTTCCCTTACAACACACACACTAGCAGCACCATTTGGATCATTCTTCATCCCAGTTCCTTGGTGGACCGTAAATGGTATACAAAGAAGAATAAACAAAAAAGAGAATCAGGCAGCAGATGAGGAAATGACACAGAATTCTGCAGGGTGGAAGGGGAAACAGAGGTGATAAATTCCAAGCCAATTATAAGAAGCGAATTCGTCAGAATTATACAAAGAAAACGAGCAGAGCATTCCTGCTTTCTTTTTTAAGTACCTGTGTGATGGTATTACAACTAATATTTTTAAAGATTTAGAGATGTTTTTATCCGTTGTCAATGCTCACAATACAACTTGCAAACCAATCTGGGATATGCACGGCCACAGGATAGGGTTAAGCTCTACAGTCTAACTAGAATTAGAAACTGATTTAGAAGAGTAATTACAACATCTGTAGTAGTTTAGAAACTGAACTGCACCTGGACAGGTAACAATTTGCAGCCCTGATGGCCCAAGACTGCCATCAGCTCCCCTACAAACAGACTGTGCCAGAGCTGTTTAATAGGTGGACACCTACTACCTGCTGATGGAGGCAATCAGAGAGGAGACATGATGCCAGCAATTAAAATTACTGAGCCTTAAGAAGTCACCACCTGCCATTTATCAGGTGCTGACAACTGATAGCAGGCATCTTCTGGCTTCTCCCAGCTGGGAAACAAATCAGGAAAAAACCAAGAGTCTCCATTAGGCACAGCCCTAGTCTGTCAAGCAAACTTATATACTTGGGAATAAAAAATTAAAAATCTACTTTCAACTTCAAAAGGAGAAACCTTCATAAAAACAGGAAATCAACTGCTCCATATTGTCCAATGAATCAGTTGAAAAAAGGAAACAGCAGCAGTTTGAAAGCATTAAAAATATGTCTTTTGATAACTACAACAGTTTCATAGATTCTAACCAACAATTAGGGAAACCATTGTTATGTGTCTAACTATTTTTTTCCTTTTATCTCTTAGTTTGTTAACTATTAGACACAAAAATAGGGAACAAAGTAAATCTTACTAAGCAAATACTTAATATAGTCAGACTGAGAGAAACTAATTTGCTCTGCATAACTAACCACTGCAATAGTAAAGACATTGCAATTTCTTCAATAACCACAAATCAGAGTTCCTGGAAAGAAGGTCTAAATCCAGTGAAACACTGTACAAAATTTACTGCTCATAAAATTAAGAATATTGACGCTGTCAATTCTGCCCCTAATGTTGTAATGGAATACAATTGCAGGTGCAGAAACAAGAAACAAAGTCCAATAGCTGCATATTTACAAGTCCCGCCTAAGAGTAATAATAAATCATCACAAAAGCACATCTTATCCATTTTTTAATTTACTTCTTATACTGTTCTTCCCAACTTATTAATTCTGCATATGCGTTAATAAAGCAAGATTCAAATGCATGCATGAAGAATGTAATGTGTCTAAATACCTTCCAAAAGAAGCCTTACAATTTACAGTAGAAAAGCCAGTCATTAATTCATGATACAAGTCAATTAAACACCCAATCACATCATTTTAATTTCTCTGCCCTGAAAATGAATGCTGTAATTTGAACCATTTTTTCAGTCATGTGGCTGTCTAGTGTGAATTCTTGCCTTACTCTGAGGCCTGTTTCTCTGATTCTCTTTAAAAAACTGCAATCAAGGCTTTCTGCTGGTGATGAATACAAGTCTAATCACCTCTGCAAAAAAAAATTTGCTGGTATATTTGCTGCCTGCCTGCCTTTAGTTGGAAGTTAAACATCGCACATGATTCAAACGACTAACACACTACCTTATGTTAATTCAGCAGATTAAAAGAGAAACATATGAACGTTTGTACAATTAAGTCTTCAAAACAATTTACCAATCCAGTAAAGCTGCTGGATTCTGTCCAGGGTATTGCTGACTTTACAGACGACAAGGTCGATACCAAGGATATCCTGTACTGCAAGTACAACTGCTATCACCCATACATGCTCACCCATTAAGCTGTGGTGAGCAGCAAAAAGTAACCAGTGGTATGCTCGGGTGCTGCAAAGAAAAGCCCTTACTGAAGACCTGAATTCATTCTAGGAAAATAGAGTCAGCCTCTCCCTTGTTTCTCCCCTCCCCAGCCATTTCACTGTTAAGGTAATCTTCTTTTCAGGGGTTAAAGAGATTAACGGAGATTCAATCAGCACTTCAAAGACAAAGACATCCAGAAATAAGCAGTCAAAAATTTAAATGCTCTACTTTTATAACTGCAACCCACCCCCCCGCAAAAAAAAACCAAACAAAATAAAGGAAGCAAACTCCTTAGCTTCTAAAAATCAAACACATAAGCAGAACTTAGTATAAAACACTGTGTATGCATTATGAGGAGGAATTGGAGGAATGAGGGGTGAGAAGATGACATAAGACAAGAATGAGTAGTAGGGAAAGGAAAAATGATTGCCTACACTATGGGGGGAAAAAACGACGACTTATTACTGTTAGTCTTGTAATAAATTACTGGATAAAGAAAAAAATCCCCAAGCAGCTGGTATGCAATGTTGGATGTGACTATTCTGGTACTCTATTTGTTATTAAAAATGTATGTAACTGAAATAACTTACAACTATTTTTATCACTCTTTGTCTAACCAACAACAAAATATTAAGGAATACATTTCTGTCATAAAATTAATGGCTTGCTTTCTGAAACACTGAACTCTTTTTAGAAATAGATACAGATGAGAAGTTCCTGTTTGCTCAGTAGAAATCCATCTATTCAAAGAAATGCTGGCCCAAGGTATTTTATTCACAAGACACTGATCTATTCCTTTTAGTTAAATTATTTAATTTTTTTTTTTTGACCAGACTGGTGTCTGAAGCAAACTACTTGAGTAACTTCCAACAGGAGAGTATTCGTTTCAAAGAAAGAACAAACTGCTGTTCATGCCCATGTGTTTGTTCGGTGGGTTAGGAGTCAGCTCCCTGGAGGTCTACCAGGAAACCATGTTCAGAAAGGCATGGACTAAAAGCCCTTATTTCTTGTTCCGCTTTCTAGATGAAAACAATCCTATGTTAGAAGGTTTTCAAGAAGAAATAGAAGCTAAAATGATTACTGGACAGACATATGAAGGTGAGCAGGATCCCTGCAAAAAATCAATAGAATGAGACTACTCCAGGAAAAAGTTATCAAATGAGATTTTAGTGACATCTAATTTGACTTGGCCTTCTCGGAGAAGTCATAGAAAGGGGAAAAATTCATTTTCATTTAATACTCTACAAACACCTCAGACAATGACAGAGGATCCTTAATAACCCCTCTACCAAACAAGAGAGCTCCAATCAAGACCATACTGCCCCTCTTACCTTCCCAACTCTTTGTTGTGCTGGATCACAAGGAAGGCTTTGCCCAACAACAACTGAAAAGTGTTGTAAAGTCTTCATGTTTGGGTTGTTTTTTTTCCCTGCTTTCTTTTCAGAAGGATGACCCACCAGCCCAAGAAAAGCAACTATTTCCTGAACAGCCATCATATCCTAAGATACTGACAAATGGTTCCCCTGGTGTGTCTGCAGCCTCATCCATCCAGCCTGGAAAGGGGGTGTCACAAGGGAACCACTTGTTCATCCAATGCATCTTTGCTCTTTCCAGTTGATAGTTACAGAAGTTGTCTACTCATTGGTTCCTTAGGACACAAGGCTCCTGTGAGTGCTTCAAGAAAGGTCTCCTGCTGGTGTGGAGGGAAATGCCAGAGCTTTCTTTGAAAGAAACTCAGGTGGATAAACTGGTAATCTGATACAGCAAGCTGCCTCAGAGCACAGCAGTCTGCAAATGTATCAAGTATTGCATTAATTTTCTTCCTATACTCTATTTATCAGCATCAAGGTTATGGGGGCTAGATGTTAATCTCTGAAAGCTCAAAGACCAAAAGCTGGGAGACACACATTTGTTTCACTCGCTGTAATAAATTTGATAACAAAAACCACTCATTACGAGAAAAAAAAACTCAAAACCAAACAACAAACCAAACAAACAAAAAACTACCACAAAACCAAAGCAAAAAACCCAACAAGAAAAAAGAGGAGTTTCCTCTCGGGGACAACTGGAGGTACTCTTCCAATCTTGCATTTCTGTTACAATATAGCATGTCCCCAGATGCACTCTGGAGACTTCTTCATGATGAAAGGCCGGGAATGCCAGCTGCATGTGGCCATTCCCACATTCCGCAAAGGGAAAGATGCTGCAGGGAGCTGTTCCCTTTTCAGGCTTCAGGCTAAACTGGGTACTAAAACCATACAAGAAATAAATGTAAGAGGTAGGGCAGAAGAAAAATCACTAAGGGGAAGGGGAGGTTGCAATATTTCTTTTGGTTACTGAAACTGTTCATACAGCCAAAAAGAGCACATTAAGTCCCTTTTTCGCTATGAAGAAAGATTCAAGTCAGAAGAATAAGCAAATCCTTTTTCCAGAAGGATAAAGCAAGTCTGCAAATATCCTCCTGCCTAAAAATGAAAACCCCAACAACTATAAAACAACCCCCCATGCTACATAACACATAATTTCATTTGAGGTTTGCAAGTTGCTAGTAAAAGGAGAAAACACTGAAGATTTCCACTGCTACTCTACCTTCACCTCACAGCAGTAGCCCAAAATACTAAATTATTTCTATCAAGAGAAGAAGCACCTTCACTTCTCAAAAGTGAAACTAATGTCTTACAAAAAGGTCCTCTTAACTTTCAAGTAAAGTCACGATGTAAAGTTATTAAAATTTCATGCCACGATAAAGACAGGCCATTCTGCGGAAAGTTCGTTAATGGACCCATTAGCTGACGGCTGACTGCTTGCTCAAACGAGTGCAGAGCTGGCTCTGTCTGTCACCGGGGACACGCGACCTATGCTGGCTTCTCATACAATAGACAAACAATGCAGAGCATCTGCCAAACAGCTGGCGGTATCGAAAATTCATTTATTAGAAGTGACACACTGAAAGAAACGGAGATAACAGTCCATCCTAAACAGGTCACTGCTTTGGTATGAAAACATGGGTGGTCTTTCTTGGCTGTAAAGCAACCTTCCGTGTTTGTAAAGGAAAACAAACTCGGGAATTGCCCTGTGCTCTTTGCAGAGTGTACACCATAATTAAAAAATTACGCAGTTTTAATCACACGATATAATTTATCTTTTATGAGCTGTCATATACTGCAATGTTTGCCTATTTTACCATGAACAACCCATGGCATTTTGAAGAATGATATTCCACTTGACTCAGTTTTATAATTAGCAATAATATTAGTGTAAAGGGACCTCGGAGAATCTGTATCATTAGGCATTTAAAGTACAACTGACATGACCTTGTAATTAGTGATCTAACAAGGAGCAAAAACTGAAGATTAAGGAAGAAGCATTTAAAAAAGAGACACTGAAGCAAGAATTTAGGTTACTAGAATTTTGATGTTTACAACGCATTTTTGTGCAGTTCTACCCAGAACTACCAGACCAGCATTATTAGGCCTCAGGTTGCTCATAAACTAAAAATATATTTAAATGTAAAGAAACATCCTCTTTATCACTAACTAACGCAATCTGAAATTTTTAATCCTAATGTTTCTGCAAACTAAATCCTGCTTATATCATGACTATACAAATATAATCAAGGAAAAATTCTGGGGCTGCTGTGGCAATGCTTTCAATTTCATAGAAGCAGAACAAACCCCAGATTGTTTGCTAATAGAACTACAGCAAACCCAGCATAGAAAACAGAGGACTTTGTACAAAGAGATACAAAACAATGAGTAAAAAAAATTGCTTTTCTAGTTGAACATTTTGTATTTCTGAGTTAAAAGCTGTTGGGAATATCACATATTTCTGTTCTGGATAATTTTTTCTACAGGAACCAGAATTTTAAGTTTGCATTAAATTAATGGTTGAGTCTGATCTTTCTAGTGGAGGAGCTACTTACTTGGTTGACAAGACAACTACAACAACTGTGCTCTGAATACCAGTTCTCAAAGCACTACCTGGAAAATTAGGATAAGCAAAAATTGCATTTAAAAAAAAATAAAACAGGGTCCTTCAATCCTTCACATCCTTCCATCATTTCTTGACTTTTTTTGGAATGGAGGACATTGAGTTTAATGGAAGCGTGCTTCCTCCGAGACTTGAGCAGCTTTAGACATGGGAGACTTGCTCAGGTGTATCAGACTTAAGATATCGTATCTATGAAGGAGACTGGGGATTTCAAGTCCTCCAATCTGAATCATCCCAAACAAAAGCTTCTCTCCTAAAGAAACACCTATCGTCCTTGTTGGAACTAACAGGTAGGAGGCAGACAGTATAACCCTCGTCTCAACCCACACCAGGTCCTACCATCTGACTGGAAGGATGGTAGGTCTCATTGGATGCCAGGTTACAAAGCTGAAAGAAAAAGTAACTACTGCAACAAGAAGTTCTAACAAATAAAGTGGAATTACAGTTTATCAGTGAGGCAAAATCAGGGGAGATGTGAGCATTCAGTTTTCCCTCTCAGTCACAGATTCCTTTTATCTGGACCAAACATGTAGGATCTCCTTCCACTTATTGTGTATTTGGACAGCTGAATCTGGAGAGACACTCTTTCATTTTAAGGACAGGCAAAGTCTGCGGGAACATGTTGGAGACAATGATCATGTCATGGATGACTTGTGGGTGGTTCTGCAAAACACACACTCATAAAATTGTGTTTATTTATAATCAGAGTTTTGCCTACACTATCTGAGATAGCGTAGGTTTCCTTATACCAGGTGTGGTACAGAAGTATAGCAAGAAAAGCTGACTTTTCCAAGCATACTAGTAAGTGTTTGGCAAAGACAGACTACAGGTAGAAGAAAGTAAACCTACTCTAATTTTAAAGATACTTCTAATCAAAGATGATGTAGTTCAATATTCTGTCTTCAATAGCAGCCTTTACCTCAACCAGGAGCTCCTCCTTCACCATGGGCCTGGGCACAGACTGTGGCAATGAATAAGGTTTCCTCTTTTTAGGAAGAGTGACCAGCAGCAGGTGCCTTGGAAGGAGAGAGGTGCAGGATGAGCACAGACTGAGACTTCCCCGACCTCCAACTACCTGAAGTTCAGAAAGCTCAGTCGGAGACTAAGGACTCAGATATATAAGGAAATTCCTAAAGGTATGATACAGCTTATGAATTTCAACCACTGTGGTTATGTTGATGCAACATCTGCACAAGTTTTACATTCTAGTATATCTTTACTTGTTTCATGCTACCTGGTTTAAGTCAGAAGAATCATATACAAGAAAATAAAAACAGTTATTCCTATAATTATATACATTTAAACATTCTAAGTTTGTCTTCTCACAAGGCTTCTAGAAACCCAGAGAAGGTGAGATTCACAACCAAGACCTGGACTGAGATCTTCCAAGCATGACTGTAGTGACCTGACTTTTAGTCTGCTACACCTAAGCAAGGCTTCCTCATCAAAGTCGTTCGAGCACATGAAGAACCACATTTCCATCATCAACTTCCTTGTCTTGTCTTCCAGTTGCTTATGCCAGCAATCTCCACTTCAGTTGGAAGCTGCCCGCCCCATGCAAGGCAACAGAAAGCACGAAAGAAAGAAGATACTGGGTGGAAAAAAAAACACCAAACAAACCCAAGCAAAAAAATAAATAAATAAAAAAAAATCACAACATCCCAAGGTCACCTGTGGTAGGTCCAGGGCCTTGCAGGGGGTATCTGACTGATGGCCAGATGCTCCTTCTAACTTCCAGTGAAGAGCAGAGAAAATATTTGTCAAATTTAAATGTTTAAAGACCATAACAATTACTAAATAGAACTTTTATTTTATGAAAGCTTGTTTTCAGGATCTATTCTGAATTTTCTGTGAATTTTCGAAAATGTTGTTCGCGTTCAGAAACAGTGAAAACTAATTTGTGCTTTCCTCTACATACAACAAAAACCTGCCAACGAACCTAAGGCAGATGATGCGATATGGGTACTCAACACTGATGGATTTTCTTTACTCCAGCAGCCAAGATCACAGGGGAGAAATCAACTAAAATATCAGAATTGCAAAAGCAATTTAATGTGCTGAAATATATAATCCATACACACGAGACCATTTTTAAAATTTAGAGTTACAATGTCTAGCCATACAATTTCAAGTCTTTACCAAAGACATTTTCTCTGACAATAGATGATACCACAGACAAAACAACCAATATATTGTCTAGACAGCACTACTGCTGCGCCATTGTCTTGAACATTTAAGTACAATCTATAAATAAATGCAAGCAGAAAGGAGGATTCAGTTTTTTCAGTGTAATAGAAATTTTTATTAATTTGCAAATAATTACAAGCCTGGTATATTCAAGATGTCTGGCCAAAAGACTGTTTCAGATAACAATAAGATGTGTGTGATCTTGTCAAAGCTATCTAGACTATTTCAGACAGAAATTTACTACCAATACAGACCAGGGGATGAGGTATTAGGAAGCAGCCCTGAGGAAAGGGACTTGGGGGTGCTGATGAACGAGAAGCTGGACATGAGCAGGCAGTGTGCACTTGCAGCCCAGGTGGTCAATCACATCCTGGGCTGCATCAAAAGATGTGTTGCCAGCAGATCCAGAGAGGTGATTCTGCCACTTTGCTCTGCTCTGGTGAGACCCCATCTGGAGCACTGTGTGCAGGGCTGAAGACCTCAGTATGGGAAGGAGATGGACCTGACGGAGAGGGTCCACAGGAGGGCCACGAAGATGATCAGGGGGCTGGAGCACCTCTGCTACGAAGATCGGATGAGGAAGCTGGGGTTGTTCAGCCTGGAGAAGAGGAGGCTCCAGGGAGACCTAACAGCAGCCTTTCAGTACCTGGAGGGGCCTACAGGAATGCTGGGGAGAGCCTGTTTACAAAAGCCTGCAGTGATAGAATGAGGGGCAATGGCTTTAAGTCGGAGATGAGCAGATTTAGATTCTTTAGTTTAGATTCTTTAGATCTTTCCTCTGAGGGTGGTGGAACACTGGGACAGGTTGCCCAGGGAGGTGGTTGATGCCCCTTCCCTGGAGATATTCAAGGTGAGGCTCGATGAGGCCCTGGGCAACCTGGTCTAGTTGGGAGTGTCCCCGCAACTGTAGGGAGGTTGGACTAGATGACCTTTGGAGGTCCCTTCTGGCCTGGGTGATTCTACGATTAGGAACCAATTTATAAACAGAAAGATGTTTTCATTGAATCCTATCTGGAAAACAACAAAAAGTATACCAGGTATCATAGAACCTTTTATACATTCAGTTTTCTATGTAAGTATATTATTTATGAAAAGATGCTTCCAAAAGTTATTTAAAAAGCAACTCTTCCGTATTGTTTACTAAAAGCAATGTTCAGTTTTCTGGATTTCACAGCAGGAAGCATGCAAACTGCTTTCCATTGGGACATCTGCTTTACGGAAAAGGTGAAGTAAAACATGGTAGAGGAACAATTTGCAGCACTTTCATTCTTAAAAATTATCTGAAAATTTAAGAAATTATTTCTTTCAAAGTTCAACTACAAACTACATTTGAAAAAACGGACTACAAAACTTGCAAGCTCCCAGGAATTCAGAGACACTGGAATTCATATGGATCTGCAGTATTTTTAATTTTCTCAACTGGGCATAGGGCTGAAGTCACAATTACATTTTAGGACGACAGAGGAATTCAATACCAGCAAGAATCCAGTTGCAAAGTCATTTGGTCTCCACTAGTCAACTTAGAAATGTAAAGAAAGGAACAGTTACAGCGACATAAAAGATGAATAAAAAAAGCCTCTAGAATAAATGACTTTTATATCCACTCAAATTATAGGGCAGGTATATTGTTAGGGAATCTCATGGAACTTAGACTTAATTAATTTGGTGTGTGTTTAACAATCTGTTACTGTACATTTGCACATACCTGCTTTGTAGAAATGAATTTTCCCAGCTACTGTTTGCCAAATGCCACTCCAAGTTGAAAGTAAATTTCCCTTTATTCTCAAGCTACTTTATCTGATATAATTGACATGATTACCATCTTAACAAAAATCAGTAATTAAAGTATTTAAATCTAATTACTGACAAAATGTTACTGCTCATTTATTCAAGGACCATATACCCAGACCTCCTTTGGCAATTAGCTCTCTGCTGAACAACAGGAATTTCAAGAAGCCAGCTGGAAAATATCAACCTTTTGACTAAAATAAAATGTATTTATAAGCAATTACAATCACACATGTACACTATTCTTTTTGATTCAATAGCTTGTGTTTTCAAGTGAAAAGTACAACTAAATTGTAAAGAAATTCAAAATTAAACCCCAAAAAATGTGTAAGATGACACCTGCTAAATAATAGCCTTATTAAAAGGGAAGAGATATATGATGTTTAACTAAACAGGAATTACTAACCTAATAGCTATCATTACTACTGTTATAGTGCTTTCTATACTGATAGATAATAGCATTCATAGGCAAGACAACAAAGAGAAATTACATTAATTAGCTTGTCAGGCATCTTGCACAAGAGGCCATAGGTCTGCCCTAAATTAACTCCTTTTTTTTTACATTTTTGAAGGTACTCACACAATTAAATTAATTTAATTTCAAAGTGACCTGTTATGGAAAGTCCACCCACAATGGACAAGTCCTAAGTTTTAAACACAATAATCACCAAAATACCTACCTCATGTCCTATCTGAACTTAACACCAACACCCAGCCAGCAATCTGGTTACACGTTTGCTTTGGAGCTCCTTTTCTGCTCCCTGTGTTGAGTCTGTAGATCATGGTTCTACTCAATCTTTCCGCTTGCAAGACTGATGCGGTCCCACTAGACTCCAGTCTACTAAGTGGCTTTCTGGTCACTCCAACCACCTCATTTTTCTCCATGTTCCCGCAGTTTTTTTTTCAGTGTTTCCCTTTAACAAGGATCACCAGACACAAACATGGTATTCCAGGCAAGGAATACTTTTTCTTTCATAAAATTATAGAATGGTTAGAGTTGGAAGGGACCTTAAAGATCATCAAGCTCCAAACCCCCTGCCACAGGCAGGGACACCTGCTGCTAGACCAGGTTGCTCAAAGCCCCATCCAAACCGACCTTGAACATTTCCAGGGATGGGGCATCCACAAATTCTCTGGGCAACCTGTCCCAGGATCTTGCCATCCTCATAGTTAAAAATTTCTTCCTTATACCAAATCTAAACCTACTCTTCAGTTTAAAACTGTTACCCCTTGTTCTATCACTACACGCCCTGGTATAAAAAGCCTCTTTCCAACTTTCTTACATATTGAAAGGCTGCAATAAGGTCTCCATGGATCTTTCTCTTCTCCAGACGGAACAAACCCAACTCTCTCAGTCCTTTCATGAAAAATGTTCCCAGCCTTCTGACCGTTTTTGTAGCCTTTCTCTGGACCCAATCTTACAGGTCCATGCCTGTCTCACGTTGAGGGCCCCAGGACTGCATGGAGTCCCACAGGAATGTATGCTCTCCATACATTCATCCCCTTGTCTATATTGAAGTTGGAGATTGTCCTGATTTGGTGCAGGACCTTGCAGTTGGTCTGCACACATGGGCCCATCTGAAATTCTACTATTTATTTTGGCAGCAGCCACTGTCCCCTATGATTCACAGGTTTTTTTCAGTACTCCTCTAGAATAGAAATAATAGAAATCCCTGAATCCTGAAATCATAGCCCACACCGTTTTTGCTAAAAGTATGCTATTATATTTAGTTGTATTAAACTGGGACAGACTCTCAATTAATCTGGATTACTCCAATCACGGAGCTGCAAATTTCATGGGGTTTTTTCGTGGTTTTTTTTTGTTTGTTTGTTTTGTGTTT
>VXBW01008243.1:196365-218013 GCA_013400375.1 Thinocorus orbignyianus
TGGTTTTTTTTTTTTTTTAACAAATAACTCTACCACTCATCTGAAAATGGAGACAAGAAGAGATGGCAAAACGAGAGTCTCATTATTATCCTACCCTGAGCTTCCTACACGTATCTCCAATCCTCCACTGTTCTGCTCATCATGTAGCCTACAAGCACCTGGCCCTATGCTCTGCAATGTGCATGGAGCTCAGACATGTGGCTCATCTGTTTCTGCAGGAGAAAGACATTTCCGCTGCACCTCCAGCAAGCATATCTCAGCAAGGAAGCATCCACTTTCCTCCTATCTTGGGAGCCAAAACTGGCATATTTGTAGGCTAGTCAATTGTCCCTGGCTAGGGTTGGGTCCTGCAAAGTACGTATAACCTCTGTCTTCAACAGAAAAGTTTTATTCCATTGTGGGCATTTCACCAGCAATTTTGTGAGCCTACTATGAATAAATAAAACCCAACCAACCAAACAAACAAAAAAACCCAACAAAAACCACAACCAAATAAATCCCAACCTACCAAAGAACTCAACTTAATTCTTTCCTTTTGAAAACAAGGTGGTACTTTCCCTCACATTCACATTCTCTCATTTGTCTAATGACTCAAGAAACTCAACTCTTCCCAGCTCCAGACTAGCAATTCGAACGACATGTACTGGGTGTTCCAAGCCTGCAATAATGTCACGTAATAGAAAACCACATTGCACTTGCTCACTATTCCTTGTTGGTTTTCCTTTAGACTCATCTTCCGTCAATTTTGACTCTACCACTTAAAATTGTCGAAAGGCTTTAAACACAGTTCATAAAAGCATTTCTGGGAAAAAAAAAAAAGTCAAAGACAAACTTTTGCTGAGGGCATTCTTATTTGATGGAGTGAAACAAAGAGAAACCATATCAGCATCTCCTATGATAGGAAGATTTATCAAAATACAGCTCAAAAAAATGTAGAAGTCTTCAGACATTTTCTAAGGATATCTTAAAGATTACACTGGTTTTCTGTTCATCTTTTTAAAAGGTTTTCCATAATAGGCAATGGGCCTTCCCTCTAATTTAGCATTTTCTAGCTCAGATTACCCCCTGCCATGCAGGCAACACAATCCAAGCGTGAACTAGCCAGCAGCATGTAAAACACATTATCAGTCACTAGTCTCTGCAGATGTGCAAAGTGAACACAACTGAAAACGCTGGCAAGCCACTGTACAGAATAAAATTTAAAACAGGATTAGACGAGAGAAGGGCGTGAGTGAAGAGATGCTAGAACAACTAGCATGCCATGAGTTCTCATTACTAATATTCTGATTCTTTTTTGATCAAAGAACAAAGAAATGAGCAAAAGGAAATAGTTTTGACATACTTCATGTTGGTGAATACTGTTAAGCTACAACAGGATACACCACAGCACAAAGACATCCTTCAAATTTTATCAACAGGTTCTAAATAGGCAAGTAAAATGCCTTGGCCATTTTGTGTTCTCAGTCACTGTGGTACCTTGTTGTTGCACACAACATATGCTTACAGGTTCTCTTCAGGCTAAACAACCACTGTGTAGTAGCAAATATTCTTGTTCCTAACCAACAAGCAGAGCTTTTAGCAATACTCTTTTGGCTTCAACAGTATTACCAGAAGGAAGGACAATTCCCACTTTATTTAAATGTTGAAGGTAGAAACACTGAAGGGAGGTGGAAGATGTTAGGGATTCAGCAGAAGCATAAGTCAAACAACTTTTTCCTCAGAAATTCCACATTATTTAAATTTTGGTCATAGGTCAGAAGGATTTAAGTTATGAATAGCAATGAATGAAACAACAAATTAACAATATTTTAAAAAAATTAATGCTGCCTAAGATAGAAACATCATAATGACAAAACTTCTCCCTTAAAATATAAGCAGCGTGTGTAAAAGAGTTGTTCTGCCTCACTGCAGATCTGAGAAGCTTCAATTGAAAATTTCAACAAAACCAAGTGCTTACTGAAAAAAAAATTAAAATTACAGACATTTCAAATAATTCCATCCTATCACATTCCCATAAAATGAAAAAGGGAAGAAAGCCTTGTTCCACATCTCTCCTAGAAGGTGATGGAAGAGGTATTTTAAGTCCCTTGATGTGGTCTTACTCATTTCAGTGTTCTGGTAAGAACGTAAGAACTCTTATTTCTCACTTATCATAAGGTTAAATAGGAAGCTGTATCTGAAAGTTGGAAGTGTTCCCTGTCCCTCAGAAATGGGATTTCTTTGCTAAGCCTCAAATCTTCTAAGCCTCAAAACTCCTTAAGTGCTCACCAGTCTAGAAACTTAATGCTTCTGAATGTCATCTTTCAAGCAGGAAGCAATGGAATACTATCATCCCACAGGTGAACTTAAAGAATAAATTTTACATATTTTTAAATGCTGTCTTCTGGGCTAAACACAAAAAGAATCTGCTGAAAAACAGGTTCTGCCATTTGGAGCTATTTGTGGACTGCTTGCTGCCAGAATCTGCGGCTATTCATAAAGAATAATACTAAGAGTGATGACCATGAGGCTGAGAAAAATTAGAAGTAAATCCCTGTACTTTCAGCCACCAGAGGAGTGGCACAGTTCATTGGTGAGTGATCTAAAGAGAGGTAGAAGCTGCACAATACAACACTAAACCCCAAACACACATCAAGAAGAAAAGAAAAACCAGAAGAGTAACTTCATTGGAACATTCTATAGGGAAGGAGTAGGCAGCATTTCATATTTCTACCAAATACTAGTTGTAACTCAACATAAAAAAGGGATGTTGACCCCAAGCAAAGTCCTACTTGATATCAAGCAGAGAGCTCAGCAATTGCTCCTTATCACACAAACTGACAGGTTTGCATTTTCTGCTCATGTAACACCCAGCATTAAATTGGCTGGAGAATTCTCCCCATCTCTAGTTTGGCATTCTCAAACGGTAGAAGACTACCAGGTTTTTTTATGTCCCCTCCTGCAAGGGAGGCATTTTATTCTAGGAGCGCCTGACAATTTCTATTTGACAAATGCTCTACCAGTGTTAAGGAAAGGCTGACAATGTGCTTCATCTGTCCTCGTACCTTCCCGTAGGGTATCACAGCTGCGACTTCTGACTTTTGCTATTTTTATTAGAGATTTGAGAACTGTTTTATATCCTTGTCAGTACAAGTAAGGAATCCACATGGTATCTGTACAGCATCCCGTTCTCCCAGTTAGGAACCCCATAACCCTTCAGTTCCTACTTTCCAACCAGTGATTTCCCCATCACTCATAGTGGAGCTCCTCTTCCCTCCATGTTTGTACCTGGTAGAGGAAAATATTTGAAGGATACAGGTTTCTCTGATAAACGTAGTCTGAAATGTTCTTGCAAGTTATTTTCCAATCCTAAACTACTTTCTAGAATGGTTAAGCTGATGTAGGAAATAAAAAAAGAATACTCACTTTAATGTTAAAAAACCACCCACAAAAAACTTGAGAGCTCCATCAGCCTTTCATATACAACTAAATATAATTAACAGGACAGAAAAATAAGTAGTAGATTAGCAATCTTACTTTTGATTCTGGTATAAGGACAGAGTCTGATGGTAGGACTTGATCAGTGTGATCAGGAGGATAAAGATGCCGCAAATTACAGCAACGTTCCAAAACAGGAAAGAAAGAGAAGAGACCAGGATATTGCCACTGACAGGAAGCACAGAAAAAAGAAGCAGAGGGAAACAGAAAATTTTCAAGTCTGGCAGAGGGAGTGAGGATGGCACAGAACAAAACTTATTTAAAAAGGATACCAGCCATTCTAAGTGTTGACTCCAGATAAAAAGAAATAAAAGTTAGGGAAGATATATGCACCATCTACCTTATGGTCCTGGAAATTTGCTAGAGGAGCAATGATTCTAAGGATGCCTAAAGATTTTTATTTATTTTTTTTTAACATTGCTAACTTTTAAGAAAGATTAGATCAGAAAAAGATTGTTATATGCCCTGCTCTTTTAATTATATGACTTCCGTCCCCTGCTTCCCCTAAAGTCAGACCAGTTGGCAACAAGACAATTCAGATAGCTTCACAGAGCTAGATGCTTAGAAGTTAGGCAATGGGAATACACTCTACTTGTTAAGTATCAAATCTACCATAAAAGCAGAGCAGCTTCAGATAACACAAACCATGAAACAGGCTACAGAGTGCAGATTTTAAATCTCTGAAAACTAATTCATGGCAGAAAACAAAAGACTTCTACTCAACTGCTGCACCAGTCAAGCTAGTGTCCTTTTAAATAATTCTCTAGTTCAAACTAATGACATTTATATTCAGTAATGGACTTCAGGTGGAATTCATCTTCCAAATTTAGACATCTATCTGAGGGTGAGATGAATCATGCAATGAAAGTGCTTATTTCTCTCCAGTGACTCTAAAGGCAGCCTATAGAACTAGCTCACGTATAGGCGGCAAGAGCTGGTGTTCAGCAACCTGTCTCCTGGTAGCTAATGCTCACATTTACGCTGCACAGCATGCCTGACAGCTGTCTTCTGTTGCTAAATCAAAGCATGAAGCTAGAAAAGTTTTCTTTCAAGCTGAGAAGCAGCACTATCCTAAATTAGCTTAAGTTCTAAGTAAACATTAGCAGTCACTACTATTTCCCCCTTGTATAACGATTAGAGGTCTGCTTGTGGAAAAATACACACACCTTTCAAATAAAAACCCCAAAGACCTGACATCTTTGTACAAATTACAGCACCTGTTGAATATGAAAGAACTATTTTAAAATAATGCCATCACATAGAAAAAGCTATTCAGAAGCCTGTATCTTCACAAAATGATGAGTAATAACTGGATGAAAACATATTACAAAGTCTAATAAACGCCTAAAGTCAGCTTAAAATTTATGAATGTTTCTACAGGAAGCAGAGATGTAGAATTCAACATTGTTGACATAGTAAAGTATGTTACTGAATAAAAATAATCAATTAAGATTGAACCAAACAGTAAAAGTCACTTGTGATTTGCATAGTTGTCACCTTAACTAAAGGAACAGGGCAGCTATATTAAATAGCAGCCTCTTGTTTTAAACAATGAATCTTCTCAGATGCAGTACTTCCATCCAGCACAAACCACGTCCTCTTAAAATCACTTCTTCACTTACAAGAAAAGAGGTCCCTTAGTTATTTCAATAGTCACTACAGACAGAAAGAAGCATAAATTTATCAATAAGCTGGTCACATGCAACAGAGAGATGCAGGTGTTTAGCATGTCAGGCAGAGGAAAGGGCAACACCAAAAATCACCGCAAAGGAGTCTGAAAGGACAGCAGAAATAACCAGTCTACAGATGGCCCAGACCATGCATTTGTTTGATCGATATCCACTCAAGAACACCTCTTCCTTAGAATGCCTCTTTCCCTAAAAGGCTTCAATCGTGCAAGGAGCACACAAGAGAGATGTGATTGGAAGTTCACCCATTATACAACCAAAAAAAGTACTACTATGCAACAGTAAGAGGACAAAAATCACTGGAAATTAAGCCAACAACTGACATGTACCGCAGTCCTAATCCTGCTCTGAACATGACCCTTGCTTCATGGAGATTATGTACTTTGGTGGCACATGCATGGTCACAAAAAGAGAAGAATATGTAGGCAGTGGCCCTAAACCACCCCCTAAATAGGTTAGCGCCCCATTTTGTGCCAGAGTTTGAGTGTTACCGGTAGAAAGGACTCTGGAAAACAAGAGGAATTAAAAACAAATAACAAGAGAAATTAAAAACAAATAATAATTTTTTAAAAATGAGGGCAGGTTTTACAACAAAGGAATAGTTGTACTGAACAAGACCCAAGGTTCCTTGATCATTCAAATAGCCTCTCACTAACAACAGCCAGTAACAGCCACCAAGTGAAGCGTGTAAGAACACAATAAACAGAGCAATACTTCCCCAGAATGTTCCCTGAGCCCCCAACAGTTTGCAGGAGCAGGATTTCCTGAACAAGAATGGGCCTTTGCATTTCATGATTCTTCTTTCATGAAACGGCAGTTTCCCTCTGCACTGATGTAATGTTTAGCCTCCTTAAATTCCTGAGGCAAGAAATTCTATAGCTTAATTACATGTTCTGTTGAGAACCACCTCCTTTTGTCTGTTTTCAATTCATCAGCTGCTAGTTTCATTAGATACCTCTCAGTGTGTGTGCCCTAAAAAAAAAAAAGACAGTGAATAAACACTTCCTATTTATATCCTGTTGGCTACTGAACACTTTACAGAATTCTGTCAGACCACTTCTTGGTCGCCATTTCTATCCTAACAAATTCATGCTGGTCCTCTTGCAGAATTTTTTTCATATTTGTTTCAGATTTGTTCTTCCTTAAAACTTCAACTACATTCTTCTCTGAGATGATGACAGGAATAGGGATGAGCTGGGTAGAACTACACAAGATAACTAATTTCTTCAAAATGTCTTTCTTTTTTTTTTTTTTTTTTAAACAGCAGACTCAGTATTCTTTTTTCATTTCCTAGCCATTCCCAGTGACAATGGTCTGCTTTGAGCTTATCTTTCTGGATGCAAAGGTAAGCTTGCTCCTTCCCACCTCCAAATACACTATGTGAAGCTATTTATGGGCAATTTCATCTGCCATTTTAACATCCAGTTGCTGAGCATTGTCAAGTCTTTGTGCAACGCTAGGATTTGCCTTTGCATCTGCTACCCATCGGTAAAGTCCGTGAGCTCACTTTTCATCCACATTGTTTATGAACTTGAACATTACATTAATATAACCCTGAAGAACTGTTACACAGGACCCCTCTCTAACCTACTTACTCCAACTCTCCTTTTCTTCTATTTCAGTCATTAATTTAACCACATGAAGCCCTTTCCCCCTATCCTATGGCTGCTTACTTTCTTCAGTATTCTTTGGTGGGGTGCCTTATCAAATGCTTGCTGGACATTCATGTAAACTACTGCTGTCAGAACTTACTTATGCACTTGCCTTCAAAAAACCTCCAGTGAGTTTGCAAAACATGACATCCCTTCATAGCAGGCTCTTAACTCTTCCTCAATACATCATGTTTACCCATGTTATCTTCATTATTATTTTGACTGATTTACTTAGTACAGATGTCACGCTTACTGATGCATTGTTCCCCAGTTCTCTCCTGAAGCCTTCTTTTTAAAAAAATAGTCAGAGTCACATCCAGACAAAGACTTTACAGATCATACATAAATGAATTTATATCTTAACTAGATGCTGTATGCATTGCTTTCTGTCTGCAGTAGTCATCCTTGCCTGTTTGCCATTTGAAAAGCTGTACCAGTTCTAAGGACAAAAGCAAAACTCTTTAAAAAGATGCGAGTGTTGTTCTTTTTGTTAGAATGTTTAAACAATATCTTTGGGAAAATCAGTACATGATAAGATTAACTGTAATAATAAACTACAAATAGTAATACTGCAGTTAGTTTTAAAAGAAAAACCCTCTTATCTTTCCAGTCTGTAAAAAACAGTTCCATAAATACATGCTCCTATGCAGTAATAGCCATTCAACTATTTAATAGCTGTCCTAATTACCAGAAAACACAAATGAGCTTCTGAAAACACAGTTATTCAATTGCAAATGAGATATTGTTCAAAGGGAAGTATAACTTTTAACATCTTGCTAGAAGAACTGGGACTGAGAACTTCTGTGGAAATTACAACCAGCAGCCAGGCAACTTGAGACAAGGACTAAACCAAGACAATTTTCAATATATGCAAGTATTTCTATCCTCACCAATTTTGTGAAGTTGTGGTTTTGTTTCACAAGTTTTCTAAGTGCCCTCTAAATTTCAAGTCCAGGTTCACCTAGTTTTTCTTCAGTATAGTGTTGATTATTTGTCTTATTTATTTACTCACAAGTCCAAAAACAGAGTTGAAAACCAGTAAGTCCCATCTTAGAAAACCGATCAGGTGCCTTTCTGTGATGCAAACTCAAATGCCAGGTTTCATTCCAAGTATATTTCTATTGGTAAGATGATAAAGTTAAACATCATAGTGTATTTAAATCCATACACAATTGTTTCAGCTCCTTTTTCATCTTTATATTTTGTATTAGTCTAACAGAAGCTTGCAGTTCTAACATCACTGGAAGAACAGCACGGATTCATCAATTCAGTATGTTTAATTAAATGTGGGGAGACAAACAGAATCAACATTTCACCATTGGTAAAGAGACTGTTGGGTCAAGTGCAGCATTCACATACTAAGTTTTCAGAGCACTATAAAGAAAAAAAAACATTACCCTACCACAGATGTTGAAAAAACATCCACCTTTCCACATATAAGATGAAAACATTTCCTTGACTTAAAAGCCTCTGGTGCTTCTCAGTCTTCCAGGTGGCAGAAAAGTTAACAGTATCCTCACCTCTTCTGCCATAGGAGTGGGGAGAGAACGCAGCAGCAAACAAAGCCATACACAGGCTTGAGATTAATAGCAGAAAGCAAAGAAACCCAGGAGAACAATGCAGTTGCAAAGAGTTATCTCCACTCTTCCCAAGCTGCCACAAGAAAGCTGGCAGAAACAAAAAAAAAGAAATTTGGCCAAAACAAACTAACAAAAATATTCTGCCTTTCAACACCTGTGCTTTGTTTCATTTCAGCCACCACACTGACTGTTGTGGCCCTCTTAACTCCTTTCATGAAAATCACAGAACAGCTGAAGTTGGAAGGCACTTCTAGAGGGTGCCTACTCCAAACCTGTGGCTCAAAGCCGTGTCAGTGACAACACACTGCTCAGGGCTGTGTCCAGCTGGGGTTTGAGTTATCGCCAAGGATGGAGCCCCCTGTTCCAGCATTCTCTCTCTCACAATTAAAAAAAAAAAAAAAAAAAAACCACAAAAAACCAAAAACCAAAATTTTTTTCCTTATGTTTAAATGGAATTTCCTCTATTTTAATTTGTGCCCATTGTCTCTTGTCCTGTCAGCAGACTCTACTGAGAGGAGCCCAGCTCCGTCCTCTTTATTTTACCCGATCAGGTATTCATACACCCAAGATACCCCTGAGCCTTCTCTTCTCTGAGCTAAGCGGTCCCAGCTCTCTCAGGTTTTCCTCATAGGAGAGATTCTCCAAGGCCTTAGACACTTTAGCGGCCCTTTGTTGGACTCTTTCCAGTATGTCCATGTCTCTCCCGTACTGGGGAGCCCAGAAGCAGACACAGCACTCCATTTGTAGCCTCACTAGTTCAGAGTAGAGGGAAAGGATCACAGCCTCAACCTGCTGATAACTCTTCCTAATTCATCCAGGACACTCTTGGCCGCTAGTGCACGTTGCTGTCCCACGTACATCCTTCCCAGTAGGATCCCCAGGTCCTTTTCTGCAAAGTTGCTTTCTAGTTGGTTGGAACCTACCATATAATGGATACTGGAGTTGTTGCTCCCCAGGGGCAGGACATGGCATTTCCCTTCATTGGACTTCATGAGGTTCCTGTCAGCCAAATCCTCCAGTCGGCTGAGGTCCCTTTGGATAGCAGCACATTCACCTGGTCCATCAACCACTCCTCACAGTTTTGTATCCTCTGCAGACTTGCTGAAGTTGCAACTCTATGTGACCACACAGGTCGGAAACAAGGGTGTTAAACAGGACTGGCCCCGGTATTGATCCCTGGGGTACATCACTAGTGACCTGCCTCTGGCTGGACTTTGTGCAACTGATGACAACCTTTCGAGCCCAGCAGTTTGGCCAGTTTCTGGTTGCTCTCACTGTTCACTCACCCAGCACGCACCTCATCAGTTTGTCTATAGGGATGCTCCGGGAGACCTTGCTGAAAGACTTACTAAAGTCAAGATAAACAACATCCACTACTCTGCTCTCATCCATCCATCCAGTCATCTCATCACAGAAAGTGGGTTAAGCGTGATTTCCCCTTAATAAATCCATGCTATGCTAACAACTCACAATCACCTTCATATTTTGCAATTATTCTAGCTCCTGTTCTTCATGTTTTTCCACCTAAGTATTTTTTTTTCTGATGCATGCAATACACTTACTCATTAACAGTTGCATATCTACTAATTGGGATGTCCTCAAAACAACCAACAATCACACAGTGCTGCTTAACAAACTATTTATTCCAGCCAGGCACTGAAATAACAATGCTGCTTTTTTTGCCTGCACAAATGTATCTAAACTCATAGCAATGTTGTTGCAGCTGTAATGGCCTAATGATCTCAGAGAAGCAAGGAAAACACCCTCTTTCCCGCCCCCAAATATACTCACTGCTGGGAAAATACAAGTCTACACCAGGCACATAACCCAACCATCGTGCCTGTCAGAATTTTCCTCTCTAATTTAAACTCAGCATTCTGTTATAGCACCCTTGCTACAACTCTAGTTTAATTCCCATATTTTCTGAGGCTCTTGACAAAAGTAGCTCCTTTTCTCAGACTTCCTGGCTTCTGTGTTAGAGACATAAGGAATTTCTGGGAGCATCTTTTGCACGTGTTTTTTCCTTAAATTTTTTTCACCTTTTTGCTTCCCTTCAGGAGTGCAATGAAGACGTATCTGACCCCAAACTATGCTAAGAAAAGGCCTGTGATTCATTACACTTATTGGGGAAGAAAGAATGCACAGTACCAAACCCTCCGCATTCAAGTGACAGTGTACCTAGAAGGTAAGCATCCTTTAAACTTCCACTAAAAATGCATCAAAAAATTCTGGCCAGCAAAGCAGCAATGCGGTTTTCCTAAATTCTATCCAGGTAGTGGAAAATCCAGTAGCCAGTCTGGCTAAATGGTAGCTCAGCTCTGAAAATCCTACAGTAATGGCAGACTACAGTTGTGATCTTACACTGTATTATACATCCAACCAAGTGTTTCAAACACATGCTGTGGCATTAAACGGAACTGGAAGAGCAGATTACAACATGAGTCCCGTATTCTTTCACCAATTTAGTGATGTACTGCCAAAAAAGAGAGCCCATTTTAAAAGCCTTGTTGTACATTTGGCCAGGACACGTCCGCTGCAGTTCCGACAGACCAAGGACGATCATCTGACAGTTTCTGGGGTACTAATGCTCTCTGCAGCCAAGCGGTGGACTAAGATATTTTAAACAAGTTTGGATATACTCCCAATCAGATTATAACAATTTCCAGGCAGCTGAAGCACTGGGCCAATGTTAGTTGACAGCATCCATTTAAAAACTCTTTCACACTTGTGCAAAGTTAAATCAACTTGGCACTCTCTCTGGTAGGCAATTGTTTCCTTAAAGTATGAGCACTATTCAACCAAGTGAATTGCTGCATTAAGGGGACAGTTGGCTGGCATGGGGAGGACAGGACTGATTGACAATGTGCCTTAGTCACAACGAAGTTGCAGCAAGAGTTTCTAAAAACCAAAAAGCAGCTAAGAGGGTGAATAGATGAAGCCAGCTGAAGACGACAAAAGTACAAGGATGTTTCCAGGAAGATGCTGGTGGTCCAATAAGGTTCCTAACTATGACTAATCTTAAAACAGTTCCTGTGTCTTGTTTGGTAAATTTAGCACCTCAAGTGTTTCAGAGAATTTCAGTTTACTACTTAACCCCTTAGCATCACCTAAATATTGCAGCAGCTGCTATTTGTGGATAGATATTTTGCAGAGCTACATATCCTAAATGGTCAAGAGCTCTGTGGATCTGCATTCTCCCCAGGGAGGGGATTTCATTTCACACATGAAATGTTAATAAAGAAACACAGAGCAGCATTTAACTACTCATTCTCTAATTATTCTAAGGAGATTACAATGTTCCAGCCCCCTTTCCCTTTGTGAAACTTCAAAGGGAAAGTACAAAAAAGCCATACAGCGCATAGGTCAAAATAACCACACAGACTGTCGAATTAATTCATGATCCCAACAGATATCAGAAGCACTGAAAAAAAACTTGATACACAAGTGATGAATGATGCACTTTACAAGCAGTACAGAGAATTACAGAAGTAATCACTATATTTGAGTTAATTTTTGAAATACCATTTCTTCATCGTTTGCGTACACAATACAGGCATTAAAAAAAGATGCCAAAACATGTTACTGTCTACTACGGGAGTCAGTGGGATTACCCTGGATACCACTGGCAAACACAAGGGATAACATGTAGTCCAGCTTCTGGTGCAAATGAATTACCCTCTTCCCAGTTCAGCAAGACCAGAGAAAATCACTCAGGACATGCTGAAAATACTAACAAAGCCCCCCAAACCCCACACAACTTGTCACATAACACCTATTAAATTTAAATGGTATGTGGCTCCCTTTCAGCTACTTAGGGATAAACTGCTTCAACATTTGCTAACAGTTCAGAAAGTATATGAGTTTTCTCACAGTTCCTATGCCACAGACAAAAGAGCTCATAAACAGATTCTAGCTCCTGTAAAATATTTGTAGTAAAAAATAAATGGCATCTTATTCACTGCTCAATGCAGTGAATGAATATAACTCTACTATCTAACTGGAAAATAGAAAACTTTGAATCAACTGCTAAATTAATCTAACTGATAGAGCCAACAGATAAAATTTCATTGCCTGTAAGTGCAGGCAACACTTCTTTGTCTTCATTTTATACTCCAATGAAGTCTGCTTCAATAGTTACCTCCACTTATCCAAGAGGACAATTTGGTCCTTTTGTGTAAAGCTAATCCATCTCTCCCTGAAGTCAAGGGGAATTTTGCTCTTGACTTCAGTGTGAAAAAGGATCAGGTCCTAGAATGGCAATGCTAAAGTATCTGTGAATAAAAATAAGTTCTGATTTTCCACTTCCTAGTTAGCTAAAAAATCCCACCCAAAACAACAAACATGAAATTGATTTGATGGAATGAACAATTAAAAAAAAAGAAAAAGGAAAAACTGGAAAACAAAAATGGAATAAAAAGTCTAATTTCCATTTAAGTTTAAAGCATGTGAAAAGCTGTTGTACATGGCAACATTTTTACAAAAAGAAAATAATCCCATTCCAATATTCTGACTGTAACAATTCCCATTTCGGGGGAACTGAGAGGCAAAAAGTAACAATCCCACAAATCTAGGAAAACCTTAAGAGAAACAACAGTTTAATGGCATGGTTTCCAAGCTGCAGAAATCATGCAGTGATAACACTTAAAAAGTTTCAGTTCTCTGTCAGTGTTATTAAACTTTCTTCCAGAATGTCTTGCACTGTGATCAGTCCTCCAGCTCAAAAGTTTTGTCAGGCTACTCTGTCAGCCTGAATGTGATTTAATTCAATAACCTAAATTACCTGGTTATCTGGCTGTACTATGCTCCACAGAATGCAGTAAACAGTGTTTACTCCTAAGTATTTGTTTAACAGTACAAATAAAATAAAACAGAGCTGCACAGCCAAATTAAGTCATATGCTAGCCGACCACATGCCATATTATAACGGAAAGATACCCTCAAAGGCATTTTTTCAATATTTTAAGTTGAGAAACAAAACTTATTTTAAAGTGTAATATCAATTGCATTAAGACCCAAATTTACTGTTAGGATAACCTATATTACATTTAAAAAATACTCCGACTATGTTGTTAGCCATCAAAATTTTAAACAAATTCAAATCACCAACCTGGCAGACCTCACTCATAACCATGTGGAATCAAAACTTCAATATTTGAAGTAACATAAGCTGTTACAAGCGTAGAGGATCTCCCTCCCCACAATTAATATTATTTAGATATAAGTTCACTAGAAACTGAGAAACATTTAGGGAAGATCAGGTTAAAAGACAGAGAAAGACTTTCATTCCTATTTGCAAAGAAAACAAGAACTTGCACGTGGAAGAGCTATTCAAACACCTTAGAGCTTTTGGTGACAAAAAAAAGAATAAATAAATTAAAGCTAACATTCCCTTTTGCAAATAAATCCATCAGATTTAAAACAAAATGTGTTTTGCATTTAGAATTATTGACTCCTATATCATTATCTAAAAGGCAACATATTATTAATTTGTACCTTAAAATGTAATGCTGGTTATTTATATGAATTTCAACCAGGACTCCCATTCAAATGTCACTGAATATAAATTAGGAAGAAAAAAAAATGTCTTGTGTATAAATTGAGCTTTCATTGCTTAAATAATTGTATGTATAGCTTAAAAGAATTATTAAGACACTTTATTATTACATTAAATGCACACGCATAAAATCTATGCCCCTGGCAAAAAGCTAACAAGATTAGTGTAAACCTACTATATAGTTAGAGTCAATGTGTTTTACTGATTACTAAGACTCGGCTTCTTTCTTTGGGAAAAGAATGAAGAAGCATGGGTGCAAAACCAAGTTAAAATATCAATTTTAAATAACTATATGAAACCAGGGGTGTCATGCTTGTTAATGTAAATCACTTTGTATTAATTTGGCTACAGTTTCACCATGTAAGCACCAAATTTAAATAGTATTCTGATGGTACATCAGACCTATGCTAAAGCAGGAGGGGAGGAAGGTAATCAGAGCCCCAGATTTAATAACCAATGCAAATTAATTCCGGAATATTTAAATACACCTACTTTGCATGAATAAGTCAAACGTTTCCAAGGAAATGATTTTTCATCTATAAACTATCACTTGCCTCATTTTACGTACATCATGATAGCCTGAATCAATCAGTTCTACAGGTTTCTACAACATACAAGCTAAGAAGTATTTCCTAAAATGAAAAAGGAGATTGATATCTTTAGCAAATCACATAATATAATTATTCAGCAAGCTATTTTGAAAGCTTATCACTTTAAATAACCTCAACCACTATGATTTATGAATTGTGTTTTAAGTGTGTAACTATGCTTAAAATACAGTACAGAACAGTACTTGAAAGTAAAAAAAAAAGTATCCACATTACTATTGCATCTTAGCCTCTAATGCCACACACAAGTCAGCATTTAAAGTTGAGAATTTTGTACTTGCATTTTGTTTACTCATGAAAACCACGGAACTAAAACCAAAAAACAAATGAAACACCCAAAAACCAAACCAGAATCCTTTTTTCCACGCCCTACAGAAAGTTAATACAGTACTTACTTTTCAGGCTTGAAGAAGAGTGGCTGCTGAGAAAAGGAATTTTATTCAGGAGAATTTCCCCAACTGACTAGTAGAAACAGTAGTAACCAGGAATTATCCTGGTTTTCTCTTATCTTTCCTTCATTAGGTAATCGTTTTCAAACTGAGTGGTATGTTGCTCTATTCTGTAAGTGAATACTGAACACAGTAATTTTGCTAGGAAAACAGAATTAAACACGGATGTCCACAGTGAAGCTAGTATACCCTTTTTCACTCTCCAGTTCATGTTTTTTTCATTTAGGTACGGATGAGCTGATCTGGTCGATACTATTATAACCTTTAATAATCCTTTAACCAAATATTTAACACTGGTATCAGTTAAACAAACCCCTCCCTCTCTTTGGTTTGTCATTCTATTAACGTATCTTCTACCTAGAACCTATGGGGGGGAGCCCAGAAACATAAAGCATACTTTGACAAACATTCCAAATACTACGTGCCTCAGAAACTAGAGAGCATGCTTACATTTTAAGATATTACTGCTGGAAGAAAACCTGGATGCCTTTGATTTAAAACAAGCAGAATCAGAACTGTCATCTGTTGCTAAAGGAATCCATTCTGAATTTTTCCCTTTAACGAAACCACCAAAAACTTTTACTTGAGACATTAAGAACTTCTCCTGAATTGAGGGGCGAGGGAAAATAAGAGAGATATATTTGCTGAGATGGACTTTTGGTCTGATTCAAGACAGCTGTTCTTTCAGTAGAGTTAACCTAATGACATGTGCATCAAAGAGGATCTTAAGATCTAAGACAAAAAACAAATAAACAAGAAAACCACAAGTCTTCTATCTTCATGCAGCGTGGGACAGCCTTCTCAAATGACTGATGTACAACTCACCTTGGCTAATCATAATGTAAAGTAGAAAATGGTCTTTGCCCTAAGGATCTGATCTAAATCTTGCATCAATTTGCAATAGGAAAAAGAAGGAGGAAAAAAAAAATATATATTTGCACGTTCACTTGTAACTGAAGCATTGCAAGATCTTCTATTAAGAGTAATTACCTACAAGCGCGTAAGATGCACCATTACATGTTTGCAGCTTCATAACAGCACCAAAACAAGTTCACACCTCTAATGAGTACTTCAGCTTAACTAGTGGAATCAGAGTTAGTCACAAATACTAAATACTATTTATCACAACACTAGAACTACTAAAATATTCTGCTGGTACATTTTGTTTTCAGCTCAAGAAGTTACAGGAAAGGGGACACAAAGCACTCACTTTTATCACCACAAGCTTTCCTCCCATTTCATCTCACCCTTGCTTAGTTCTCACATGAATATAAATGCCATGCCTGTACAGATTTTTAAAATGTGAAGCTTGCTATTACTTTTAAGATGTTTGGAGACCACTGTTTTATATAAATTTTATACCTACATATCACGCTTAAGTCTCTGTTTAACAGAGTTTAACTTTTTTAAGTTAAAAGTTTAACTGAAACACTACAAATTCTGCCTGTTAATATACCTCTGGAGCCCATTGTTTGGAAATCAGTAAGATAAGGTTTTAATGTCAAACTACAGACTTTCTGAAAAACAGTATCAGAATCAAGGCAAAGAAAGGAGATACAAGAAAACCAAAAAAGTAACTTGGAAGATGTACTACTAAACTTACTGATTTTTTTTTAAACACTTTACAATGAAATACAGAGCTTTTGTATTTATATTCAGATTTCCTTCCTCAATCACAGATCTGTATTAATATTTTTCCCACAGTTTTGCAAATGAATGCCAGTTTCAGACTAATGTATAGTTTGAAAGTGAGAAGATTTTCTAGACATTAATTGTATCTTAATTTTTCAGTAGAGCATGTTTTGACCAAAACCTTAACAGCGTTGTTCATCTTCAAGGCACATCTCCACCTCAAACCAAGCCTACTGCAAGGCCAGCCGTTATGAATCAGACCAATAGTCCATCTGGCCCAAACACCTCTGAGTCAGATCAGAGGTTCACCACTGGACCCCACTGTCTGAGATGCTGGGCAACACTGGATGCTCAGAAAGGAAGCCTAAGAACCAGGAGAGCCCGTGGCCATACTGTCCTTGGCCCAGTCTTTTAGCTTCTGGACTTTGGGGTACTGTTGCTGGCAAAATAGTGCATTTGTTGAATAACCTAAGCTGGTAAAAAAGCAACCAGAAACAGGAAAAGTGAGGAAAGGAAGAGCAAGGTATACAGAAGGACTGTAGAGGTTGGTTGGTTTTTTTAAAATTCTTCTGTGGTTACAAGTGTCAGTCACAATTTTAGTTTCTAACGAAATGTTCTTGAAAAGCAAGAAGATACACACAACAACTCAGATCTATTTCTCTTTTGTCACATTTTAAGCATAAATATTAATTTTGTTATCTAACCATACTGAAAATAACTTATTAAAATAGGATTGCTCTGTATTAATTTGTTTTAAGTCTTCTTTCCCTGGCTGACTGCCAAAACAGTTAAAATGCTACACAATTGCAATACACAAGAGATTCATAGTACCCTCTAATTACTCTTTAAATACCTTGCACAAGCACTGCCTTTTCTTACAATTGTGAGGGCATTAAGAACGGTTGAAAATTTCAAAACCATTTAGCCTACATACTGTATTTTTCTTCCTGAAATTGAACTTGACTCGCACCATAAGAAAGTCCATTTGAACTACGGTCGAACATTTGGAAGGGGACTGAACACTAACGCCATCCTCCACTCTGACCCTTCTTTTGCAATGGGGCCATCAGTCCTGGTAAGCATACCCAAGACCTGATCACACTCACGCACCATCACTCACACCATAAATAAAACACTATTAACTGCCTCAGTTCTGCAACACTAAAAAGTGCTTTGGGCCTCTTCAAACAAAGGAAATTAACTCAATTCAATCAACATCTTCCAATATGAAGACTGACTTTAAATACCTGACTCATTCCACAAAACGCTCCCAAAAGTTTCCCAAGAAAAAAGTATCACTTATGTGAGTGTGTTTACTCAACAACTTCATTGTGAACAGAAGTAAATGAAGTTCTTCACTTTCGTAATTCTGGTCCAGCTGATCCTAAAACCTGAACTGAAGAGGTGGCTTGAAGCTTCTGAATAATCATTTATTTTTCCCAGACTTCTCTAGACTTCTGGTGTGAAGGAAACCATAGAAAGACATATCTTAAGACACAGAAGTTTTTCAACCCTCTGCAGTCCCAATTTCAAAGACAAATTATTTGAAGTTCAGTAGCACCATCAGAACTCAAAATCTATGTAAACATTTCAAAAATAGATGTGGTCAATATAGGTATTTATTAAAGTCTCGTATAATGCCATTATAATGGCATTTGCCTTCCAAATAAACAAAGACTGTCAGGTTAGCAAAATGTTATCTAATTTCCTATGCATCTTAAGAGTACTCAAGAACCTGAAATACAGAAGATGCCAGTCTGAGGTTTTAGCGGTCATTACTTCCTGGGCACTCTCCAACCATACCCCGTAACATCACCTATCATTACAGTCAAGAAAAATCAAAACAAAACTCCAGCCTCAGCCACAACAGCCAACACGGCCAAGGATCTGCTTACTGATGACCCCTACAGCAGTATCCTGCTGGGCTGTGAGGCTCAGATAAAAGCCAGGGCTAGCAGTTCTCGCAGAAGACCCTCAGCTCAGGGTCTCATTTCAACTGAGTGTGACTTTGATCCACTGACTTCTGGGACGTAGCATGAAACCCGGTGCTATATGCAGGTCCCTACCCAAAGCAACAACAGAAAGAGTATTTTTCCATCCTATTTCCAGTTACCCTTTACATTTTTAAAGAATATGTGTTTAAGGGAACAAAACTCATGCGTAAGTAACAAAGTTTACTCACTTAACTTCTGGCATTAATATCAGGATCATCTTGATCTTTGATGCTGCAATCAGCCATTCATGTTAACTTCACCTAAGGGCGCAGTCCTACTCATTTCAGTAACTTGCTTTGGTGCCAGTTTCTGATTAGACATGTTAGTAGCATTAAGAATAAACTTCCATAGGTGGAAAGGGCAGTAAGAATGATCTCTGAAAACCTAAAATTAAGCTTGCCCTACAATTAGGTGACAGCATCTTTTTAATACGATTTTTTCCTACTAAATTCAGCATACACGTGGGAATTTGTCCAGGTTTGCCTTCAGAACCTGGCAACTGACAGCACAGTCTGGAACCCTACAGCTCTAAATCATTGGTTTGAATTCAGTTGGGGACTACAGTGATTGAAAGAAGTTACCATATGGCATCTGTAAAGCAGGTTGTAGTAAAAAAAAAATTAGTCCATGCCACAGCGTAAAATCCATCACTATAAAACAGCATCCTACTGGTATTCTCAAGGAAAACAAATAACATACACTGAGAATTGTATTTGGAGGTGGCTCCTCCAGGACAAAAAACTAAACCGTTCTGCTACAGTAGTTTGAGAAACTACATTTCTCCATCACCAATCAATCTGTTCCACTGACAAGCAGAGGACTTCTGCTACTAGAAGCCCAAAGCCTTTCACAAGGGCTTCACAGAAACCACAGACCGAATACATGCACAGAAGGTATCCTATCTGAAAAAGGCTGCTTGACGTGACATAGCAGAATAAGGACGCACTCCTGAAGTAGTCTTTCTGTTAATGCTGACACCGATTTTTAACATCAAGGTGGCTTACTCAAACTGTGATCAAAGTATGAGGTAAAAGAGTTGGATCCAAGCAGAGAATACAGATGAAAGAATACATTTCTTCCAACTAACAATTTGAACACAAAGAATTATCTTACTGAAAATATATCGCTTCTGTCTTCAGACAGCACATATAGAAAAGTAAAATAATGCAGCGACTTTGTTCATGAAATAAACTTTGACCACACGAATCAACATGTGCCACACCGCAGACTTGCACACCACTGTCATGTGGCAGCCATCATTTATCTGATTTCATTCTTCAGGAGCTGCAGGAAGTTTGCAAATCTCAAAATAAAGAATATTCCTCTAGTGTGGAAGCTTCATTCTCTGCTCTGCTACACGAATATTACTAAAAAAAAAAAGCTAAATTGTAAACTTCAGCTTTTCAATAATTCTGTTAGACAGTATGCAGCACAAGAAAGATTTATAAAGTATTTGCCCTGTGATTACAAATAATGCAGCAATTTAAGTATACTTTCAATTTTGTTCGTTTATTTCTTAGCCAAAGAACTGCTGATAGGCAACAAAAAATCCCCTGAAAATCTCTCTTTATAACACAAAATACAGATTAAGCCTACCTTGGGCTCACTATACTCATTCCAAATGGAGTTCTTCAGATTTCAAAGAGAGGTACTGGGCTGCAGATATTAAAAAGTTACTGAAAAACTGGACCAGTAGCATTGTGAACAGCAAAACTAGGGAGGCCCTATTCCCTGCATCAATTTCCACCTTGAGATAAACGTTCACCTGAACTCTCCCGCGTGCAGGTTAAGAGCTCTCTTCTAATTGGACTCCCCACTTTCACAAATTTTGTAGAAATTGCTCACCTGGGAGACCTCTAGTGCCAAATTTGTTTGAAATCGGCTAACAGCCAGAAGAGTTATTACAGGGACTGATGGCACACAGATACTGCAGTTGCATTTGAGCTGCACCTCCTGAGGAAATAAAGCTAATGAAACCCATGGAATAATTACTGGCAATCACTGCCACCAACTACTGTCATCCTTTCACAGGTCTAGTGTCTGAAATTCAGCACAGCACCAGTGCTGCTCTGTTCCCTCATCCTGAACTTAACCCTGACACCCTGGCTGTGCAAAACCCACCCATCATCTCCGCTCCGTGCCCATCGTGTTCAGCAGGAACCTCCTACAGGTAAGTTTACAGACATACATCAGAAAGATGAGTGCAAGTGCAAGGTTGTGTTGTTTGGAAAGAAACAGTCCTTACATCTACGAAGCCTGCAGAAACATAGTTACGGCGAAACTGTACTACCTACTGACAGGGATACTGTAAGCATAACTCATAAGGTAGTTTTATTACAAATCACTCTTCAAGGACTTACTGTCCAAGAATGAAAGAAAAAGAACCTGAGGTAAACTTTCATATCTTCCTTCTCTGACTAAAGGTCAGTTTTGCTTGCACAATATGCCTGATATTTCATTCAGCTGTCTATGAATTATTAAGAAAAAGAGAATACACCTTCCTTGGCAACACGCTCCAAGTTTTAAACTGGCTTTTGGGTCATTCTGCCAGTTGAAGTAAATCCACACATCTATTTTTTAATTAACGACCAGCCTCTGTTTAGGATTAAACGCAGCAGGTACGCCCGAATACACCTTCTTAACAACCACAAGATTCAGAAACATTTATAACCTAGTTTCCCCCAATGCAAAGCGGCCCGGACCCACGCCCACACCCGCCGCCTGGAAGGGACCGTGCCGAAATAAATGTGATTCCAATGGAGAAGCCGCACCAGCCCTCGGCCCGAGGGATGCACCCACACACAACTTCACGCACGGGTCCACGCAGCCCAGAAAGTTTCACGCAGCCTCTGCAGAGCGGGGCCGGCCCTGCCTGCCTCCGATCACATTTATTCTGTAACTGCGAGGAGGCTTAGCGAAGTGCGATGACTGAACGTTTAAATCGGTGAGTCAGAAATTTACAGCAGCCGTGTCCCTGCTCGGCGCAGGGATAGAAACCAGATAAGGCAGGTAAA
>VXBW01008243.1:218661-257619 GCA_013400375.1 Thinocorus orbignyianus
CTCCCTCGGCGGTGGCGGGGAGGGAGCCGGGGCTACCGGGGGCGAGGTGCGGGCCCGGGGCAGCCGCCTACCCCCGGGGTAAATAGCGGGGGGGGAAGGCGGGCCGCTTCCCACCCCGCCGTCTGGGGCAGGGAAAGCCGAACCCGAAAGGATTGGGAGCCCATCGGCCTGGCGTGGGAAAGGCGAAGGAAAATCACTTTAAAACTCCTCAGCCAGGCGCCTGCAGGTGGGCCGCGACTTAGGCTCGGTAAAATCATAGAATCGTGGAATGGTCAGAGTTGGAAAGGACCTTAAAGATCTTCGAGTTCCAACCCCCTTGCCGTGGGGCAAGAACACTTCCCACCAGAGCAGGTTGCTCAAAGCCCCATCCAGCCTGGCCTTGAACACTTCAGGGAATGTCATTCCTCCGGGTCACACAAGGTGCAGAGCGATGGTGGCGAAGCCAGGGGACCGCAGGCGACCGGGGGGCAGCGGCGAGCAAGCCCCCGTGGTGCGCCAGGGAGCCAGCCTGTCCCCGAGCCCTGGGCACACAAAGGACAAGCCCGTAAATAAAGCGCCGATAACTCCGCGGTCTGGGGGGTTTCCCACCCACCGCAGTGCCAGAACTCGGCATCTGGCATTTTATGAAATAAATTTAAAAAAAAAGGAAAAAGGTGATGCCAGTACATCTAGTCTTCAGAGTTGCAGGCTGCAGGAAGAAGCGAGAGAATAACCCTAAAGGACCAAAGTTATCAAAGTTTATGTGGACAAATCAGCAGTTCTCATTCCGCATTATCTTTTTATTTTCAGCCCTCTTAATAGTCAGATTTGGCACTGGAATAGCGTTTAGGTCTCTTGCCTCTGTATTTGGTTCAAAGGCTGAATATAAAACAGTAACAGCATTGATCACTAATGATAATCTAATATAATATATTTTTAATCTTTAGGAAAGTAAAAAATAGAAAAGACAGGATGTCCAATTTATCTTCCAGGCAATGCTGCAGAGTAAAGCGATTTGTATTTTTTAATTTAAGATAAAGCAAATGCATGTATTTGCTTTTACAGGAATGTAAATACACTAGAGCAGTTAACAAAATATAAAAAAGCAAAAGTGTTTTAGATTTGAGGGCTCCTCATCATAAATTGTACTCATGTAATCCTGTTAGAGTGGTGGAGTTTATCATGTTCCTGTTCTGTCAGGAGCCTAAATCACATTATACAGAATTGATTTTTAATTTAGAAATCAACAGTGAGTTTTACAAATGCACCTGGGTGATGAATTACCTAACTGAGGAGGAGTATTGCAGACTGGTGAGATCTCTGGATCTGCCCCGGTTTCATGGCACCAGCTGGATTTAGAGTAGTCTTGAGTGAGAACAAAGTTTCACTTCCAGTACTGGTTGAAGGGCTTTTTATACACAAGGAAGCATTACTGCATGGTTAATTTTACAGCACAATGGTAAAACTTACATATCTGAAAAACAGAATGAGCCCTAAGACTGCCATAATCTTCATTGTTTCAAAGTTACTCTTTTTTTCTTAAGAAATTTTTCAGCATTGGGCTAAAGCTCCCTATATAGAAATATATGTGTTGGCTCTTGCCAGCTGTCAGTGTAATTTGACTTCTAGGTTTCAGGCCTGGGGTCAATGGGTGGGATTACATAGCTTTCCTTTCTCCCAGCACCTGACTGCCCTTGTGGCACAAAAAGGCTTGTGATTCGCAGTCTGTCAGACCTCTCCCATTAATTTTTCTCCTTAGGATCAATATAAGGAATGATTTGATGAGTTTCTGACAGACTGAGCCATTAACTGTGACCTCCACTTGCTGTCTTATGTGCATGGGTGCTGTCAGCTGCCATGGATAGTACCAGTGCTGCACCAGTGATGGACTATGTTTGATACTGGAGAGACCGACATGCTTAATTTCAAGCACAGTGTGATTAAAATAGCAGCGCAGTTGGGGAGAAGATGAGATGACCAGTCCTATAACTGACAGCAAGCTCAGACTCACACCATATGGGCGTGAAAGAATAGATGAGAGTTTGAGTCGAGAGTTTTGGAGGCTAGACATGCCTTCATTGCAGTGGAAAAATTGGCTGCTTCTTAAATTGTCTTGCACTTGTTGCTGGTAGTCTGAGTGTTCCTCGTTTTTAGAAGGAAACATTGAACAGGTGACTTAAACCCCTCAAACTGCTGGTGGTTCAGTCTGTTTAATCCTGCCCTGGAGGGGACTTTCGGTGTCATTGCCACCATCTGCCTGCAAGCCAGCCTGCAACCTGTCGCCAGGTTTAACCTAGGTAAAGCTCCTGTACGCTGCTGCTCTGCTCTTACAGAGCAGGCTCTCAGATCATGGTTTAAATTAAGATTTTTGACTTTGTCTGGGAAGCGGAGGGTGCAGCTGCCCTTCTATGCCTTAGCATGGTTGAAATACGATGTGAGGTGCTACCACCGTAGGGGTTCATCACTGCCATTTGCTGGATATAGTTTCCCAAATATCCCTTCAAAGAGGCTCAGTGCTCACCAACTCCTCAACTCTGTTGCATTTTTAGTTGTCATTAATGTACTTTTAAAGATTCGCGCAAATAGTATGGGTAGAATGCCTTCCTAAATGTAGGCTGTCTTTTAAAATTATCATATACTTGAGTTAATTTCTAAAGAGGATAATTTTTACAATTCTAAATGTGGGATTCTTTTGGTTCAAATTACTAAATAATTGGTAGGATTAAGTACATACTACACCAAATGAATCATTTTTAGGGATACAAGAGGGAATACAAGTATAAAAGCAGAAAGAAAGAAGGAGGAACAGAGGAATAGAGAGAGGAAAGCAGACTAAGATATTTCAGGCATTGATGTGGGTTCAGTGATTTGTCATTGAGGAATACAGGACTTGTATCTTGAGGTTTTTGAAGGAGATGGGCTGATGGATTTTCTGAAGAGCTTTAGCAGTACATGCCAAAGGTTAATCTATGGTATGCATTATAGTAACTTGGAAACACTGAGACGTTCTTGAAAACACTTGGTGGGATTGTTTTCCAATAAATTGGAATAAACAGAAAAATATTGTGGCCTTCTGCAAACAATTTTTCTTTTAAAAGAAATAAAAAGTTTTCCTGAACCTAAATTCATTCCTTCATTTTGAGGAATAACTATGGTAGTCAAGGCCCCATCCTAGCTATCACTTGCTCTTTGAGAGTGTGGAAAACAATGGTGTTTTATAGCAGCATTTCCTAAAAGTCAGAGATGGGCCAAGTTCCCATTGCTCATCATAAAAAGGGCAGTTATTGGAATTAACTGGTATTAATCACATACTTACTTTTAAGCACTTGCATCAATATTTATAAGAATAGAGAGTTTAGTAAAGCATGATGTTTCTTTTGGATCTGAATAGGTATTAGCTGAATAAGTGGGTAGTTTTTGTTACGTCATATTAATTTCTTCAAGTGATGCTATTAATAAAAGCATTGATTTTAAAAAGTAAATCATCTTCCTTGGATACAATGCAAATTACTTAAGAATATAGTAGTTGAGTAAAGAAATGGAGTGCTAAGTCACTGTGTGATGGATCTGTCATTGTTTCCTGTTCTGTAGCAAGTGTTCTATTTAAGTTTTATGTTAAACTTCAGTATGTTTTTGTCACAAGTGTCTTGTTTTGCCTTAAAATGCTTCTGCATCTCCAAATGGCAGGGATCTTGGTGTTTTGTTGTGCACATCTTTTTGCAAGATTAAATATACTGCTCTTTCTCAAACAGCATTTCTGTTTGATCTTGTGTAACCTGAGTAATTACTTATGCCTATTATACTTTTAGCAAGTATGTAGAGAATTCTTTTTGAAAAACATTGATTCAAGCATTGTTTTTGAAAGTATTTAAAGGTATTTTTGAAAGCGTGCTAGACTTTATATTGGAAAACCCCATACTTCCAAAGCTGTTGCTATTTACATTTGTGTCACATCCAGTTATATCAGACACGCTGGATTACATTGTGTAATGAAAGCCGTATTGCTGTACTCTAATCTTTATCTCTTTATATCCAATCTCCTTTGAATTGCACATGAGTATTGCTAATGGATACTTAAAATAACTACTGTTTTTGTTTCAAGAGCAGTGCTATGTATGATGAACACTTAAGACTCAACCCTGCTTTGGCAGAAGCTACACATTCTGTATCTTTGATTCTTGCATGATTTAACTTGGAAGCTGCACTGATATGTGGGGTTTTTTTATTATTTTTCATGTAAATTTTGTATGTGAAAAATCTGAAACCTGTGAAATCATACATGTCCGGAAAAGTTTAATGCATTTACTTGGGCTGTTGTCCACTTCTGAGAGGTTTAGAATGTGTGCTCCACTTCTTACAAAAGCAGTCATGTACTCTTAGTGTGAAAGGGACGGGACAAACAGTAGGAGAAAAAAAGAAGTACATGTGGTAAAGCTGACTTGAACTGACTTTGGTCTTGACATCACTACTAGATTTGTTCCTAGCCTTTGAGAGACTTCTGACCTCATTTGATAGGCAATATAAAGGAACAGTTTTGGGAGAGTTGCACATATGTGGATTGGTTATACTTATTTTGTTATTTTTGTGCTGACAGCCTAAGATATTACAATGGAAAAAATGCTTAATACTGTTATTAGCTGCAAAATCCAAATTTATACGGCATTTAGGGAGTGCTGCTAGGGGATTCTGCGGTGAAGTCTCCTTTTCTGCAGTGCACCCCAAATTTTAGCTGTTGAACATGCGTGTGGTTGCAACACTTTTTTACATTACTTCAGAAAACAAAGCCAAATGAAACAGGATTCAACAACTTTCTTTTAACAAAGACATAGCAACTATATACGCAGTCTTAATATGGCCCTGTGGGACCAGCCTTTCCTAATCATCTCCTCTTCCACCCACCCCATCATTCTTGTCCCTGCTGTATTCCCCATCTTATCCTCCTCCTCCTCATTATTAGGTAGTTCCTATGCTCAGCCTTGTTCCAGACTCTATGGTCCTTTCCTCTGAGCTCCCACCCTGACTAAAGATGGACAGATTCCTCAGGCCTGTGTCTACATTAATGTTTACCAGATCTTGTGAATTTTCCACACTGGGTTGTTATTCTTACCGTGATGTTTTGAGGATAATTGTCTGTCACGGCCCTGGGCACCAGAAAGCCTTTTTCTTTCTGAGGGTGGTGAGACACTGGAACAGATTGCCAGAGAAGCTGTGGTTGCCCCATCCCTGGAAGTGTTCAAGGCCAGGCTGGATGGGGCTTTGAGCAACCTGGTTTAGTGGGAGGTGTGGCAGGGTGGGTTGGCACTTGATGATCTTCAAGGTCGCTTCCAATTCTAACCATTCTATGATTCTACATCTCTTAATTTAAAGATGAATGTAAAGTTTATTGCTTTGGTAATATTTCCAGGTACAAAATCATCCCCTCAGTCTGGAGTGTCAGAGAAATTCTTAGAGTGGAGTCTCTGTCAGGATGGGGCTGTTCACTTGTCACAGTGTTTACCGTTACACGTGGATGTTGTGCACCACTTACAGATTTTGGAAAACTGGATGGGTATCAGATGTGTGGGTTTTTTCTCAGCGTGCCCTTTATCTCTGTTGTTTCTCTCCCATCTTCCATTTTCTCATCATCATTCCTTCAACTGGAGGTTACAATCCCCTCAGGTCTGCTGGCATAACTACAGCTATGGGCTTTTCCCCTACACTTTTCCACCAACATGATCTTAGTCAGTTTAAGTGTCCTAATAGTTTTCTAAAAAACAAGATTGTGCTGTTGTGACTTTGTAGGGAGTGACATATATACAGTTGTGTTCATTGACAGTAACAACAGAGGGAGGAGACCAGTGACTTCTTATCCTACCTCAGCTGCAACCAGAACAGTTTGAATTTTCTGAAATTTCAGAATTTAGGGAACCCCAATGTGATTCTATTGATAGACAAGAGAAAATCAGTGGGGAGAGGGGCAGGGGAGGCTAGATGGCTCTGTTTTCCTGATGTTGAACTGTTATTTAGCTCTGCATGCATCTTTCTCAGTTCCCACCCTGCTCCAGATAAGTACCCTTTGGTTTCCTTATCACTGCTTGCTTTGCTCCTCTGAAGCAGCTGTCTCTTCCATTCTTCCCTGAGAATCTGCATCACAGCAAATGAGTCAGTCATCAATGAGGCAGTCGAGATAACAACTACTCAAGAAGAAGCACTTGTGGAAAACCTGATTTTTAAAATCTGAAAAACGCGTTAAGAGATGGAAGAAGTCTGGATTTATAAACCTTGGCAATTGCCTGCCTCACTGCTCTGACTCTTGCAATGTGAAAATCTGCTGCTTACTCATATTAGAAGGAAGCAACTTTGCTAGCTGAGTTGTAGAGAAGCACCCCTCTTTCCTAACTGGGTGCAGCCATTTGAAGTTTAGCAAGTCTCCCATGTGGATGTCAGGGATGTGCCTTTTGCAGTGTGTGGGAATAATACATCCACATCTCACCTGATAAAAGTAAAATAAGCCTCTGCACAGTCTCACTTGGTGCGTAGGGACCTAGTAGATTTAAGGGGAGTTCTCAAAAAACTGTCTGGATATCCTCCCACAAGTCCTACTTGCCAAGGAGGCTGGGGATGCTCCCTTCCAAGGCTTCAAAGGGTAAGCCAGCATTTCTTTGCAATTAGGTAGGAACGCAGAGAGCTGGAATGGACCTCCCACCACGCAACAACTGTTGCAGGAAAGTGCTAGCAGCCCTTCCCTTCTCCACCCCTTAAAAAGAAAGAACATGCAGGAATTAATAAGTAAGGAAGACTCTGTTTCTGAGTTGCTCTCTTTTTGTTCAGTAAGCTCCTGATTTGTCCTGCTGTTTTATCACCACGCTTCTTGCGCATCTGGCTCCTGTGGGGGAAAAGGAGCAGAACAGAACCCACCCTGAGCCCCCTTCCATGCCTGCTGGAGCTAGTGATGATACACATGGTTGCTCAGAACCTTTTTGTTCATATTCTTCGAAAGGAAAAAAAAGGCTGCTGTAAGGGTTCAGGAGAACTAAGTAAATACCATCCAGTGTGAACTGGAAGTTATAAAAAGAGCTTTTTTTTAAAAAAAAAGGAGAGTTTTTACCACTGTACATTTTTCCAAGTTTTGTGTTATTCTAAGAAAGGGACCTGGCAAGTATTCCCCCTTTTTTTATTATTATTATTATTATTTTAATTAATTGAATATGCAAATAATTGATCCTGTTGTTTCAGAGAACTGTAAAATGTTGGAGGAAATATAATTTTTTTTTTTTTTAAAGTAACATCGTATTTCCCTATTTTCTTATGTTTCCTACATTTCATTAAACAGTTTGTGGAAACCAGATAACATTGCATATCTGGTATTTCATTCTTGTGGAACAAATTGTAAATGATGGGATCAAAAGATAATTGTTTCATTCTCATAATAATGGGACAATGCTAGTTAATAATATGCAGGCAAATTTAGCAAAAGAAAGGAATAAAAATACAAGCTAAAGAAAAATACTTCCTAAAGAACAATACACAGCCTTAAAGATTACATTAGTATGGTTCACATGTTGCTTCCTTCTGCTTGTTTTTCCTTTCACTTTTGGTTAAAACGGGATTTTCCAAAGCATAAGAATTTGCTTATCCTACTCCTTGTTCCTTCAAAATAGAGCCTATTGAAAATCAGACTGTGCATTCTACACTGTCCCATATTTTTGCTTTTGTTTCCTAATTGGGAAGGAAAATAAAACATGGAAAGTTAAAAAATATTTCGGTTTTAAAATGTGGGCTTGGGACATCTTTGATGCATCATCCTAACACAGCTAGAAGGGACCCTATTGTTCTTGATGGAAAATGTAATCCCTTCAGGAATCCCAGATGATGGGGGAAAATGAGGGATCTAAACCATGACAAACTCCTGATGACTAATGGCAAACCATCCTGAAGCAAAACATTTAGATTCTCCTGGACAGTTCAAAAAGTTTTGGGTTCTTTATTTTCCCAAAGGGACATTACATTGTTTTTGCATAACCAACTTTTTCCTGTGGAAAAAAGTCAATATTACAGAAACCATTTTTCTATTAAAAACCATAAACAGAAAATTCTGGAACAGCAATAAAGGGAAACAGTCAAACCAAACCCAAGTGTATTTGAGAATGTCCTCCCTAGGGAATCTTACAACTGCTCCAACCTAGCAATAAGAGTTTTCTATGAAGGTAAGTATATTTCATAGACACCAAACATAAGGTGATGAAATCCATGTGGCACGACTTAGCATGTTTCAACACATTTAAAATATGATGTTTCACAGAGACACTCAAAAACTCTAAATGTGGTAGAGGCTGGTGTAAGGCTTGAGCCTTGGAAGTGAAAAATCACATCTGAGATTTCACAACTGTTTTGCTAGGACTAGGCATTTTTTAAAAACTGAACATTGCCTTGGCATTATAAAAGTGGCCGCGAGTCACTGATTTTCTAGAACTGATGGCTGTCTAAATGTCTGTTTTCAAGGCAAGTTCTGCTTTCAATGTGACAAACTTTGTCCTGGCTTTTTCTGTATTGGGGCAAGCTTCATCTCGACAGTAGTGGGTAGAAGATAGACCTTGTTATTTCCCACTCCCCAGGTTAATCACATGCTTTTCTGAGTATAATAAATGGGTAATTCACCAAGTTTAAGAGCAGAAACGACCAACAGACCAGCCAGTGTCAAGCGCTCTGAATGCCTATCACCACCTCTCAGATTTCAGCCCCCTACTTGTGCTGCCAGACTCAAGTGTCCCAAATTGATCAGAAGATGATCAGAGAGATGGGGAGTGCACAGCTTTGGGTAGCATGGGCTTAAGCGACTGATGAGCAGGAATAGCAGAGCTATGAACCAAATCAGGAGCTTGATGGGTGTTGGAAACTGCCTGTTGGCATCATGCCTGTTGGCTGATGGTTTGTTTGGCCAGCTAAGTTATGGAATCTTTCACCTGGTTCTTGCAGGCATGTATCATTTTTTTTGTTGTTGTTCTATGTGTGTAGCTTTCACAATGGAATGCTACTCCCCATGACAGGGCTATGAGGTGCTTTAATAATGAAAATGACAGTAATATAAACAATCTTTGCCAGTCTGACATGCAAAACAGCCACTAACAACTCTGAGCTTCATCACCTCCGAGGGACTGCAGGGCGAGCCGGTGAAGGGCCCAGGGTCATCGCAGGTTAATGCTGGTAAAATCAGAAAATGTTCTACCTGCTGCATGATGCTTCTGGGAATGTCTGAGAAGTCAAATTAAAATGGAAGAGAGGATTTCATAGCTGAGGGCTTCCCCTTGGAACAGTTGTGGCTCCTCACTAGCACAAAGAAAACAAATTAAAAATGCTCCCCCCTGCCCCCCTGCTGAGTTGAAAGATATTTTGAGTGTATTAGATTCTTTAGTCAACATCACCTGACAAATGGTGCTGTTTATTAATACATTCAGTATGTTTCAGTGTAATTTTTCACATCTTTCCCCGTTCCTGATGAGTGGATTTTTTTCCTATAATTATTTTGTTAGTCATTTCTGTAGGCAGCTAGGCAGCTGTTGCTGCAATCCATTTATTAGTGGTTGGCTCTGGATTTAACAAAATGCAACTGCACCCTCTTGTGGAAGCTACTATAGATTTTTTTGGTTTCCTAGTACCACCTGGTTTATTTTTTCTGAACAAGTCAAACAGAAACAAATAGCAGAAGTGTCCTGAGGCCACACAGCAATAACGCTTCCCGGAGAACTTAAAAAAAATAAGCTGCAATTTCGGAATGTTTGAACTCAGACAGCCTTTGAAGACAAACTTCTGTGGGGAAGACTTTCAAAGGCACCCTGGGAGACCTTCGTGCCCTGGGCGTTTGTGGGAATCCCTATCGTAATATAGTCTTCAAGAGAAAGAGAGTTGGTACAGCTATATGCATAGAAGTGGTACAATTTACAACAAAAGACAACAATTCAATATAAGCATCCAGCACGGACCTGAAAAATGGCTTGTGTTCATTCTCTTTGTGTGCAAATCCATGAACGCAGATGTTGGTCTCCCTATATGCTCTAATGGAAATATTGTGTGTTCTTAGAGGCAAATAATGCTTGTGTAGGGAGTAGATTGAGCCTCCACATTAAATGTTTAACTTTGAACGCTTGTAAATCTCAACATGTTGGTCTTTTTCTCTGACTCCTGTGAACTCTTTCTTTAAATTAAGTGCATTTAAATTCATGTATGCATTTATACTCTGGTCTCTGAGGAGTGGTGGCAGGGGAAGTAAGGACTGCTTCAACTGGTGAAGCAAGAATATGGCATGTCCAACCCACACTGTGCAGTATGGGCTCTCAGAGAGGCTCATGCAGTATTTCCCTTAAAAAAAAAACCAAAAAACCAACCAAAAAAGCTTGCTTACAGGAAATTAATTTTTTTATTTTAATTTCTAATTATTATTTTTTTTTAATTTAGTGCATACACAAGGAATTCCTGACTAAGATAAAATAAAAGAATTATGGACTTTTTAAAAAATAATTCATCTTATTCTCCATAAGCAGAGATACTCACTGAGAAAAGGGTAAAAATGCCCCAAAAGTAACGAGCTATTTGTGAAAGTATCACTTTACATAAGTAAATTTTAAAGAAATGATACTGAAAAAACTTTTATAGTTATAATACACAAAGTATCCAAATGTATTAAACTCCCTGTAAGCTGCAGCTGTTTTTTATGGGCTGCAGCACTGCTATTTTTTCTTGAAGAACTAACCCAGAGCCTGCTCTGAATGTCAATTAGAAAGCTGGAAGAATTTGTCTTACTGTCTATAAATGGTTAATTAAAAAAGAAATAGAAAAGAAAAAATTAGGTGTTACACAGCATTTGATCCCCTATGTAGAATTTAATGAAGTGAGTTGATTTGCATTTTTATGTCTGAACATGTTCTTGCACTGCCAGCATGTCTCACTGAGCGGTGAAATACAACCTATCGACACCTCTGGGCGGGGTAACAGAATTCAAGATGCTGGTCTGAAAGTTGCATTTCAGGAGTCCTGGTCCAGTACTAACACTGCTTCTCCTGTGACAGGGCTTCTGCGCTTCCCGAAATGCCACAGCAATCATCACAGTGTTTAAAATTTGTGTTTCTACTTGCTTCTCTGTTGTGCTTCTGCTCTGTGCTTCAGAGGGCCCTTCGTCATCCTCAGATGGTATGGGTTTCTGCAGGCAGAAATACAGGACTTTACCCCAGATGGGGACATGAGTCTCATTTTAATATCTCTGTTGGATATTTGCACTCATCCTGTGTGCTGTACTTTGTGTATTTCTGGCAGAACAGCGGTAAGCCTGGCACGGTGCCGATGACCCAGGAGGAGCTGCTATCCTTGCAGGTCTCCAGAGGGGATGGCTCTGGCTGGCTTTGGCCTCCATGGGCTATCGCAAAGGGAAAGAAGCAGGTCAAGTGTTCTCGTGACTTTTGACATTGTAATTCTGTTATGTCTTTCCACAGGGCATGCAAGTACATGCAGATGGATGGGCAAAAAGAATTATGAGCACTCTAATATACGGAAAAGCTGCTTCTTGGACTTCAGTGTGCATAGCTTCATCCCTCCGCCAAACACAGAAGGGCTCCTTTTATCATGCTTAAATCACAGGAGCTTGCTCCTTCTGTGGAGCGAGTATGGAAGTGAAGTTTATGCAGCTGCATCCCTCTTTCAAGTTAATTATATCACTCGGAGCGTTTCAGCTATGATCCCACACTGCAGTGCCTCACACTTGAACCAGCCTGCCTATTTCCCTGGGTGCCTGCCACGGAGGTTACCTCCCTGCTGAAATCCTGGCATGTTACCTAGTCCTCTGTAATCTGAGTTTCTTCCAAGCTCAAGTACTCAGAATTCACTACTGTAGCCATGCCTCATGTCTCTGCACGATTTCAGCTGATTTCCCAGTCTCCGTTGGGGAAGAATATGTCCAATCTCATTTAAAAAACTGATTGCTGAAAGCGAAGGATCTACAGGCAGATTCAACTACCTGAAACAGTTCCCGTTTGGCTAATAAATAGTGAAAAGCCATTTTGGAACTCCTAGCACAGATCCACTACTTTATAATCCTGAGATCTCTATCAGATATAACCCCACATCCATGGTCCCAGCTCCTCACCCCATACCCCAAATGTAACATCATGTCCAACCCCAGCTTGGGGTTTAGGTTGGCTTTAGGTTGTACTGGGCTTGTGAAATGCAGGAAGCAAAAATTTTCTGTCCTTTCTACCCAGAACCCATACTTTCTGTCCTAAAATTGCTACAAAGCAGTGGCTTCCATTTCTCATCATTAACAAATCCACTGTGCCAACAGCACTCTTCCTCAAAAAGCCTCTGGCCTTGTCAAATCCATAAAGAAACCCATATTTTCATTTACAGGCAACACAAATCTTACCAGATATCCTATATTGTGCTCCCACTTAAACATGAACCATACATCCCCACTTATGCTTCAGTTAAGTTAATTGGGTGTTCCTGGCATTAGGCTCAACAATCAGCAAAACTCAACTTTTTGGCTCATTTCTTCTGAAACTGAAACTCAAATATTAATTATCCCCTGCTAGATGCAGCCTTCCCAAATCTTGTGTGTCATTCAGCCTTCCCAGAAGAAGCTCTTACCTACCACCACACACCTTCCAGGGACTAGGAATGAATGTGACTCATTGGTCTTGGCATTGCTAGTGAATTTAGGCTCTAATTGTAATCCTGGCTGCATCCTAGGACCCAAATCACCAACTCGTTGTCTAAATATTGTCCTTTCCCACAGTAACCCCAGCCCTTCTCCTCATGGATGCTGCAGGATCTTGATGAATTTCTTCATTCTTTGCTGTCACAGAAATGGAGCCATGGCTGGGGGTAGCAGGTTGAACAGACAAGGGGCAGTTCTGAGTTAAGTGTTAGGATTCCTGGTGATGGATCTCAAGCACAAGTCTTATGAGGAGCCGCTGAGGGATCTGAGGCTGTTTAGCCTGAGAAAAGGAGGCTGAGGGGGAAACTCATCTCTCTCTACATCAATCTGAAAGGAGCTTGTAGTGAGGTGGGTGTTGGTCCCCAAGTGGTGGGGGTTGGGCTCCCAAGTAACAAGCGATGGGATAAGAGGAAATGGCCTGAAGTTGTACCAGAGGAGGTTTAGAATGGATATTAGGAAGCATTTATGCCCCAAAAGGGTTGTCAAGCATTGTAGCAGGCTGCCCAGGGAACTGATTGAGTCACCATCCCTGAAGGTATTTAAAAGATGCATAGATGTGGTGCTTAGGGACATGGTTTAGTGGTGGACTTGGTAGTGCTAGGTCAACGGTTGGACTTGATGACCTTAAAGGTCTTTTCCAACATAAACAAATCTATTATTCTGTGATTCTATGACTGAGATAAGGATTTGTGTTTCAAAAAAGAAAGCACGAAAAACTGTGTTTATTGTATATTCCTAGAGGGACACTAAATCTAGAATGGGGACAACTGCTGGCAGGTGACATGTCAGAATAACAGGACAGGATAGGACGCGTGTCCTTGCAGTGAAAGGTGGAGTTGCAGCCAGAGGTTCAGAGCGAAAGGCCTGATCCAGAAAGGTAGTAGGGGATGAAGATGCAAGCCACAAATGCAGATTAAATTCTGAGCTCTGATTAAAGCTAGGGTTAGAGTTTGACCCTAACCCAGGGCTTAAAAGGGCTGAAAAGTCAGATGGCTGCTGGATCCAAGAGTTGCATGGGCTTAAGCTGTGGACTGGCCCTGGTAGGATAAAATAGCTCACTGTTTGGGCTGGTGTTGGAGGGGATTTTTAGGATATATGTAAATATGTGGTAGGGTTAGGGTTGATCTTAAGGTTTGGTTCACAGTGTTCTGAAGAATTCAGGATCTTCTAAGACCTGTAAGACTTAGATGAAGAATGAAGCATGGGTAGGCTGGATTTCATTTCAGTGTAATAAAAGTTAGATAGCTTGATCTATTCTGGGATTGAATGAAATTAGTTTTACATCAAGGATTTGATATTAGGTTTGGGTTCAAGCTAACAGGAACTGAAGGGTTCATTTTACTGCTGAATTCTGCAAGATGTACAAGAAAAACATGATTTGTGCTGGTAAATAATTTATGGCTCATTCAGAGTCAATTAGGAGTTTCTGGATGATGGTTAAGTGTAAGGACTAGGACACCGAGGGGTAAAGCACGCAATTTACTTCAGTTTAAGTGCAGCAGCAGATTTCAAGGAAAGAAAGCATTTACAATTAGTTCTACAGTTATATTGAAGCTTAAGTACAGCAGGACTTCATTTCTTGCTACATTGGTACAAAAGATTTTGGTTTCTTGCTGAACTTGGCAAATGTAAGTGCTAAAATGAGGAGAAGTCTTAGATTGGTTTAAGATTATTTTGGTTAGTGCTTGCTTCTTTCTGTATCAGCTCTAACAAGGAGAGTGGGGACCTCCTGACAGGATTTCAACTACTGCATTTTGGGGGAAGGAGGGAAGACATTATGTTGGACAAAGCCAATTTTGATGAGTATAAAGCTAGAACTGGTTCTGAGAGAACCAGTGACTCCACCAATAATACTTAAGTGTTCAAAAGTTTTAGTCAGATGTCAGGTATACTGCTTAAGACCAGTAGGAAAGACAAACACACCTGTAATAAAAAGTGTTTGTCCAAATCAAATATTAACCAACGTTCTCAGGATCCCATAAAGGAAACACATAAACACACATACACACGTATGCATATGTATATACACATATATGACTAATTTTATGGGCTCTAAGAAAATACAGGAATTGAGGCATCACTGTGGGAAGATTTCAGAAAATCAGAATATTTCAGCTTGAGGGCAAGCTACCAATTTTAGCAAAGACAATGGCTACTCCTCAATTAAATTCTGATTAAGTTCTGTAGTTGCCATCATAGAAGTCAGGCAGTAGTAATACCAACTTATTTGTACACAAATTTATTTATTTTTCCACAGTTAATTTGAAATTAAAACACATTCACCCATCTTTCTAAGTATTCTGAGTTACATCTCCTTTTAACAATGATTCATGATGGATAAGAAGTATCATACATAAATAATAAATTGCATAATGCACATTGCATAGAGGAATGCAGTAGCCTATGCACTTATACAACAAATTTTGTGGCTAACTTGGTTTGGTATTTATAAAACATTATAGTTTCAAAATTGTTGATTCAATATTCCAAGAATAGAAATTGCAAAAGTGCTTAAAGTGATTCTTTTACACTATAATATTTAAGAGCACACTTTGGAGTTATATATTTGATTTCACATGAAGACCACAAATCAGTTTATGAACACATTTTATACCTCAGAATAGCCCCTGGCATAATTCAGATTTCTTATAAAACCTTTATTCAAAAGCCAGTAGGATTTTTCACTTGCCTTTTTTTGGGTAAGAACTTACATTCACCAACAGGTCATCCTACAGCCTGTAGAGCTGTCTCATCACCCTCAGTGGAGCTGCTAATGAGAGAAAATGCTGTTGAAGAGAGCATACCCTTTAATAAAAAGGAATGTAGTTTGGAAAGTACCGAGATGAAGTTACACCCTTCATCCTCACTGCAACAGATACTTTTGCCTTCAAATACACTATTACAGGTATCATGTTCTTGTCCTGTAGAGCAAAATAGCGGACAAACGCATAAAAGAGAGGGAGTTCTTTGACTTCTTTAAATGTGGAGCAAAAAGAAACCTACTGCTGGGGTCGGTGCTCTAATACTAGACTACAGGGCTCGGGAAGGAGGGGGAACAATCTGGCCTCCTGTCTATCTGTAGTGGCCCTATTTTAAACTTTCAGGAGTTACACCACAAGCCACCATTCCCAACATCTGCTTATTCCTTATGGCTCCTTCCCTGCAGAGCTTGCAGAGCTTGGAAATACCACAACAGCTGCCCTGACAGATTTCACGTGGGAAGCCTGGTTCAGAAATCTGTGCTGTTCTGTTGATCTGGTACAGCACTGGTAATCCCAAGAGCAAGGTTTCCTCCCTGCCACCCTCTCCATGACTTGCTCAAGTCACAAGAATTCTCCTGTCAATCTGAATGATGCAATTAGTATTACTTAATTGTTTTTGCATGCCTCTGTGCCTTACAAGCTTCAATTATAAATTATAAATATCAATTGAATGACACACTTAAAAGAGTGTATCATTTAATATAAGACACTTTCAATTTTAAGAACTCATTTCAATGAGTTTGAGTTTTCAATCAGCATCCAGTAAAAGATAATTGATGAGGACAAAAACATATGTTTTGCCAGAAGACCTCTAAAGATTTGCCCAGTTTAATCATAGAATCATAGAACAGTTAGAGTTGGAAGGGACCTTAAAGATTGTCGAGTTCCAACCCCCCTGCCGTGGGCAGGGACACCTCCCACCAGACCAGGTTGCTCAAAGCCCCATCCAGCCTGGTCTTGAACACTTCCAGGGATGGGGCATCCACAGCTTCTCTGGGCAACCTGTTCCAGTGCCTCACCACCCTCACAGGAAAGAACTTCTTCCTAATATCAAATCTAAATCTCCCCTCTTCCAATTTAAAACTATTACCCCTAGTCCTATCACTACAATTCCTGACAAAGAGTCCCTCTCCAGCTCTCCTGTAGGTTCCCTTCAGATACTGCAAGGCTGCTAGAAGGTCTCCCTGGAGCCTTCTCTTCTCCAGGCTGAACAGCCCCAGCTCCCTCAGCCTGTCTTCACAGGAGAGGTGCTCCATCCCTCTAATCATCTTCATGAGCCTTCATTGGACCTGTTCCAACAGGTCCATGTCCTTTCTGCTTTGAGGACTCCAGAGCTGGAGACAGTACTCCAGGTGGGGTCTCAAGAGCACAGAGTAGAGGGGGAGAATCACCTTCTGCAACCTGCTGCTCACGCTTCTTTTGATGCAGCCCAGGACACGGTTGGCTTTCTGGGCTGCCAGCGCGCACTGCCGGCTCATGTTGAGCTTCTCATCCATAAGCACTCCCAAGTCCTTCTCCTCAGGGCTGCTCTCCAGCCATTCTCTGCCCAGCCTGTATTTGTGCCTGGGATTGCCACATCCCAGGTGCAGGACCCTGCACTTGGCTTGGTTGAACTTCATGCAATTTATGCTAGCCCACCTCTCAAGCCTGTCCAAGTCCCTCTGGATGGCATCCCTTCCCTCCAATGTGTTGACTGCTCTTTACTGCGGCATTAGAGTACAGATGAAGAACTATTTTAGCTAAAACATTGGCTACATGCTGAGAGCTTCCCTGGACATGAAAGGAAAGGATGAATGCAGGCTACACACACAAGCAGCTCCACTGTGGACCAAAACAATAACCAGTATTGGACAAGCTTAAAATAACTCTGCTAAAGGAAAAACCTAATATTTGACTATGTTTGCACAAGACAACTCGTTCCTTCTCTTCAGGCTTCTATCCTGGAAATGCTACAGTTCAAGGAAGTTCTTCTTTCTGTGTACATTGTTGTGTTTCACAGCCATTTCTTGGCACCTTGTGTCTGTCACTCTTCTGGTCTCTTACTGCACATAGAGTATTTATAAATTGTCTCTGTGAGCACGGACAGATTGTTTCAGTTAGTTTGTCCCTCCAAGGAGAAATTCAAGCAGATTTTCCTTCTGTTTTCAAAGTTGACCATGGCTTACTGGGAGGCTATCCTCTTGGGTACGAGATGGCACATGCATTGGGAAGCTTGTCGCAGGCAGTTTCCTGGAGGCTGCTTGTTGTGATAAGCTCTCTTTTTACCACTACCCCACGGTGACATAAATCTTCATAACACTTGTAAACTTTTATAGGAAACTAATATGAGGATTAAAATCATTTCCATGATCCAGAGCTCATGTTGCTGGAATTGCTGGAACAAGTGGGATGAATCTGGGCCAATTTTCCTACTAGCCAGACGTAGGACGCACTGATCCTAAGAGCCAGGCCTGCTCCCCGCGCAGGTCCCCACCTCCCCAAACTGTGTGGCAGCCTGCTGCTATTTTCCATGGTTTGCTGAAGACATCTTGTGGTCAAAAAGCAAAATTACAGAGACTTCTGAGCCTGGTCGTCCTTCTGAGAAGGCTGAGAAGAGTCATCAGATTTCCACTGTTTCCCAAGCATTTAGTTTTCTTTTCACTGCTAGGGAACAAGGCAAGTAGAAGTTATCCATCCACCTGAAGGGGCTTTTTGAACTAGGGCAGACTGGCTGTGCTGGGGCAGAAAGGAGCTTTGAGGCTATAGAGGCAGCATATGGGATGTGTGTCAGCCTTCTGTCTAGGGAGAACCTATCAAATCTGCTTGCTGCAGCTACCTTGGAGTCAGATGCTTCTTAGATGATGCGATGGCCTTGATACCAGTGTGCTTACCTGCTTGCAGCCACCTCTCTCTTGCACGGAGCACTGGCACAGGATGCTGCACAGCATGAGAAATGAGGCAAAGCACGACAAATGAGAGTGCCTTCATATTTAATTTCAGCACAGTACTTTTTCTGTGACAATGTGAAGATGGACATCAGCCAGTCAGTCACCTAAATCTCACTTACAGCTGTCTGTGGTATTAGGATGCTACCCAGCACTGGTACCAGATAAACACAATGGGGACAGTTCCACTGAGGGAGCCTGTTATTTAAAGGTATCTGTTTAGGAAAAAAAAAAAAAAAAAAGTAGATGTAAAAAAGGATCAAAAAAAGCAAGAAGGAGGAGGATAAGAACACCACAGGGAAGCAGAAAGACAAGGCTGTTGTAGAATTTTTGATGATTAATAATAGATATCTGTGTCTGATGATAATTACAATTATTACACAGTTATGAAACAGCATTTCTCAGTTGGCCTAGCCTTACACTGTGGTAGGTGCCATTCAGATGCACTCAGAAAATTACGGTACTTTCTTCAAAGAGAGTATCAGCTATGAGACAAGACAGAGCAGGTGAATGAGAAAAATAAGTAGATTGTAATGGGGCAATGGAAGACATAGTAACAGTAATAAAAGGACAGGTGCGATTCTAAACTTATCACCACATCATGCTGTGCTATTAAAAGCCTTCTGTGAGAGCAGAGAAATAATGAGTGTCCATGTTAGGTGAGTTGGGAATGATAGCAGAAGCAAAAGGTAAATCCTAGAAGATGGGTAACAAATGCTGACTACCGAAACCATTCAATAGAAGTTGTCTCAGGCCAGGCAACCTGGTAATGAGGCCATATAGTAATCATTTGTCCCAACCTGTTATTAGCCATGGTGAGCAAATCTGGTTCCTGAAAGAGGGCAATGAAAAAAACATGACCTTCCAGACCCCATGAAGTCACAGTTTATTAATAGAGCCTTGCAGAAAGGACTGGCCATGCACCCTCATTAGCTACGACACCAGTAGCTCCACAAATTTTATGCAGAAGGGTATTTAATAAAGGATTAGTGTCAGGTCAACCTGGATATTTCATTTTGAGATAAGGACACTTTCGATTTTATAGTAAAATATAAAATTAAATCAACAGCCCTTTTTTTTTTTTAAAAAAAAAAGGAATTAAACAAACCTTGGAATGTTTCCACAAATGACAAAATGGCATTTTGAAAAATGGCATTAACACCAATGCAATTCAAAAACTGATCTGCAGTGCAAGCCCAGCTTCATTCTAGGCAAGGTAGTTTTGCAGCTATGTTGTTACATTTGTTCAAAAACTCAAAATATGGATATGTTTTTGGATTAAGGATATTTTACTTCAATTTCCTGTACTGCTATAGTCTCTGCTAATCTACATCAAGACACTTGGTGCCCAAAATATCAAAGGTGAACATTGTATAGTTTTAAAGCTGAATAACAATAGTCCCTCTTTTTTTTCACAGCAGTAACTAATGTGTAAATTAATATTTTATAAATATTTACGTGCAGATATTAAAAGCTACAGTATAGACTGAATTGTCCTTATAAACAGGCACTGCTGACAGAGTGTTAAGTGAAAAGGATAAGCCTGATGAAACAATTAACTTATCTCTTCCCTTGCCTGATATACAGAGTGTAGCCAAGATCAGTGTGGGAAGCTTGGGCACTGTCTGTCTGCTCTGTTATTTCCCATCCGCCTCAGCAGCAAAACTGTAATTTAAGTTAAAACTGCTTGGCAATCAGTTCTGAACATGTTTGTCTTCAGGTCCCTGCAGGCAGCTTGGCACCAGCTTTTGCAGTACTCCTTCCCCAGGCTGCAGCATGGACTCTGGTTATACTTGAGGGACAAGTCAATAATGCTAATAATATGCAGATGAAGAATTTAGTTATCAGCCACAGAGGGCAATTTTGTATTGCTCTGTGTACCAAAGCATCACAGCAAAGGGATGAAATGGGCAGAAATTCTGGTTTGTGAAAACTGTTGAATTTTAAAGTTCTAGTCACACTCAAGAGCCCTTAGAAATAAGGTGAACGGGGGAGAAGCCTTAAAGTCTAATCCAGAATAGACACTTGATTAGGCACAACTAATTAAGCTGTGAAATTTGCTTCACACGTCTAATGCAAGTCAAAGGTATAAAACAGTTCAAAATGCAATTAAACACTGTCATAGGGAAAAGTCAAACAAGGACAGAACATCAGAATGAGGATACACCTAATAGCTCAATAATTCCTTAAGACACAGACACCCAGAAACTGTAAGTATATGAAGAGAAAGTATCAATACCAGCGTGCTCTGTTCTTGTATTCTTTCCTTAGCATCTGCTAGCAGCTGTTGTTGGAGGCAGGCAAGCAAGTTTGGTGGACCACTGGTCTGAGACAATGCAATAGTTTTCATGCTCTTACATCCCCAACTCTGCTCACAACAACTCTTAGGTCCTGTAGTGCCAGAGACTTCAATTTGAGTGTCCTGCATCACAGACAGTTTGAAAGTGTCTGGTTTGGTGCAAGTATTCTAAGCAGAGCAGTTTTCATGAGAAAACACAGAAAGTTATAGAATCTGTAAGGTCTTGTGTGATTCCTCCAATGTCTGTAGAAGCAAATACCAGAGTGCTCCTAGGAAAGCAGAGCAGAGTATCAAACATATCTTAGTGTGGTGTCTGCTATTAGTGTTTCTGCAATAAATTCCTCTTACCAAAACTTTGTCCGAGAGTAGGGGAGAATCTAGATTTTGACAGTTGCCATTTTCTGTTGACGATTCCTTAAATACTTTAATTACAATCACACCTAATAGTTCCTTTCAAACAAATGGTCAACAGCTATTGTAAGTGCATGGCAAAATTTCTGCACAGCAGTTTTCTTACAAAAGACTCATTGCTAAAGTGGTGTAAATACTGCTAAAACTGTTTGGGCCACACAGATTGTACTAATCTCAGAGAAAATTAATTTTATGGGATTATGTCTATTAATATCAACAAAAAACCTGTGAATCTGAAAATGAGAAAAATGCTAAATACAAACTCTGGAAAGTAACAACAATATTATATGTATTATGTGTGTATGGAAAAGAAGGCAGCTGATTATTGATATTTTGCCTGAAAAAGAGACTATTGATGACTAATTTCTGGTAATATTAAACATGGTTTAAATAGATTTGACCCCCCACAGATCAATCACTGTTTTCAAGAACCGAATACCACATGTGACATAAGAGCATTCCCACAGGAAATCTATTTTTCTCTACCCAAATGTCATTATCTAAAAGTGGATAAAGATTATTTGCATAAAGAACTTGAAGAAGATATTTTTCAGCTATTACAATACCACTGGGATTAGCACTTTCAGAAGAGATGATTTCTTCTTCCTTTTATTTTTCTTTTAAATGGAAGAATAAGTCAACCTCTCCCACTGGATTGTATTTTGTTTTTATTTTTTTGCAGGTAAGCACCAGCAAAATTTTCTGCTCTTCACAGTTTTGTTTTAATGCAAAGGTATCAAAGATAATCCTTCTTTTAGGAGTGGGAAAAGCAAAATATGGTTTCATTTTTTTTGTTTCGGTTTAGTTTGGTTTGGTTGTTTTTTTCAGAGTGCCACTGGGAGCTCATGCTGCAGAATACACATGTGGCTAGATACTGTGTAAGAAATATGGATAGATACTGTTCATAGCTCTAAAGTGCAAAGATACCTTGCTTCTAGCAGTAGTAGAAAAAGAAAACATAGAAATTTAATGTGCTAAAAACTTCAATAAATCATCTTATCTAATTTTTTGGTGAAGCCACTAAGTATATGTAGGCTACTGGCAAAGATGCTCACCAAATTTTTCCTAAGTGCCTTGAATGAAGGCAATGTCTCAGCATTTTTCTGTGCCTTGGTCCAGAGGCTCATTGTCTTTCCTCCACATCTCTAACATAGCTAACCTTTGCTGAAAATCAATGATGTATTGTTGACAGTCTTTCAGCCAGTCAACAGCCCTCTTGTTTCACTGAACAGCAGTTCATAGCTTGTGCCGTGCTCCGTGTGAGAATGCATCCTTCCTTCTGGGGGATGTCAGCAAGTCCAGAAATAAGGCTCTGCTGTCACCTTACATAGATACACTGAGACTTCCCTGATGCCATCAGCTCCTTGAAGGGCTTGTCAGGCAGGGCAGGCTTCAGGCCTTGCAGAAACACCTGTAAGGGACTGGAGAAGCTCCCTGAACCCCACAGCTGCTTCTCACTCCTGCTGAGGCCTCAGGGTGCCCATGTGTTCATTTCAATTAAACAGATTGTTCAAGAAGACTTGCAGACACCCAAAACCCCATCAAAATTAGTTTGGTCCGGAGGAACTGGAAGGGTGGAAGAAGCAGGACTGTAGGGTGTCTGGCAGACATTGTGCTGTTGCCGCAGGACACACTGACAGGGACCTTTCAAAAGTGTTCACCTTGAGGATGAATTGCAGCTTTTCTCAGGGAAAACAGTTGGAAAGTTCAATGATGTTTGCACACTTTGGAAATCCCAACTCATCTGCCCACACCTGTACAGATTGTCTCCCTTCTCACCAGGGTGCTACAGGGGCTGGGGTCTCCCCAGGAACCATGGAGGTACCTTGTGAGGTCCATCAAGTCAGGTCCTGTCAGCCATGGGATGTCCAATGTCCCCAGCCAGGAACAGGGCAGCTAGGGGACACTGGAACATCCCCAACCCTGGGCATCGGGCAGTTCCCTGGGGGCAGGGACAGGCTGAGGCTGGGCTGGGACATGGGCCTGTGGGTGTGCTCAGCTTGGTAAGGTCCATGGTTGGGCAGGGCTGGGTTTTGGGGAGGTGGAGACTGGCCCTGCTGCAGCATTGCTGGGGCAGGGGCTGGTGGTCCTAGGGAGCTGATGAACCTCAGGGGCTGACATATGGTCCTGGGCTATGGGCAAGGTGGAGTAAGACTTGGGGGGGTGGGCAGGGACAGTCAGGGCTGGTGGTGTTTCAGGGCCATGGCATTGCTTGGATTTTCAAGCTTTCCCACCCCTCCATCCTTCTCAACTAGTTATACTTCTGGCACTAAAAGTTGGTGGATACAGAAATCTGACTCTAAGGCTCTTGAGATTAATCAATTTGAAACAATACTTTGGCACCAGTGCCATGACTAACACATTCTTTTTGACTATGTTTTCTGATGCAGAGAGTCCAGTTTCCATGAGAGAGGAAACAGGGTCCCTTTCAGTGCAGAGTTATCCAACTTTGGAGGGATGCTTGCTCAAAAACTCTTTCTATGTGCCTTAAGATATAGAAAACTGAAAAAATTTCACGCTGGTACAATACCTTCAATATTTTGTCTGAGGTGGGTCACATTTTAGCAGCGTGCAAAACGCCAAAGCAGCAGTTGCAAGTTGCTGGGCAGGAAATGTCCCAAGCACACCTGAAGGAATGACACTTGCCTTCCTCTCAAAATTGTCTTTGTGCTACATAGATGTTGTCACCTTCTTATGCCTTTTCATGAAAAATTGTTGAAACTAAGGTCAAATGAGGAGTCAAATAGAGAGGAATGAATCCTGTCACATTTCTTTCTGCTGACTGGACAATTTTCAGGTTGTGTCAGATGTATTTCAAGGTTTTGCCAGGATTTTTGGGACAAGCCATGGCAAAGAGAAGTTTTATGTTCCGGAATGTCTTCAGACCACACTCAGGGGCTTATTTGCTTCTTTCACAAACAAAGTGAGGTTTGGTCAACTCATGACTTATTTAGTTCATTATATGGCTAAATGAAACGAAACAACTGAATTCTCCCTTCTGGCGTGAAAGAAAAAAAAAGGTGAAAAAAAGTTAAAGTGGATCAGAACTGCCAAGAGCAGAGCCACAGTTCCACCTGCCCACTGGTGTGGGTATGAATCACAGTCCTTCACTCCCTTATAAAGTGGGGGCTGAAGAAAGCCACTTGTGACTATAGGAATACAGCCTCCTGGGTAAAAGCAGACCTTCTTTCAAAACTTGGTTCTTAAATTTCCAAAGTTGCAAATCAAGGTGAGACATGGTATACTGTCAGCTGGCAATCACTATTTTTTGCTCTCATCTCTAGCTTTGTTAGTTGAAATGAACTGGGAATTGTCTAAACTTCAAGCTTGTTGTTTACATTTACTTGAAAATAAATATCTTGCCTTTAGAGACTATTATATGTATGCAAAGAAGTCTCTTTTTTTCCTGATGTCACAGAAGTAATTTACCAGAATAAGATAATTTTTTTTTCCCGGAATGGTGGTGCTTAATCATTTTAAGCAAATGTGGAAAAGAACTGTCATGTGTCCTTTGCTTTGTAAAGAACCATTAAGCTTTGGACCTATTAGCTTTTGTTAGGAGGTTTCATTTGTCGCTCTTTGTAGTCATATAATGAAATATTTATTGAAAAAGAAGTAACCGGTAACGCCCTTCCATTAGTAAACAAGTGTCTCCTTCACCTTGTGAAAATGGAGTATGGACAGTTCTTCAATTAAACAACAGTGGATACACAGGTTTGCTGAACATATTTTAACCAAGAAGTGGAACATCTGTTCTACCTCTCAAATTTCCTCAAGGAGTTTCTCTTTTAAGCTATCACAGTTTTACATTCTGCCAAAGATTTTTTTTATCACTCTGACACGTTCAAATTTGCTAACCTGAGGTCCATCCAAACTACCAAAGTAACTACAGTAGCTGAAGGATTTTATACTTGGTTTTCTATCTCAAAGTTTGTAAGCATCTGTTTTCCCATAAGTATGTGCACAACTTACGTAAGTAATTCTCTTGTGTCCTTTCTTGTCAGACACATACAGAATTCATTTGTTAATAGTGTCTGATTTCCTTTCAGGCATTGTGATTCTCTATTTCTTTTTATATTTTTATTTCCATTCCAATATTAGCTGACACTGCTGTGATATGTTATGGGCTATTATTTTGCAATTAAGATTTTAAAAAAAGAAAGAAAAAAGAATGCTTATTTCCGACAGGATGCTTAAAAGAGTAACAGATGCTTTCAGCATATACCTGTGTCAAATTATTTCTCTAATAATGTGTTGTAATTTATTTTTTCTGACATACTGTTTCTTTTGTATATCATTGAATATATCAGTTTTCAACTACTTACTAAGAAACAGATTATTCAAAAGACTCAGCACCCACCTGCGAAAATATAATGATTTTCAAGACCTGAAAATCTCACCTTTGCTCCACTTTAGTTCAGAGTTTCAAATAAATCTGGCACCAAATTCCAAGCCCGTGAAAATCTGGGTACTTCTTCTGATGCCCAAGTGGGAGATGGATATTTCTGGGGGCCTATGTGCTTTTGTCTGACATCAAGCTGCTAAAATACAATGTATAATCTTGAATAAAAGATGACTTAACAATGTTAAATTAAACCCAGTCAAAACAAATCCTGGATCCCATTAAAAAAAAAAAAATCTGTTCTCATAGACAGGAATCACCCGAAGCTCTGACAGTCCAAGCCTGTATTACATCTGACTGATTTCTGATACAGAAATTAATAACGTTAACCTTTCATTAGACATGGGAAACGAGTCTATTGTGTAAACTCTGACTCTAGCAACACACCTGAGCCTGACCTTTAAAACACCGACCCTTTCAGTTGTGACTCCTTCTCAGTGTTACCATCAGTCTCACTATTTGCTTTTCTAACTTTCATCATCTGTCTTCATTGCAAATGTTTTTGGTTGGGGAGGAATGGCAATTGAAAGTTGAGATGGTGAGGGACTGAAGAAATATCTCAAGCAGTGATATTCCTGATCACTTTAGGAAAGAAAAGTCCAAGAGCGCCAAGCTACATTCCTTTTTTGCCTACAAAGAAAACTACTTCACTTGTTGCATCTGGTGCCTAAGGACTTCACTTTTTAATTCACACACCCTGGCTGAACTTTCAAGACATGAAATATGAAAATTCAGCATATTAGAATTTTTTCTTTTTAGTATTTTAGAACTTCAAAACAGACTGCAGGTGGTCTAAATGTGAGAACTGGGACCTCTTAGTTTGTAAAGCATGTGGAGAAAAATATTGATATGCTCAGTTCTTGTGTTAAACAGGGAATTCTGCAATTCCGCTTGCTTATCTGTTTCCTCTTCCCCTTTCTCAGTGTCTTCTGCCAGTAATGAAATTAAGTGCAAATGGAAATTACGTGTCTCATTTTTGAAGCACAGTGTATGGAGAAAAATCTTCTAAATGAGAATGTACTGCACTGTCAACCCTTCCTCCTCTTCCACCATGACGAAACTCTGTCCTGCATTAAAGACGTAAAAGGCCATAGATTATTTTGTTGGTCTTTCCAACTAACAAATCACTACTTGCTGAATGGCATTTTCTCCGTGTGGCATTCATAGCGATTTCATCACCTCAGGGCTGAAGCTTTCAGCAGAAGTAAAGAAAAACACCTTCTGCTAAAAAGTTTCTCAGTTCAGTTTCCAGTTCAACAGAAGAAACATTCACTTCAGGTTTAAGCATATAATAATGCCATGAATGCAGTAAAATTCGTAAGTATGCAGTTCTTTCACCTTTAAAGCACTTTATAAATATTAACCAACCTTTCCTGAGAACAGTTTCCAACTGAAGTTATATGATTAAGATGAAGCTTCAACATATTGTTACAGAAGGATGTTTTTTCCAGACCTTGTAATAAAAGAAGTGTGTGCAATTAGCATATAAAGTGAAACATGGATAAATACACGTAATTTTTAATATCAGCTGACCTCCACTGCAGTTATAAAAAATAAGGGTATATGCAATTTTCGTGTGAATTTTACAGTTCTTTTCTTATATCACTTGATACTATTTCCTTTCTAAGGCCTTTGAGAGGATTTACAAGCTTGTAGGGAAAAAAAAAATGCACTTCATGCTCTTCTGTCTGCTACGAAATAAAACATCAACAGTACTTGATAGGTTGAGGAATTGGAAATGATAGTGCTGAATGTGAATTCCCTGCAGGAGTGCAAGCGGCAGGAATGTTTGCTTATCAAAGTTGAAGGGAGAAAGATGCCTGTGCCGCTTGACCTCTGTTTCAAGTGGGAACACCATAAGCACAGTCGTTAACAATACAGTAATGCTACGGGTTAGCTAGCAGGCACAAATTTGGCCAGAGATGCTGGACTTGCATTTAACAGAAAACATTCCCTGTGATCTGCAGCTGGAATTTGCCAGTGAGACCAAGCCTTATTAGACCCTCAAATCATAAAAAATGGAAGAGAAAAAAATAAGTTGTGTGCTGCAAAGTAATGTGGTGAAAGAGGCAGCACAGTAGACTTGGAGATGTGGAGCTGATCTCCCACTTTGAGACCAATTTCCCTCTCTAATCACAGGGAAAGCAGTCTCTCTTGTGCCTACAGTTTCTCATTCATGCCTGGCCTCTCTGTTCAGATTGTGAAGCCTTTGGATGAGAGCCGTTTCAAACAGGTGCACACGGTGCCTGGCATAATACACTGCCTGTACTAGCTGGTACATTGTGATTTGGTCATAACAAGAATGAAAATGTGAGGGAAACATTGAGAAACTCTCTGTCAGTGTAATAAGCTAATATTGGAAGAGCATTTGCTGTTCTTCATTTGTTTTAAAGTAATATATTAGAAATGCGAATGAAACAAACTCATAATATATTTAGAATATTTCAAGGCTTTTGCTGGTTCCAGAAATTTACTTTTCAAGCACCCTTTGATAAAATCATGTGTGCGAGACAAAACTAGAACTTTTTCTTAAAAACAGATTATAGCAGAATGAGTTCCAGTGATTGGTACTTTGAGGATATGTACATGGGGTTTTTTTGCATTGGAAATAACTACAAAAATTGCCCATTTGGGAGAAACAGATGTGATACTGCAGTGCTTTTCTAATTTCTGAACTATTCCTTTTGTAGAAGGTGCCTTGAAAAACAATAAACTTCACAGCTGGCATGCTGGTAGCCTGGTTTTGTTACACCTCCTGATTGGCAATTCTGAACTGTTGTTACTGTGTGCCATACTGTACACTGACTACCACTGTATATTTCTGCTTTTCTAATTATGTTTGGATTTCTGAGGAATAACTACAGTGTAAAGAATTTTGGACCTCAAGCAGTCACCCACATTTAGGGCAGTGTAATCAACCCCCCGGGAAGATAGTACAGGAAAGCTTGATTGCTGCTGTCAATAGGTTTTCTTTTCCAGGTCACCGCACAGGGTGAGGCCTGGAAGGTGGGTATTTTCCATTTTGTTTCTTTTTCTAGTCATTAAAGAGGCCAGCTTAGTCATGCCCTTATTTTAGATGTTTCCACATGATCCAGAGTTAATGTTCCTCTGATGCAGAATGTTCCATACGGATCTTTTATATTCTTTGCAGGTTAGGATGTTGCGGTCCTTGTATAGTTCTTTAGGATTTGTGTTGCAGTGAGATGAGAGATGAGGTCATTTTGTTTGTTCTTTGGAGATGTTATTTTAATCCTGAAAAAAAAGCCACCCTAAGTTGAATTTCGTATTACACACTTTATGTTTTTTATAACTATGTCTTAAGGTAGGATATTCTCCAGTGATGGCCTCTGAGCTCTTGACAAAAGGTCAAAATATTAAAACCCTGTTGGGATCTGTTACTGAATTGCATTGCAAACTAATTGTTATTGACAGGTGTCAGAGCTGGCTGTCAACCTGAGCTCCAAAGTCTTCACAGACTGAATTGGCTCTGAACATCTGCAATTTCATTTTCACTAGCTGTCCAGCCAGGCTGGCCACTCTCTGGTTGCCAAGGCACTGATGTGAGCTGTGGACTGCCCTCTTGTTAGAGATTAAAACTCTGCGAAGCAACAGCTGACCCATGGTTTTATCTCTTGCATGATTATTTCTGGAAGCAGGATATTTTGGTGCAGGGTGATTAATTTTTAGCTATTAACATCTTTGATGCTTCCTATTGAATGGACAAATAAAAACCTTTTTAAACACAAAATAGGCTGGCGATTGGTACTATTCCAAAACAGTGGGCTCTTCCTACTGTAATACTATTTTTTTCTCAGTACGGAAGCTGACTGTAGCACACAATGCCTTCTCAGCAGTTCCAGCACTAAGATCTTCTAGTTTTTTCTTTCTTAACTGCATGCTGCAGTGGCCAGAGCTGTAAGCAATCTCCAAAATATGGAAGACTGGTAATTTATAAACTAATTGCCTGTTTTGACTTGCAAATTCCTATGCTGAAATTGCTCTATAGGAAGCATTTATACAAGTTTTACAGTAATGAGATGATCAGAATGAGAGCCAAGGGAGAAGTTTCAGGAGACAGAACTCTGAGTGCCCTACCCTTTTTAAGAAAAATGACTTCTGTAATTGCTGAGACATGAAAGGGGTGAAAGTGGTGGCTCATCCATATATTTTCCCAGAGATAGCAATGGTAGTGCTGTACTTGAAGTACATGAGATGGGCATGTTGCTTTCTGTGTGGCACCTTGCCTCTTAATATCATCAAAAGCAAAGGAAAATCTGTGTTAGAAAATCATCTTTGTACATCCTATCACCCAGTGCTGGATGCCAACACCTATGGATAAAGGATAAAGGAGAAGAAGAAGAAGATACAGCAGAGAGTATTGACCACTTGGTGACGTGACCTGGGCCATGGGCACCACATGTTAACGCAACTCGTACTCCTCTCCATATCTCTGATAAATGTTCCCTACAGCATTTTTGTATTATTACTGAGGCAAAGATCCGTGTATTTGAATATCCATTTTGTGAAGAACATGTTTACAAATTGTTCTAAAAATTGTTATGGGAATTAATCTCACGATACATTTTCTTACTCATGCAATTACAGAAAACATTTCTCTGAAGCCTGAGAGCTGAGAGCAGACCCAGTCTGGAAAATTAAAAAAATTAGGAAGTGTCTGTCAGAGTTTGAAGACTCAAGTACTTTTAAAGGCAGCTGCTGTCAATGTTGCTTTTGTGTTGACAGAATCCTTTTAAAAGGTTTTGTGGTGCGAAAAGCTCCTGTTAGTGGGTTTTCATAATGCACTGGGAAAGAACAAGAAAATGTTTTTCTCACCATGGCCAGCCATGGAGCTCACTTGGAACATCACATACCCAAACCGGGAGGAGATTTTCTGTGCGACTGACGGGCACAGCCAGTGGGATCGGTGCTCGTGCCTGCCCCCACTCACCTTGGAGACCCATTTGCTTCTTCCAAGTGCTCCTCAGGATGAGTCAGGCCTCTTGATGAGCCTGAAGGAGATACTCAGGGCGAGGACTCGCACTGCCTGAAAGCGATGGATTGACGTCCGCATGGCTTGCAGGAAGCAAAGTGCTTTTATTCTAAGAGCGTGTCTGCGGAGCAGAAGGAGGGGTGGCATCCCCCTGTGCCAGCCACAAGGTGGCACGACGGCTTTGCGCTTCCTCAGCGAGATGTCTGCCATAAAGCAACATCTGGCCACGTACTCCCACTGTATGCTCATGCCCCCCAGTCTGCAGAGCTGTTTACGGGGACTCTTAAGGGGTGTTGTGCACAAAAGCCAGGGCTGTGATGTGCTTGGGGCTGCTATTTCCTAGTCTGGTTAAATACAGACCAGCCTACTGCTGCACAAATACTCCTTTCCTGTTGTCACCCAGGTCCCCAGCGGGAGGGCCACCACTTTTAGTTTTATAGGGTCAGAAGACACCTCGCAAGCACATAAAATGTCAAGCCTGTGGCTAAGTTAGCCAGAGCCCCACTGCCTGCTGGTGCCAGCGTACCCTGTGCCCACTGCACTCAGGTGACTGCAACAGGTCTTACACAGTGAGGGCATAAAAGCAGCAACAAGCAGCAGATATTCCCAGCTCAGCTCTTCTAATACTGCTGCTCTCATCCGAATCTGTAACAGATCGAGCAGCCAGCAAAATGAGAAATTCACTGACACGGGAGGCTGCAACCGTCTTCTGCACCAGCACCTCGCTGACGCTATAGTGGGAGTACAATTGGGTTTTTCTCCTGCAAATAAGCCTCTCCTTGGGATTTATTCGTGATACCTATGTCGTGTATGATGCATTTGTGACATTTAGCAGGTTGTGGATGGTTGGGGGTGGACAGGACAGGATAGTACAGGACAGGATGGATGAATGTATCTTGTACTGCTGCAGCACAAACCTGAGTTATGAGGGTATGACAGAAAGAGAGGGAATCTGGGGCTGGGTTATTAAAGAGTGTGTCACAGGGCTTCTTTGAAATACATTTATATAAACTTTACTGTTCTCTGTGCAGTACTGCTTCGGTCAGAGACAGTGTTTTCCTTAAAACATACTTCTAAGTGCTTTACAGAAAATATGTTTAGGAGGCAGAGCTTCTGCAGGTCCCTTCAGGAAAGTTTTCCTTTTGCCCGTGTCTTAACATTTTACTTAAAAGACAATCTGAAGGTGTGAGATAATGTGAAATAAATAGTTTCTACACCTGGTGGTATGCAGACACCATTAACAGCCTGGTCTAGAGGAAGTCAAGCATTCAACACTCCCATTTGTTGTATTTATGTGTTTAAAACTTGCTGCATTTCTAACCAAGACTCCAGGCCATCTGAGGATATTAGTGACATGTAATAGTCACTGGGAGTTGCAGGGATGCAGCACTCAGCAGGACTAAGGCAGTAGCTGTAAGTTAAAGCAACTGTAAGGGCTTTGCTCACAGATCTCTATGGAATTAAAACCTGTACCCAACTTCAGCTCACTTTGCTCCTTCCACAAAAATGCCTGAAAAGAGAAACCCACAACCCCCTCTACTTTTCTCTGTTTCTTACTAGTTCAGAAAATTAGAGTTTAATATGTCTGTGACCTTTTAGTTTTACATTGCCTAACTGGAGCAGAGAAGCTATTTTCTTCTTCAAGATGAGCTTCCCTTTTGTTGTGGGCTCATTTAAGCTTCGGACTAATGTAGCACAGCACAGAATACCACAAGGATTTCACATTTTGCAGTGCTGTTCCCTGTTAACCTTTCCTTAATTTTATATCCATGAATCGTGCATTCTGGGGTGATTTGTCTTCCATGCTTTAGTATCTACAGAATTAGGAAGGAATCATCGTGAGAAAGTATTTACAGTAGATTTCACTACTTAAATGAAATGCAGACTTTGAAAACAAGAGGAATCACTGGACGTCACCCTTCTTTTCATACCCTCATAACACGTTCATGCTTTTAGTCTGTGGATCAATGCTTGGGAACTTTTGTCATCTAATGCACTCCACTGACTGTGTTGACATTACCTGGTGCTGTGTTCCAGAACAGCAGTGCACACTGCTGTTCATTAAGAAAAAATATAAGGAAAACTCGTGATTCAGCTCTCCCTACTGCTTCTTCTTCCCCCAGGAAAATCAAGGACGGACACCAAGTATATTGAGTGTAATGACTAACAGTATTGTTCACTAATCAACGGTGGAAGATGGGGAAAGATTTCTTTTGAAGGACAGCTTTTGCTCTGTTGCAAAGTCTCCTTTGATTACCTTGTTCTCTGAGGATGAGTAATGTGGTTTTAATTATTTTTAGTTTAGTTCAAGGTTATTAATCATCCTCAAACTAAAAACATCTGCAGAAATTCACTAGTGTTTCATGTTATTCACTGTACATTTTCTTTTTTGGAGGCATAGTTTTCTTTAAGTGCTGCTGATTTCTGCATGCACTGGTGGAGACCATCACCCAATGGCTGCTCTTTTGGAGACTGGGACAGGACTTTCTTTTATTAAAACCAGTCTTTACCAGGACTGAAAACAAGACTCCCCTGAATCCGTGACAGAACTCATCAGCACATATCTATGGATTAATGGCATTAAGTGTTTGGAGGCAAGGGAAATTTAACTCCTGAGCAGCAAACCTCCACTGCTGGAAAAAAATTGGAATCAGATAACCAAAAGTGATTGTCTGACCTCACTAAAACCATCATGATTTTTGCTTTTAATGTCAATGGAGTCAGATATTTATTTTAGGGCACCTATGGTTTTTAGCTATGTGCTCCTAAGGGAGTCGCTGAATTTGCTGTATTTCATACTGCACTAGGTAAAATAGATTATGTATATTAATAAATATGTGTCTTATAAGACCACTGTGCAATTAGTAGTAATGCTTTTGGATGAAAGTTATTACATAAGAATTTTGTAATGATGAAGAACCCACAGAATAAGTATGGGTATCATCATCAGACCACAGATACTCAAAACAGAGAGGTAAGAGGAAGGTGTCTCTCTGTGGAGTCATTATTAAAAAACAAAAAAAACCCAAAACAAAAAAAATCCACAAAACAAAACAAAATAAATAATAAAAAAAAAACCACAGAAAAACAAACTCCTAGAGCCGAACCACCTCTAATTTTCAGCATTAGGTAATAAGACAATGTTATTTCTGTACTTCATTGCTCATGCTTTTTGCCTATTGTGTTTCAGAACAAATTCTTGTCACACCCACATTTTAAATCAAAGAAGCAAACTAAATGTCTTTATCCAATGCTAAGATACTAATTTCAGATAGTTAAAACCAATTAATACAGTTTAGAATGATCTTAAGTGTTGCTAAGACTTAGAGGTACACTTTTTTTTTCTGTAGAGTGAAATATTTCAGAGGATTACTCCAAATTACATGCAATTAATTACTTTTTCTGAAAACCCATATACAAAGTTGATACTATTTTGCATATGGTGGTAAGAAAGCCCCAGGGAAGGGAATTTCACCACAATGGAAAACACGTTATTGAAGTTTCAGAATTTTAAACATACCTAGAGTTTTATTATTCGTTATGTTGTTGTTACTGTTGAAAAATCCAGTGATCTCTGGAGATTTAGAGGTTCAAAAGAGAAGTTTCAGCCTCGCAATGTCCAAGAAACTTCTGGTTGTGTTGAGCTCTGTGAACTCCTATGAAATTCAAAGAGGACCAAAGTGTTGTTACACAGTGTGTTGTTACACAGTGAGCTTGATAGACATGTACCTGGAGTTAGGAAATCACACATGAGTTTCTGAAGACAATCTGCATTCCTAACTAGAAAGGTCAATAAATCCAGTTCATGTCTGTCTGAAATCAGTGTCTTTCCTGTGGTGTTACAAGGGTCAGAGACCGATTTTTGACATTACAAGAGGCCGTTACAAACATCTAGTCTGACCTTTGCACAAAGCAGGGCAAAGAATTTGGCTCAATAGCTTGGGATCTTTTAGAAAGGCAGCAAGCCTGACTTTAAAGATTTTCAAGTAATGGAAATTGTAATCTGATTCTGTTTAAGTGATTAATTGCCTCAGCTGTTACAGAAATACATTTTATTAGAGGATAGAGATAGATCGGGCCGTAAGGCCACACACAGGAAATTCTTTGTGCTGTCTTTAAATATAACTAAGAATCACCCATTTCTCTTTAGGCTATGTAGATCCAAGTAGTTAATTGAAGTTATATGAATTAAAAAAAAATGTTTAAAAACAGGGATGCTGCCTTAGAATCACAGGCTTTGGCCCTTAAGCACACGACAGTGGGGCATGTCTGCAGTTAGATATTCATTCCATGCTGTTTGATTATGGCATGTTTCAGAGCCTGAGAAGCCCGAAACCGGCCATTAAAGGCAACTGAGTGCTAAAATAGCCGCTGGTCTCGCACAGCCAGAGACATGGCTGTTGGGGTGGGCTGCTGACTGAGAAATCTAACCCACAGCCTCTCTGGGGGCAGCTGCCATGCAAATGTCTTGGTGCTCTCTGTGAGCCCAGCTACGACAGCAGCAAAAAAGCATGGGCTGGATCCTGGCCCCAGTGTCTGCTGTCCCACCCACTCCCAGCACAGAGGCCACCAAACCTAGCTCCCCAGTCTCACCCCACACCTTGGGTCTTTCTGGAGCTATGTGTCTGGCTGAGCAGGGGCCTTCCTGTGCCATTAGGCACAGAACAGGGACCTAAACTGCACGAAGGGGTCCCACGCTCAGGGCAATTTTGGTTGCAGCCATCAGGAACTGCAGCCCAGTGAGGCAGATGCTGCACTGCAGGGTGTACGAACCACAGAGGACAGGCTTCTATGCCCATCCAAATGTCTTTTTTCCTTAATGAGACAGACTTTGTTATTGTCTCATCACAATATGCGGTTCTGATTGATATTTACTGGGCTCTGCGTGACCCATCTCTGTTGTCTTTAGTGTGGTTAATTGGAATTATTGAGCGGTGCCCAGCTCCAGCAGGCTGGGATTCACCCCTGTTGGGATGGTCCTCACCTGCTCACCCTGGCCTGCCTCCGTGCATCCTTGCTCCTGTCAGACTGAATTAAAGTGCGCTGTCAGGAGCCAGAGACCCTTCAACAGTTTTCCAGCACAAGCAATACCAAATTAGTGTTTGGTAATAGGCTGCACACTGTTTTGTAATAAGAAAATATGGATGATTCTATTTATTCCCTCTCGCTCCTGTGATGATAAGAAATGTTCTAATTCATTATTAATTTGTTCCAACTATTTCTGGTAAATCTAAACTATGAATAACTTTAGCTATGCCATTAGCGATACCTCAAAACTACAGGCGGATTTTAGTTTCTGGACAGAGTCACAAGGCAGTCCCACCATTTCTAAAGGTGTTCCCAAAGTTCTATCACATTTGGGTACATAGCCAGTACTTGTCCTTCACACTGGGTAACAGCTTCATCTAAACCAACCTGGGACACAAAGATATTTTGGCCATTATTTGTCCAGCATAAATTATTGTAGCTTGGCAGCATTCTGTGAAATTTTGCATATTCAATCTGCTTAAGGATTTACCCTTCCCTAAACACTGGACCAAAAAGAAATGAGAGTGTCAACAGACCTAGACCTGCTGCCAGTGCTAAAGGCTTTTATTCTGCCCTGTGGACTAGCAAGATCTTTGGTGGCATTTTGTTGCTGGCCTTAGTGAAGAGTAGGCCTTTGCCATATTAAATCTGCAAAAAGTGATTTTTTTGTTGTTGTTGTTTGCCTTTCATAATTTATTTCTCTTTTTCATATATAAATGATTGATCAAAGAACCATTGTCAGAAAGCACGAAGGAAATTTTTTTTCTTCTCTTGTAGAATATTAATTTACTTGGATGAAAGATGGGAGATTCTAACTGAAAAAGGGGAGATTTAGATTAGATATTAGGAAGAAATTGTTTATTCTGAGGGTGGTGAGACACTGGAACAGGTTGTCTGGGGAAGTTATGGGAGCCCCATCCCACCTGGATGGGCTTTAAGCAACCTGTTCTAGTGGGAGGTGTCCCTGCCCATGGGGACAGGGAGGGTAGAGCTAGATGATCTTTAAGGTCCCTTCCAAATCTAACCAATTATATGACTATGGTTCTATGAAATGTATCTATCGGTCATCCAAGGAAATTATCTGTCATGTGTATAGTGTAGTGGTACCTCCTTGTGGAACCAAATCCACTGTTCGATCAGCCATTCATCTAGAAAGTGCTTTTCTTGCCTTTCTGTTTGGATGGGAATGAGTCTTCCTTCACCTCTGTGTTGTTGTAGTCATCTGGCTTCATTTGCTAAAAAGGAGGAGGAGGGCACCCACCACTTAAGATTGAACACTAAGCTTCTGTGTGGGCAGTCCTGCAAGACACCGGCAACCCACTGGCTTTATGAGCTCTAAGCAGGGGAAGAGTGGGATAACTGCATTCCGGGTGCTCCCACACAGCTGCCCTGGGAAATACTCTTCTGGCTCCTCACTTCAGGAAAAAAAACCCAAAATCTAGCTCTTTTCCTCAGGTCACATATACTTAAGAATGTTTTTAAACTGTTTGCTTGATAATTAAAATGATAAAAGATAGCAAGGAATTATCTGGGGGATTCTCACAAAGACTGTACCAGTGCTTGGTCATCACCTGCAAAGGGGCTGGCAAAGGTCCCAGCCACTAGGCAAGGCTTGCCTCTCTCATGTCTTGAGAGAGTTGCAGTTCCAGTATTGTCCCTGGTTGTTGCTCTCTATTTTTTCCCATAGTTTGTACCTCCTGCCCATAATATCCCTGAGTGTGGTATGGATTACAGTTTTGTTTCTTTGGTCTGCAACAGACATGAGGAAGCGCACAGATGTACATGTTTTCCACAGGGTGCCTAAACATGCCACCGCTTTTACTTAGAGAAGGAGGAAAGCACAAGAGTTAATAAAAGGAAAAAAACCCAAATAAACAACTTTGTAAATTAGATGCTTCGGCGCTCTTTGTCCCTGAGTCAATTGCAATCTATCCTCGAGGAGGAAAGAGGGACTTTCTCACCTCCGCAGCAGGTGCCACATCTCAGCTGGAAGTGCTGAAATGTCCATCCACCAAGCCCAAGCTTCCTCTGCTTGAGTTTTAATAACTTCTGTTCTTCTGTCAGAAGATCCCTAATTAGCCATTATCAGATGACCACAGCTGCATCTGGATGACTTTACAGAGGAGTTAGTCTCCCCTCTAACAAATCCATCCTTCCTAGGAACTAGCTCTCATGGAGGAGGGGGCTGGAAAGTCAAGAAAAGATGAAGGCTGGTGTTATGTTCATAAAGCTGATGTAGATATGTACTCATCAGTGGACTGGTTCCCTAAGCCATCCCCATAAGAAAGGAGGCCTTGGGAGAGTTAATAAGAAGATAGGTGATAAATCCATAGTGTGTGTATATGTGTGTGAGAGAGACAGAAAGACAGCTGGGCTGGCAGGATTGTTTGCTCTTGAGAGAGAGGAGATAATCCTGAATATTGGCAGAAACGCAAGTGCCCTTTCATGATAAAATTACCTATTGCAGGCCCGTCAATCTTCCAGGTTCCTTTTAAAATACTCAGTTAAGGTGGGATGTACCGAGAAAATTTGAATATAGTGGCTGGACATCCCACAAGTGTGCATGAGATATCACCCAGCTCTATGAACCAATAAAGTTCCTGACAGTTTGATAGATTACTCGTGGTATTTTTTATAGAAATATGTGTAATTATGAAAAAAAAAAAAAAAAGTTTCCTGAATAGTGGAAAAGATACCTGTTATGGTACATAATGGTTTCTTGAATTAAACCTATGACAGTGGGTTTTAGAGCAGTCAGTTCTAGTCAGGCTTAACAAGGCTCAGAGGATGTAAGCTACCCTAGAAATACCTATAGAATTATAATGCTCTAGTTAATAAAATAGATATTTAAAATAGCATAGTCAGGTAAATTAAAAGGTCTAATTTAAGCTGATAGGAGAAAGATGAAGGAAATTCTGCCAGTGAAAAACCTACTTTTCTTCAGTTGCTGCCTCAGGAGTTTGCCTTAGAGGCAAGTATTATAAACCTTAAATCCCTCTCAGCCTTGAAATTACAATTTACCTAGAAATTTACTTATAAACCCAGAGAACAGATTTAAACCTTTACTTATTCAGCCTAGACCGCAACTGTGTCACGTGCATATTCATGTCGCACACACACACCCGTGAAGCCTATAGACCGAGATGCTGTAGGAGACTTTTATTGGCATGAATCATGTGAGTTACTCACCCGAAGTGAGAGCCTAGAAACTGTTTTGGCAAACTGTCCTGACATCGCTCCTGACATCCACCGTGGTGGCACCGAGCCACTTACGCGAGGTCTGGAGCTTCGGGTCTTTTCTCTCTTGGACAGGAGCCTGTGTGTGTGTGCTGCTGCTGGCCGGTATTTCAGGCATCCTGATACTTTCTGCAAGGATCTCGAGGAGCAGGGAGGGAGGAGAGGAAATGAGACGGCGTAAATAAAAAGTAGCTGAAAGTAGCTTTTTTTTTTTTTTAAGTTATGATTTTTTTTTTCATGTTCT
>VXBW01008243.1:266411-294036 GCA_013400375.1 Thinocorus orbignyianus
TGCGAGCTCCTCGGGGCGGAGGGACGCGGGGCGCGGTTTGCAGCTTTCGTGCCTTCTCTTCACCTTGTAAAATCGCCACGAGTTCACACGGATGGCTATTTAGTGGCCCTACGATGCTGCAACACATCGGCTTGCGTTTTAGTCGTACTTCTTCTGTTCTTTGGCAATGGGCAGAGTTTGCTGTGTTTGTGTCGGCTGTGGTACAATGACATAGGGCTCTCTTGACGTTTTATTTATGACCTTATCCGTTAGAGTTCAGTGGCTAGTCGCAAGCATTATGAAGTGATCACCTGGGTTATTATCCTTTGTATGATTTTATTTTATCTTTATTTTTTTTTTTTTTCCAGAAACGCCAACAGCCTTACCAAAATTTGAGCAGATCTGAGATACAGTCATAGTTTAGGTAGATGTTAGTCTTGAAGAACTTATTTTGTGTGCAAATGAATATAAAAAAAAAAAGAACTTAAACAAAGTATTATTACACACATGATATCTATAACTAGGACTTTGATAACTGTTATATAAAGTGTGTAAAGTTTGTATTAATAAATTTTTGTAAACAATGCAATTTCGTCTAATGTTTGGGGGAGAGAAAACTAGAATCTAACAGTGAAAGCTGCATTTAATTTATTATTATTATTTTTTTTAATTTAAATTAGTTCATTTTAAAGCAGCGTTTTTCTAACTTTTCGTGCCTGGGATATATTCTTTAAGTCGCCACATTTTGTCATCAAATAACCTCTAACATATTTGCCAATGGTTCCTCCTCTGTTCCAATAAACTAAGCAAAACAGCTGAAGTAAAGAGCCTAGTTCCTCTCACACCAGCTCAAACATACTCTCTAAAATATGCAAACCAAAGCAGTCGGTGCCTATTGTCCATCCCTCTAACAATTCCTGTGCTTAGAAGCCGTTTATTTTAAGCGGAATCGGTATGTTTGATGAGATCTTCACCTAATCTGCTTTTAATGAACATTCCGTATGTGATAATGTCCTTCCCGGCATCACCGGGCTTGGGCAACGGCAGCATCTTTCTTTGGATTTAAAATGTACTGGGCTGTCCTAAAAATGATGCTGCAACACAACAAACAGTTACTTAGGTTTTAGAGGGTAATTGATGGCTGCAACGAATAAGCACAGACAGGCAGGGTGGTTTTGTCGGCACAACACGAGGTCAGGATATCCGACCTTTAATCTTCACTTTACTTTAGCAATAGCTGCTTATGTTTATTATTTTTATTGTAGCTCAGGGACTTTATTTGACTATGTTGGAAAGTAATAGCAATTCAGTTTAAACTAAACTCCATTTCCTTCTAAGATCATGCAATTAAAAACTAAAGCACAGGAATTAAATGACAATTTCCTAGCAATATATTTTTCAAAACTCTAAGTCCAGGATTTGAAACAGACTGGTCATATCCTCTCTGCCATGAATTCACCTTCCAGGCTAGTTTCAACAGCAGCATTTCCCTGACTAACTGGAAAACACTGAGAGAATTTAGAAAGCTGGTGGGCTCAGTGGTATGTGTTAGGCATTAGTGGAAAAAGAGATAAAAGTTCTGATTAAATGCAGATTTGGTCAGAGAATAATGCAAACAAATATTTACTGGGGGGAGGGGGAGAGGACAATGATTTTGCAGTCTGATAGCTGAGAAACTAACTCACCTAACTGCTGTTAGATTTATTCAGTAATTGTGCAGTGCTCATACATATAAGCACACCACATTTCCTTCCCATCTAAATTGAAAAGGTGAAAAGAGATCCAAGCTGAAGACCTTCTTGGTATTGGTAGATAAAGGAAGAAATTTGGGATTGGTCTACCTGAAAAATAAGGTAATCTACTTCAAGTCCTGGAACTTGTTGAAGATGTCAAGAAGATGGAAAATTTTTCTGTAGGTGACATAAAGATGGTCTTAGCCTCACTGTACTGGAATTCCTCTCTGCCAAATCAAATATGATTTCACGGAGAAGCTCTGCTCTAGTCCTAGTGATTTAAACTGTCATCTGAAATGATACAATTGGAAAATATGTAATACCGAGTCTTATGAGTTTTGTGGGGATTGTTGGTGTTCTGTATGCTCCTATATGACTAGCAGCGGAAATGGAGAAAGCTGGCCGAGGAAACATGAATGACTAGACAAGACATGATTTTGGAGACTTGTGTTATAAAAACCTCTTGACATTCAGTTAAAATGTCAAACTCCATTCAGTAAAGGATGCTGAACAGAGCAGGATAGACTGCTTCAGATTCCAGCCCTCAGAAACATGGTGCAACACCATGTCTGTCACAGAGCATCAGAACCAGGAGATCCTGAATGAATCAATTTCTGTAGAGCCCTGGTGTAAAGTCAGCTGTGGCCAGCATCTGCCTTTCAGAAGATTTTCTTGTGAGGGTGCTGACCTGCCCTCCAAGAGGCTTTCAGTCTTCTTCAGAAAACAAAGTTAATCTATTTGTTGTGTACATTTTCACCTAGAGTTAAGGAAAACAGAAAATCAGGAGGAAGTCTGATCTTTTGGGGGCTTGTTACTAGATACTTTTGCAGCTTAATTTCCAGTTCCAGGTTAAATCATTTAGTCTTTCTTCCAGAAAAACCTTCAGGGAAAGTACATTCCTGAAAATTTCATGGATCTCATGCTTAGCCTCTAGAAGTACATGTCCTCTTACACTCTTACACTCATAGATTTTGAAGACACAAGGGGACTCTTATGATCATCTACTCTATCTTAGATAATACAGGGCATAGGGTTTCACGGAGTCCTTCATTTAGCGTTTAATTTCTGAGTGAGCTGTTCTGTATGACAGCAGCATTGATTGCAGAACTTGCAGGAATGACAAATTTGCTGGATAAGTCATTCAAAATGTGGCATTTTAGCACTATGTTCCTTGTTTCAGTTTGTTTCGTTTTCAAGTCCAAGAGATTTGTAGCCTGCTGAAGAACCTCTAATGCCTGTGGATTTTCCCCTCCATGTAGATAGTCTTAGGCAGAGATTTACTCTCCTCTATGCCCTATCTTTGAGGTATCAAGATTGATTTTTAAGTGCTTACTGTGAAGGAGGTTTTCCATAGATGGGGTTATTTCTGAACTGTTTGCATCCTTGCTCCAGTGGGGAGACTAGAAATGGTTATAGTACCCAGCAATAACCACCTTGAGGATGGGTCAAAAAGTAGTAACTTTCCCCTTCTTCCTCAGGGGCTGCTGATTGCTAAAAGGGTTGCATTTGTTCTCTTGGCCATTTCACCACGCTGGGAGACCACAATCTGTTCATAATCATTTCTCACACCTAGTTGCTTTTCCAGATAAATACTTCACATGCACAGAGGCCCTGGCCTGAAAGTGACACCATCTTTCTTGCTTCCTATTTTGTACTACTTTGTGTTAAGTTGTCTTAAGGCACAATATTTTTCCTGCGCAATTACCATGTTTTGTCATCTCAGCTGTCACCTGGCACCCATTCCTCTTACCTTTAGGCAGAGCAGACCCATTCCAGCAATGTCATTTATGCATCATGACACATGGTCCCAACCCACGTCTGGTGTAGATCTGTATTATTATGACAGAGAAGGATTTGGCCCGGTATAAGCACCAGTCCTGGGACAGAACAAGTCAGAGTGACTTGTAGCGGGCTGCTGGCCAAATCTCATTGTTTTGCACTTGGGTTACTAGAATCAGTCCCACCCTGGTGTAGCTGAGGGCCCATTCACCCTAAACCTGCATGGGATATCTGGAAGTGCTTTTTGCTAAAACTGACCATGGCTCAGTTACTTACCTGGAATCCACAGAGCAAAGAAGTAGTGTCTGATGCATTAGAGGTAATGTGATTGAACTGCTAAGGTAGAACAAATGTAAACCCTAATGCCTCTTTTGCAATAATTAGTTAACTGGCAGTTGATAGGGTTTATTCAAGCCTCAAAACGGGATTTAGTTTTGAACAAGGATATTAAAGAATGAGAAATATGCCAGTTTACAAGCAGCGGAGACAACTATCCTATGTTTGCAACTTTGACAATGAAATATCTATGATAGGTAGATATATTGATTTCTGTAACAGTATAATTTCTTTATGTAGATCACAGAGAGAAGATCTCTTTCTCTTCAGGATCTGAGGTGAGTTTCAGATATTCCACTTTAGAAAGAACCTCATGGAGATTTATGGCAGTATGAAGTAGAGAAGTCTAACAGAAAAATGGCAGCCACTTCTGGTTCTTCTATAGTGTCCTCCAGCATCTCAGTACCAGGATATGAAGAATCACATAGGTTTAATTGGATGGGAAAGGATCTAGAGCGAGCAATCACCTTCCAGATGACATTCCCAACACGGAAATGTGAACTGGAGAAAGGAGAGGTATGTTGAGAATGAACAGTTTTACAAGAAAGGGAATTTCCATTGCCATCTTCAACAGATCCCTCAAAGCAAACATGCAGGTAGGAGCCTGTTTTTCTCATTTGCTGGATCAAGTACTTGGGATTGAAGGGCCCACTGATTTCAGACTGATATTAAAGGGTAGATACACTTTAACAAAAATTATGTATTTTTTCCTCTTTGCTACATGTTTCTCAAAGTGTTGGGCTTTGTCCTCTGACTCTGCTCATATTGGAAAGACTGGTGAGCCTCACACGCTGCCCATTTTTTCAGGGTTAATACACTCTTCTGGCAGTGTATATCCAATGTCGTATGTATATTTATAGGTGCAGAGGGCAAATTGAGAAAATAGTTGCCCAGGCTAGAAGGTTTACCATTCAAGATTTGAGAACAGATCTAAATATATATTCATTTTGGAGAGATTAGATTAGACTCAGTCTATGGCTGGTCTCTGTTTTGACATTTGTCTCCACCTTGAGAAGAATGGTTACTTTTGAGGGGTAGAGTGATGAATAAATGACTGCCTTTCCCTCAGGAGCGAAGATTAGTGTCACAAGAAATCAGTCATCATGTATGTTATATGCTGAACGTGTACTCGGCTCCTACCGCTTGGATGGGATTGAAACTTCCCTGACAGTTTGAGAGAATGAGGAGTGCTTGGGTGGTGTGGGAATCAGGCTGCTCTGAAAACGGTTAAACTTTTAATCAGTTGTGAGCTCTTATGTCACCAAAAACCCAACAATATATGTAAATTAATTCATAAAAATAGCACAAAGAAATCATTCTCTCCCTTGCTATATATATCTATATATGCATATGTGTATATGCACGTATTTCTAAATCAGACAAAAAATGGTAACGCATTAAAGTTCCAATATTTATGTATTGGCCATAGCTAAACTTAGGCACAACATCTAATTTACACTGACGTCTTTCTTTAACAAGTTTTGTAAGACGAATGATTTAAGTTCAAGGAAGTGCAGTGAGTCATCTGCACGGTGGGCCAGTGGCTGAGCTAAGTTTAGAATCAAGGGGAAGTTTAGATCTTCTGGCTCCAAGTTTTTCCCTTTACATCTCTGCTTTTCTCAAACATTCTCCGTTCTCAGTGCATTAAAAAAAAAAAAAAAAAAAGAAAGAAACTTTCTTCACAGTTTCTTTCTTTTCTTTTCTGACTTGATTTTTTTTGTATCCTTCAATTCTCTGGCCTTGGATGATAAATCAGCAAGTTCAATTTAATGAGTTGATCTGAGGTTTTAAAATCAGGTTGCCTCATGACCTTGCAAATATTACCTTGTGACATCTCTATTTCAGGAGAACTAAGATGAAAAAGCGCAAAAGAAAAATGTGAGGCCTGTTCAAGTGATACCTGAACAAAGAGGTGTTCCCAGCTGCAAGGAAACAAACCAAGGAAAGCCAAGTGAGGCCAGCCCAACCCAGCCCAACCTCTGTTGCTACCTGCTTGCTAGAAATATGTATATAGAGTCGTACAGGTTGGAATGGACCTTTAAGACCATTTAGTCCAACCATCAGACTAACACTACCAAAATTACCACTAAACCATGTCCTTAAGCGACACATTTACATGTCTTTTAATTACATTCAGGGATGATGACTCAATCACTTCCCTGGGCAGCCTGTTCCAGTGCTCGACAATGCTTTTGGGGAATAAATTTTCCCTAGTATCCAATCTAAACCTCCCCTGACACAATCTGAGAAAGAGAAAACAAGAGACTGACCCTCACCTCTCCACAACTTCCTTTCAGGTCATTGTAGAGAGCAAGGTCTCCCCTCAGCTTCCTTTTCTCCAGGCTGAACACCACCAGTTCCCACAGCCACTCCTCATAAAGACTTGTGCTTGAGACCCTGCACCAGCTTCATTGCCTTTCTCTAGACTCTCTCCAGAATCTCAATATCTTTCATGTAGTGAGGGGCCCAATACGGAACATAACACTCAACGTGAGGCCTCTCCAGTGGTGAGTACAGGACTTCCCTACTAGTCCTACTCACAACACATAGCCATTCTCTTCTGCTCTGTTTCCTCCGAAGACTTTCTGGGTGTTACTGGCTTTCCTTCCAGATCAATGGAATCATGCAGGTTATGGGGCACTATGGCCTGTGTGAAGTCCAGCTCATTCCAGAGGCACCAAGAGGTGCCTGTGAAAACAAACTCTTGACCAGTGCGCTTTCTCCATAAGGAGGCTGTGAATGGGTTCTGAGCCCATTTCTGCTGCTCCAGACCTGAGATGCTCTTCCTGGGCAACAGGGGTTAGAGCCTCATGTACTCCCTTCCACTCCTGTGGCATCTCTCCCCAGCACGGTCTGACAGGTAGATATTACAAGGCACAACCTATCTCTGATACAAGTCAAATGGTTAATCTGCTTTTGTACAGCTTCTATAGATTTTATCTGCTTTTTTTTTTTTTTTTTTTTTTTTTTTTTTTTATCCCCCTGGGCCAATAAATGCACAAAAACTAAGAGACACTGGCCAGTCTCTTTCAGACTACGGTTGTTTAATGATTTCTGGTTTCCCTAGCTGGTTGGGTGCATTGCTGTGTTTTGCATCAGGAAACGGTCATGACACAGCTAAGAGGTGATTAAACCGGGGACTCTGTGTAGCACTCTGTATGCCGACAGGTGGAACATTTATACTGAAAGGAAGCAGTTTTCTGATTGCGTTTGACTTTGCTATAATAAAATGCAGTTATGTTTTATAACAGTTTCATTTCATTCTAGTTATACTGCAATGACAGCCTTATTACACCACTGTTCATGCTTTTTGCTAAGCTTAGTCATTGTTTAATTTTATAAACAAAGAGTCAACTTCATGCCCGACAGTTGTTGCAGCTCACGCTCCTGAGCCCTAACACAGCTGGAGGTACCATTGGATGGGGATGTAAAATCAATTAGATAACCTGGTCATTATAAGAATCCTACCAGGGGAACCCCAAACTGTTCTTATTGTCCAGTAGAGCTGAGCTTCCAGAGAAAATAAACATTTTGAGATCTATTTGATCCGGTGAAATCTATTAATTATCAATTTCAGCTCTGAACAGGAGTGCAACTGCAGTTGCACTTTGTTCAGCCTTATTCTACCAATAATGATGGTGTTAATGTCAATGGGGCCACAAGCAGAAGGAAAATGCCACCGAATGTGAGTGAGCTTCATCACAACCTGACCCTGTCTTACTAAAGATGACTTTTTCAGCAGGTGCAGTCTTTTCATATTCCAGATCAGTGGTTCCTAAAGGGTGGGCTACAGAGTCAGAAAAATCACAATAGTTCCTTGTAACTTCACAGTGAGCAGCTGTCACTCTGGTAAGATAAATGCCACCTTTTATAGACTGCAGTTACTGTTCACTTTTCTCCATTCTCCTTACATCTCTGCTTTGACCTAGCCTGAGTCATTCTCTGCATGGGAACCGTTTCTTCCTGTGGGTACACATATGACTGGGGTTGTGTACTGATAAAAGGGGTATAATGTGTCCTCTGACTCTGCAGCAAAATGCTTCTGCCTGGAATTAGGATGCTTGGTATCATGGTAAAGACACAAACCAGAGGGACTTTGTTAGATTCCTTAGCTATAGGTAGATCCCAGGTGGAAAAATAACCTTCAAATGGCTTGCCTGTGCACCTGCGTGGGGATCAGGTGGGCACAGCTTGGGAGTGCAGGGCAGTAGCAGAGGGTATCCACAGGCTATGTTTCACTCACTGTGTAGAGACCTTGAGAAGGCACCAAAGGGGAAGAACTCAGTTCCTCCACAGTTGGATTGTGAGAAATAGGGGTTGTTTACTTTCCTGATCTTGTCTAATAGCAAGAGCTTATGGCTCAGCATTCTGTTTCTGGTGGTTAACAGCAGTTTAAGAAAAATCTACAAATTAGGGCAGGCAGAAGGACTATCTTTGCTGAAATGAGCATCTGGCCATCAGTTAATTAAGAACTTACTACACAATAAGCTGCCTTTAAAGGACTGTTTAACAGACCAGGTGGATCTCCATCAATTTGTTGGCTCTCTTTTATAGAACCACTTTTATTTTTAACTTTACTTTAGCAATGAATTTCCCATTTTAATTATGTACTGTGTGCTCTTGCTATTTGATAAATGACATTGTTATATGCATAACTGCCCCTGAAAACTCTGAATATCTATAGTCAAAGTATCATTTCTTGTATATTTCCAGGCAGGATACATGTTGGCAGATGTTGAACGCTATGGAAAAGTCACAGCTCATTAAAACCCCCACATCTTATCTCAGCTATTCTTTCATGTCCATTTTCCTAGTCTTCTTTAAAATTTAGAGCTTTTAAAAATTTCTTATTATGACTTACAAGCTATTTCACTTTGCATCTATAGCCAGTGCAGTCAGTTTCTATGTATAAGGAGCATTCTGACTTCTGTTTCTATAACAATGCCTCTGGAACAAGTACCATGAGAAAGCATTGAATGACAACTTGGCCATGTTTTCCATATTGCTCCAATGCCCGAGTCTGAAATTTTAGACTGAATTTTTTGCAACTAACCTCAAGTAAATCACGCAGTGTTTCAGGATAATTTTGTAATACAAAGCTGTATATCTGAATATTGGCTTTAGTTGATGCAGCAACTTGACTCAGAAGTTGCCCGGTGTGAGATCTTCATCATCTTGGTCAGAAAGTTGAATTGGTTTGTTTTTGAACAGTCCTCTTTTTCATATTGATACACACCCAGTTGTACAGAAATAATAGCATTACCATCTAGGGAAAAAGAGTTACTGCTAAAATACCTGCCAAGATTCAGAATACCCAATGAATGTCCTATGCTCGTTTGTTCATCAGATGTGTTATGCACCCATTATTCCTTTCAAGCTCACTGAGAGGTGCTGGTGATGCTTGCTGTTTTTTGTGGCTGAAATGCTTTAAAGTACAGAATTTTGATGACTTTCTGCATGCAGAGCAACTAGCCCCAGCTCATTGCCATAGGAATGTGAAAGGGGCAGGGAAGTGATTCTGCCTTACTCTGACCACTTGGAATTAGGATGCTCCACAGTGAAAGACATAAGCCAGCAGGATTTTGTTAAAGTCTGGCTGCCTTAATCAGAAAAAGAATCTGGTGAGCTGAAGATGTCCAGATGGGTTTATAAAGATAAAAATAACAGGCTGTGTCCTTCCTCCTATGATGAGAAATAATCCCACATCAGGAATACTTTCACAACATACCACCTGCATTGCCACTAGGGCACATTCCCTGGCAGAGTCTTGAACAATCATGAGCAAAGATGGGCGGGACTCTGTGAATTCAGCAGGAACTCTGTGCTGTGACTTAAAGAGGGAAATAGTGCTGCAGAATTAGAGGGTACATCCAGGAAAGAGGACTTGATCCAACTAGCAAAGTTCATTGATGCTGAGAAAACTCAGGTAAGGTGACCAGGGAAACCTTTGGGTAAAGCTTTGGACTGGCAAAGAGCTGTGTTTTGGCGTTGAGGTCCATTCTGACAGGGAAGCACACAAATCTAATTGTTTTTTGCTGACAGATCCATTGCTCAGTTGAGTACCTTATACCAACCATCATGGGAAAAAACCAAACTGGCCACAGGGTGGACTTCCTGCTGTAATGAGTGTATAATCCTGGGTTGAAAACAAGGTAGAATTCATACCAGATGAATCAAAAGTGACATATACATTGAGGTTAGATCAGTTGCTGGGGTTTGTTATGTTTCCATGCCAGCAGAAAGCTAGCAGAACATTTTTTAAAGGATCTGGGGACCATTTTCTCAAGAATTTTAGCAGAGAAAGGATGGAATTATGAGTCTTTGTTCTGCTGGGAGTAATTGTAGCAACGATGTGAGCTTCAAACCAGGTACCTTTTGCCAGGCCTCACAGCTACTTACACTCCTCCATCTGTCTTGCACTGACCAGACCTTCTCCTTTCCTTCTCAGTCTGCATGTGGAACAGTCTGTGAAATAAATTTCTCCTTCCAGCTGCATAAAATATTTTCAATAAACCTTTTGCCAAACCCTCAGTCTTCCTGGTCAATGGGAGAGAGGGGAGAGCTCACCGGAGCTTCCTTGTTGTCCTACAGCCTTGCAGGGCTGGAAGCCACATGAAAATACAGCAGATGAGCACTTGCAGGTAGTGCTTTAATGTGAACATTGGTGTTGAATGGTATAGAGAGTAAATGCTATCCTGTTTCATGAAGACTTATCAGGAAAACATGGAAAGAGTCTCAGTTGACCAGTGCAGCAGGGGTGGCCATAAACAAACATTTGGCTGTTTGGCAGAATCCACAACCCAGATGTTACCTCACCTGTTTGCTGTCCAGGGTGTCATCTCATAGGCATGCTTAGGAAGGATGTTACCCCTGCAGGACACAGCATCAGGCAGAAACCAATGATTAAGTTGTGAGCTGGGGAAATGAGGGTCACATCCTACTGCTCCCTCTCCATCGCATGTTTGGACACTTGCTTTGCCATAAGAAAGTCAGGGAGATCTTTAATAACCTGCTGTCCCTCAAGGAGCAGAAGAGCAGAATGTGGTTGAACTGCAAGTTAACTTTTCTCCCATGTAATACCTTCTTTCAAAGGCTGTTTGTTAGGTTGTAGAGTCATAAAAGACTCTACTTGCATGAAGAAGTGAGTTGGAAGAAAGGGTCTTCTGTAACTAGAGGATTTGGAAAAAGGCAGGAAAAATATCTGGGAGAAAGATGAAAACCAGCTATTTATTATTACATTGTTACTGCTGTATTTTAATTATTCAGAAATGCTTTCTGTAACTAACAACTATTTTGGAATAAGTCACTTTATCTTAAAAATTGCAGTAGTAAGCAACTGCAATTCCCATATGCTATTGCCTGTGCTGCTGCTGGTCCTTAGTTCTATGTAGTTAAATATATTGCAATGAAGATACATAAAGTTATCAACTTCATTTTTCAAGGTTTGACTTAAAAAATACGAGCTTCTTTTATATCTGCACAGTATTATCACGTCTTTGCACTGTCTCTGAGCCCTGTGGATTTAACCTTCCTTTTTGTTTGCAAGTCAATAATGTTTATACTTTCTATTTTTAACATTTAATTTTTCACCTATTTTAGAAATGTGTCAACAGGCAAAAATACACTTAAGCATTTCAATGACCAGTGGAGTTGCTGGTTAGTATCAGGTATATCTGTCACTATTCAAGAATGAAGGTTTATACCACTTTATTTTATAAATATATCTAGCAGCAGTTTCTGTGAGGTGTATGGACAAACATCTGAACATGACTATGTATCTCTGTATGTTTTTACATATAATTTTTATTGGAATAAATATTGTTTTGTTTCAATAAAGAAACAAATCTGCAGACACTCAAAATTTCACAAATATTTTTTTTCCCTGCGAAACAGGAAGAAAAACTGCTATTTTTTCTGCCTGATTTTGATTTCAATTTATAGAATTCTTATGTCCATCTACAATGGAAATGCATATTAGTACACACGCAGAAAAAAAGAGAAATCTCATAATTTGGAGATTGCTCAGGAAGCATCAATTCTGCAGTACTTTCAAACAGGACTCTTTATCTACATCTCTATGTTGCAAAATTATATCTTGGCTGGAAGAGCTTAATTCTTTTTTATGTGATAAATAAAAGCAGTCTTTAAAGTGAGTATAAATGTAAGTCATAGTTATTTTGTGGCCTTCTTGCACAGCCAGAGAAGTGTAAGAGGACTTTTGTTTGAATGAAATGCTGCCCATTATGGTATTGTAGAGAGAGAGATGCCCTGAGGTTACTGTCTGTCCATACGTGCAAGCTCACCAGCCTGGACATGCCTGGCTCTAGGATGCTCTGTCTGCTCCTAGGCACACTTCTGGTGACAGAGAATCGAAGCCATGACCAGCTGAAAAAAGCTGCAGCAATGTGTAGTGGAGCTGCATGATCATTTTATAGCACGTATAAGACATGCTGTTGTTACCAAGTGTTTTGGGGCACACTGGAAAGGGTTCTTGCTCAGAAACATTAAACTGTAGGAATTGCTGTTATTACTATTCTAGAGAACATGCTTACAAAATCAGGATATTTTATACCAATGTATTATTTTCACTATTTATTTATTACTTCTATTGCCATAGCAACTAGGATCTCAGTCACAGACAAACCCCCATTCTGCCAGGAAGTGCACAAACAAGAAAAACACACGAGGAGCTCGTATTCTCATTAATAAAGTGTTCTTAATTTTAAAAGGTCTCTGAGGTCACGCATGCTACTGCAGACAACAGATATAAAGCAAGTCCCAATATAAACAGATGAATACAATCACAATCAGGCCCTCAGTGATAACTTGGCTGTCTGCTGAAACTCCTCGAAGAAATGCTAGCATTATCAGCAGACCTTGAACCATGCCCTTAAGGAAATAAATTCAGGCTCTGTCAAGCCAAGGAGGAAGGGCCAGCCAAGGACCTCACGCTACAGCACCTCTACATTTACTGGATGGGTGGTTAGTAGGAACATCTCCACTGATCTGTCTGAACATGACCTCCTCATGTGAGGAAAGCTATGCAATGCTCTTTGGTACAGATTTTGGGCTTTAATGAACCCAGGACCTGGAAATATTCCTTTCCTCATCAGCTTGCCGTTGACCTGAGAGAACCTTCATATTCGTTAAGAAGAGGAGTTGTCAGCCCTCCATAAGAATCTATCAGCCTGTGAATCCCATAGGGAAGCACTACAGAAAGGACCATGATTACACAAAGCAACAACCTTCTTGAATTCTCCTGCATTTCAGAGAATATCGATTCCTAGCGTGGTATTGAGCTGTGTAATACGAATGCTATTTTATATTCCAGAAATGCTAGCTCTGTTAATGCCTTGAAATCTTCCTTCGATATTTAGTGCCCTAAGAGGGAGCTGATTAACTCCTTCCCTTACTTCAATATCTCTTTATTTTAGTTTCCCATTTATCTTTTTTCCTCTCTCTCACTTTCAACTTTTTTTTCTGCAGTGTGTTACTGACACAACTTGCTGCTGAGTGAAGACAGGATTTATTTTGTCATTTTAAGGCAGGGAGTTTGCATGATGCGTATAGCTTTGTATGATTTCAAAACAAATACAACACAACATGTATGTGCTAATTAAACACACCATATTAATAATGTGGCAGCGTGTGGCCCTCATAACTCTGGCAGCTGTAAGAAGAATCCTGAGGGAGGCATATTTCTTCAGACTCAATTGCTGTAAGGATCTTTGCAGGGAGGCCCTCCTTTATTTTTATTTTTTTTTTCTTTTTCTGAAGGCACGATGCTGGTGGAGGATGTGTTCTTGTCTAATAGTCTAACGTTGACAGCACAGTGCCCCTTGCCCCTTTTCTTTCCACACTAAATTGATGATAAACCTTCCTGGTCACCCTGTAAAGTAGAAGAGAGAATTAAAACCACAGTGTTTCAAGCCAGCAGGACCTTAGGAAACGAGAGCGTCAGCAATATTGCTGCAGAAGGGGGGATTCAGCTGGCGTGAAGTCCTGCTGTGTGCAAGCAGTTTCACTTATCACCCAGGAGAAACGGGAAGGCAGGGGCTTTTCTCATCCGTCCCCGGCATGAGCCGCAGTGCCTGGAGCCTGGCTTTGTTCACGGGCACAGCTGGCCAGCGCTGCAGGCTGCACCCGGGCTCCTCGGAGCTCTTGCTACAGGCTACAAGCCTGTCAAATGCACCTTTTGAAGCAGAGAGGGTTGTAGGCTTTCTGTGAAGATGAAGTCAGGGAGATTTGCTCATTTTCTCCTCCTTCTTAACATGTATGGATTCATAAGTAACTTGGTTTAACTTTTTGATTTGAGGCAGGCCTTACAGAAACAGATTGGACTCCTCTGCTTGAAAAGCATGGCTCTCTGCATACCACAAGGACAATCCTATCTTTTACCCATTCTGTTATGTGGTACAAACATACATACCAGAAAGAAATGAAAATATTAATCAAAAACATTACCATCACAACTGAAGGAGGATAAGCCTGTGAGGTTTGCTTATTCTGTATTTGGACAAAATGCCCATTTCTGTGCATGAGGCCTTTTAACTCAAATGGCCAGACAGTTTGCTATTAATGGACAAACCAAAGGAAAACCCATTCAGAATTGATGCTAGAAAATTTTCAAGGTCAAATGACAGCATTAAGCTCTCATGATTTTTTTTTTATCTGCTTATACCTACAGATTAGGTAGCTGAAGTCACAAATTCTGTCATATATTGGTGTAAAGGTTTCAGAATGGCCCTGGAGGATGACGGGAAGGTGCTCTCAGAACCAGACCCTAAAGCCTTCACAAATGTGTAGGCGAGATTGAACTCCAGGCAGGTGAATAGCACTGATTTAAGTAAAGAGGGATGAATAAGTGGACAGGCTGCGTGCACTGCACAGTTCAGCTCTAATGGGCTGGGATGAACATAGTCTTTTCTATTTCAGCTACCTTCTGCTTCCACGCTTGGTGACTGCCTTTTGTGAATATTTTTAGGAGGACAGATCAAACGAAAGACTAGGAGGCCGATGTGCTGAAGGCTTCGGAGAATATCTTTGTAAGATCCTTTTAGTTAGAGGTGTTGGCTCAGGTTTGACTCTGGAAAAAATTTGCCTGCTGGCTGTACTGAGCTGTTATGTTTGAGTATCTGGAGATCATTTGGCACACTGTTATTGAGTCCTGACATCTTTGAGTTTCAGTCATTTCCATCTTTACCTTTTTAGGGGTACTTCTGGTGGCTGACAGATATTTTGTAGCTGGACATAGACCAATGCTGCCAATGTCAGTCCAGTGGCACTTTGCCTCTGGCTGCTGGACTGTGTGTCTTCACGGTACACTACCACCTGCTGAAGAGCTGATTCAGAAGAGACGCCTCTTCCTACTTCATCTTGGATTAAGTAAGCTTTCTTTCGCTCCTCAGGATACAGATGAGGAAATTCCCTTCCTTACCAGCAAAGATAGGATAAGTGGCTCTTTCGGTGCTTAGGCACAACCCATCGGCTTCATGCAAGGGAAGTTAATTAACTTCTCTTTGGTTTTTGGCCCTGAATGCCTGTTCCTGCCAAGTGTACTGTGGGAATGGGTGTTAAATGTTACTGTCACTTATAGTATACGAAAGATGATAAATACTGTGGAGACAAGCTGTGAAGAACGAAGACAAGAAGCTGATGTTTGGTGTGAATGAAGAGGGGGAAGGCTGTGAAAAGTGAAATCACATGCTCCGAGCAAAAGGCTAGGAAAGTTTTCTTTGCTGTATTATTATGAATGGAAATAGGTGGCAATGTTATATTTGACAAATTTTTAGAAGATGATGTTAGTCAAGATGGGAGATGGTGAGAGCCTGGAGGAGTGTTTTAGGTTATGCATGAGAATAAAAGCGTGTGATTTATAACTGTAATGTAAAAAGAGGGAGTAAGAATCAATGGGGGATGAAGCTAAAGTCTGTGCCAAGGTTATGAACCTGAGAAGCTGGAGAAGAGGAGGGACAGTGGTATTTCCATAGTGACAGAGAAAAGGGAAAAATGTCAGAGGGAAAGACGAAGAGACCTATGCTGACCATGCCACTCTTAAGCAGATGGCTGAAACATGGAGCAGGTACTTTATTTATTTATTTTGCAGATGAAATTATCTGGGATTTGATTATCTATATAATTATCTATAAATGAATTATCTGGAGACAACATGAGAAGAAACAGAGACAGAGCCCAGGTGTAGAAGGCTTCTGTAGCAAACTGGAGGGAAGAATGAGGAAAATCCTTCGAAAGGTATGCTGAAAGTACAGTTAGAGGGAAAAGAGGAGAATCAAGACACAGAAGAGCCAAACAAAGTCCATGGAGACCAGTTTTCCTAGAGGAAGAGCCTTGCAGGAAGGTTGGAGAGGGTGACAAAGGGTGTTAGCTCTGACTTTTATGGAATGACTTGTGAAGGACTTTGGTGACAACAAGACTTAGTCTCTGGAGGGCAAAGGAAAGAATTTATTAAAAAATGGGCTTGATTGGAGGAGCTCCAGGATATACTTGCAGACAGGAAAGGTGGATGGGATGGCTAGTAGAGAGGAGAGTGAAGTTGAAGGTGTTTTTTTTTTTTTTTTTTTAAAGACCCTTATATTGTAATGTGGAGAATCTTGAGGAAAGTGAGAAATAGAAATAATAAAGAGGGAGTGAAAGAACTGGCTAGCTTAAAAAGGAAAGCTTGGAAAAAGCTAGCGAGATGCTTGTCTGCTTAAAATGAATATTGCAGATTACATGTCCTACACGTCCTGCAGAAGAAGAAAAGTCTTGGAAGGGAAGGAGCTTTGAAAAACTTGGTGGTTTTAATTCAAAATAAATTGGTGAAATTCTGTGCAGCAGGAGAAATGTATGGTTGGGAAGGGTGAAATGGAGGACGAAAAGGAAAAGACGGCTGAAGAAATGAATCAAAGGTGGTGAAAACCCATCAGCTCTGGAAAAGTGGGATTCAGTTGAAGTACAGAAGCAGAGAGGTTTTATTTTGCCCAGGTGTGTAGCAGAACTGAAGGAGAAAAGAATAAATTCAGAGTGTTGCCCAGGCTGGAGAGAGGAGAAACAGAGGAAACAGAAGATGAGGATGTGCTGTGGGTCAGGAGGACCAAGGGTGAGAAAAGAAGTGAGTGGAGAGAGGGAGGGTCAGGAGAACTTAATGAGTATGGGATAAGAGAATGAAAAGAAAGAGGGGAGCAGGAGATCAGAAGGAAGGTTATCTATGTTTGTGATCTGGGTATGGGAACAAGGTAAACAGAGGAAGGAGAAGATTGATGCTCATTTGTCAAGATGGGGAGAGGAATTTTCAGACCAGGCTGGCAAGTCAAATGGAAAAGCAAAGCTGATCTATGGGAAAAGGATTTAGATGTACTATCAACACGGTACTTGAAGATATAGACCAGAGGTGAGGAAAGATATTCTATGGCTCTATGAAAGCTGGGAAGAGAGGAGGAGAGACAGTAGTCTAAAATTGTGAGAAACTCTGAGAAAGCTTGTAATTTGGAACACTTGCAAATGGGATAGAATTTGTTTAATAATAAAGTTGTAACTTCTGATACTTCTCATAATTCTGTTGTCTTTATAACTCTTGATAACAATGGCTTGCTTTTTAATATTAAGCTTAATGTTACTCGTTTGTTTTTGTTTCCTTCCAAAATTCAAATTGTCCATATGTAATGCATTAAAGTGATTTTCCATGGGATTCCATTAACATTTTCCACAGAATGCCATCTCCTTAGTGCAGAGTCTGTGATATACTCATTTATATCTAGAGGCTCCTTAGAACTTAAAAATATTAAGCTGATTGAACAATGTATTAACTTAAATCATTATTCAATGGCTAAGAAATAATGAAGTGTTTCCTAGGTCAATAGGTACTGTGAATTAATAGGAAAATGTGTACTGAAGGAAACTGAATAGAATTTTTATGAATGTCAGAGTAATGTTGATGAAGGTCAACTTTGAAATAGGTATCTCTTGTTTGTAGAGCTGAATGTAGAAGATAAAGAACAAACGTGTAGCACCATTATTATATATGTGAAATATAGCAACTATATCTAGCTAGAAGTAGGAGCTACGTGATTTCTCAGAAGGTTAGGACTTTTTGCTGTGATCCTGGGGAACTCGAAGCACATTCTTATTCTAAATCTTTACTGACCTGATGATGTATCTGAGATCAACAGATCTTGCTAAGCCAGACACTTTATGCATGACAAGTGTCACTATCATTTTCCAATTAAAAGCGTTTTTTTTCCCCCCATTAAAAGCCCAAGATTTCACTTCCACTGGAACAGATTCCCTTAGTCATCTAATGTGTTCTTGTAATTCAGCCATTTCTTTTCAAAACTGGCTTTCAGCTGTATTAGAGGTTTAATTAAAGTACCTTACTTTGATTGCTCCTCTAGATTTCTCATGGGTAGCTGTTAAGACTTCTTCTGGATGTGACCCTTATTTATCAAGGGATTTTTAAAATAATGCTATATCACTGCAACTGAGAAATAAATCTCATCTATTGTACTACTGCTCCTTTCTTCATGGGCAGAAAGTGGTAAACTGGCTTGACTGTAGATAAGAATTCAAAGCATGGTGGCACCTCCATGAGCTGCGATACCTCTTTTTCTGCTTTTCAATGTTGTTCTTATGCAAAAGGTCTTTAACATCTTTTCGTCTTAGGGAATGTCCGCAGAAACACAAAGAGATGGAGCTAACTATAGATTAATGTCCTGGTTTGAAGTTGCGTTTGCATGCCTCCTAAAAGCATTAAGTCCTCCCCACCAATGAATTAGAAGGTGTTAACTTCCCACTGTGTCCAGCTGTTGTGCTGTGTTTTGTTTTGTACTTGTCACAGGAAAGGGGGAAACCCAGAGCCAGTTTTTGCAGGTCACCTGACAAGGGCTAGTTATTAATTGCTGGCAACCAGTCTCACGTGGTCATGTGTAAGCCATAGCCATAGCACATGAACACTGCTGGGTTTCTCTTCTCCTGGGTTTACTTCTCCTTGTCTGGTGGTGGAGACATGTCAGGACCATGGTCACAAATGTCATACACTGTTTCTTTTGGCATTCCCTCGTTGTGCCTTTCTTTAAAACTCTTGCAGCTGTTAAAAGATCAAGTAAGTGATTATCTCAGGCCCCAAATCAGTCATATTTGCTCATGCCTGAATATTATGCCCTTATTTAGATTTGCCCTTACTGTTATGATCAGAGTTGGGAAGCTCTTGGAAACCTTCTCTGCTTTTGAGAGGTGCAAAAAATCAAAAGTTGATGAACTTGGTGTAAGTTGGGCTCATATGTCTATGTGAGGGAATTAAGTGCCAGGGAAGGCTCCAAGGCACAACCACCTGATTGCCTGTATTGTTATTGTTGCAACAGCCCATGAACAGCACACTTGTGACCCACAGAAAGTAACAGCTCACAGCTGTGCAGTGATTCAGGAGCAAAAAGCAGTTTGACCTCTTGGAAGCTAGGAGAGTTTAAAGGCATGGACTGGGCTAGTCTGTACCTGTAGGTCTCAGAGCTGGAGTGCAGACTGAGGTAAATTTAATTAACTAATGTGAAGAAGCCTTACAGAGCTATACATTACGTGTGTCAGGAAAATCTAGAAGAAGAGTAAGTGGTCTGTTGGTTGCTCACCAGTGAAAAGGTGAACTGAGTCAGGCGGTGGTGGAGGTAGGGACAGCACTCTTCACAGAGGGATCTATATTAGAGCAGACGTCATTTCTTGAATCTTCTTTTTTTTATGTCCAAACATTTGTTCTAGAGATGAATCATCATTCTTATTGAGCTTCATACAAGCTATAAACGTCTTCATTTTACAGCTCCTGCAGTAAGAAAATATTAAGTAAATAGGCTTGTGGGTAAAATATAACAACATATTAATGCCATTTTTCTATTTATTTCCTGTGGCTAGCCATCTCTAGGAAACAAGCTAAGAGAAGCAGAGGGTCTGTGATTCCCCATACGATATTTTACAGACTTATTAATTTATAAGGATGCTTTCATCCTTTCTAAGTGATGGTCATAACCATTAGAAGTTCGCACTACCTTTTATTTTTTTTATATTTTTTTTTTTTTTTTTCCTGTTTATTGAAATGAGCTCTGAGGAGTGCTTGAGGGATAGGTGAGTTGACCTAAATTTTCTCTTCAAACTTGGACAAACCCTTAATGGAACCTTAAAAAGTTCAGTGTATTTTTTGTTTCTGTCTGAATAAGCTGAAAGAAAGGAACTTCTACACGTTCCTGCCTGCTAAGTGATTTGACATAGCTGATACCATGCCAGTATATTGATCGATAACCTCATGGTACAAAAAGACCCTCAAGCAATGACCTGAAGCAAAGTGGCCATCTGTCTATGTACAGGAAAAAAAGAATGTATAAAATTCAAAGGGATAGGTTGTTTTAACAATTCTGATGCAGTTATTACTTGTTATGTGTTGATTAGAGCATACACTATTGAGTGTTATATCCAAACACAAATCTGTATGTATGCATACACAAAAATAGATATAGTTCTCAGGCTTTGGAAAAGAACAGAGCAAGAAGTTATCTGTGACCACAACATTTGAAAAGTACTTTGGTTTTGGGAGCTTCTCTCTGAATTTCAAAATAGAGACTTTTATTCCTAAGACAGGAGTTCATCATCCTCTGGAGCTCTGGACCTCTGGAGACATCTCAGTCTGGACAAAATGTTAAAACTCCCAAATTCTTTTTAAAACCTGAGCCTTCTCGTAACTTTTCCAGCCTATAAAGCTTGTCGGCTTTATATTCTTGCACATACTGCATCATAAAGTAGCTCAGGTGCAAATGCATTGTAATCCATTTCTGAGGTTTACTAGTGAAAAGGACTCACCTTGATTTTTTACCTTTGCCATCCCACCAATATGGTTGAGATCAATGCCACTGTGGTAATTGCTGGGGATTTGCAACTGGTAGCAAAGTTTCATGCCTCTTTTGCTAACACTCAGGAAAGCATATCTGAAATTCTTGCCTGCTTTATGTCAAAGCTGCATCTGCTAGCAGAGCTTTATCTGTGAAAAAGTGAATGAGTTTTCAGATAACCTTTGTGACAGACTCTTAAACTACATGTAGGTTCACAGTGTTAGGAGGCTGCAACGTAAATTTAGATTAGCATGGACTAAATATAAATATACTGCTCATTGCCAGAGTAGTTGATGTGAAGGGGTTAGACTCCTGCCAGAAATATGAGCATAAGTTCCTGCTCTGCACTGATTTTCTGTGGAGGCTGGAGTAAATCACTAAGACATCCAGCCTCAAAGCTCATTGGGTGGGACCCTTGGCTTCACTTCCTATTTATGATGAGAAATAATAATATTTAATTACTGAATAGGGACAGTTCAAAGATGTCCGAACCAGTTTGATGGCTAGATATGTTTTAGCGACTTTACCAGTAATTTAAGAGTCCAGCAGTTACCTTGGCACAGAGACAAGTTTTAGTGGCCTGACCTTTGGTCCAATACATGCCAGTTCTGTCAGATGCTTAAAAAATAAAAACATATTGATTTAGGCATTTGGCGTTCAACAAGACACAAATATTAAAGCAACAAGAAAAATGAATAATTATGGAACAAAGAATTTTTGAAGGTGAATCGATGGAGACCTCAAATGAAAGGTATGTTTTATGTTCTCCCAGTGTACAACATAAAGGCAAAGGCTTTATATCAGAAAACAGTAAAGCACCACTTCTTATTTTCTTCAGCTTTTACAAGAAATATAGAGGAACAGCACCTTAAAAACTCTTGCTGCAGTTTGGTTCACAGAAGCTGCTGATTGAGCTGACAGCATTCATTTAAACTCTCACCCAGGTGATGCTTTTAAGGTCAGATGAAACCCACACCTGTTCAGGAGAGTACTGAGTCACATACCCACAAGCCAATATCATTCAGGTGCTGTTGACTTCAGTGGTATCTGAGTGTTTGTACCCTTCTTAAACAGGGCTGTTACTCAGAGTAGGACCTGAAGGCTGATCTTCCCTGAAGATGACAAGACTCTGTAGTGTTTTTTGGCGTATGAACAAAGTTTGGGTGATTCTCCTAAAACTATGTTGTTTGAAATCTAATGTACTTTGTTGCATTTGTGCGTTTCTAAATATTTCCTGGTAGTTCTTCAGACATGAAAGCCTATTTTGGGAATGTTTTTCTACATTAACTAGATTTTATTTGATTCGATTCAGTATCTAAAGGTACATAAGAATTACAGTGTTGCTATTTAAATTACCTAGGGAAGAAATTTTTGTGTGGTGTTGATTAAAAGATGGCTTAAACAAGTAAGTATACTTTTCCTTTTATGTTATTTTTTTAATTTGCAAGCTAGGGAGGAATCAAACAAACATCCCAAGATATTTGTAATGGAAAGCGACATAGGGAACAATTTGTTCAGAACCGAAAGGCAAGTCAGACTTCATATATCTGTTCAAAGAAATTGCAGTCACACAAAATCATTTTCCTTGACATTAGTTTTAGCAACGTAAGTTCAGAAAAAGATAGGAAAAAACCCCAACAAATGATTCTCCTCCAAATCTCTGGGAAGGAGTCTGCAAGGGTTTTTTTCCTAGTATTAACCCACTGGCACACTTGTGTTTTAGGGAAGGTGAAACTCCTAAGCTGAGTCTGAGTATTTCTGAGTTTTGATGAAAGTAAATGCTTCATTCAGCTGAGAAACCTGTGTACAGGCTTCCAGGCTATTTTTCATCCCCTGCTATGCATGCTGCAACAGAAGAAAATAGTTTTGGTTTGGCTTTTTGAGCAGATAACAGGAAAAGCAATGCAGAAGCCTTAAGGGCTTCTCTTAGTGGGCTAAAGCTTTCAGCATACCTATAAAATGCAGCACAACTGTTCCATGTGGATGTGGAGCCTGAAAAGGCTGAGTAGCATTGCTCTGTACCCTGACCGCCCCTGCAGGCTCTGGCTTAGCAAGCCATCTCCCTCGCAGCAGCCCCGGAGACAAGAGGGGCAGATGGTCAGCTATCCTGCAGGACTCCCCACTGCATCTCAGCCCCCCAGGAGCTGGTCCTGTAGGTCCCAGTTTTGGGGACTCTCAGGTATGGCCACAGGAGGGCTGCGGAGATGAGAGCAAGGTGGTTGCAGGTGCCAAGAGAGGGACGAGTCTTGAGGGAAAAGAGGAATGGGAAAAGGAGTAAGCACTTGCTTGTGATTTTAATTACCACTATCAATATAGACATAGAGACCCTGGGACATCCCAATCTACAGATAATTATTTCTTGTTGCTCCTCTGGCAAGCAACAAACTCATTTCTGGTTTGTTTTGTCTTTGCAGCTGATTTAATCACAGCAGCTCCTAAATCTGCTGTTGCTAATTTGGCTATGGCTTTTGAGGTGAATTGTGGATCACAAATATATGCTCCACTGCAAGACAAAGCAAACCTAATTTTGTGCCTCAGGCAGCAAAGCTGCCAGTGCAGAGTGTTGCTGAATATTACAACCTCTGTTATGGACTGGGAGCATCAAAAGGGCAGCTTGAGCATGGAAAGGGGGGAGCATGCTGGCAACACCCTCCACTGGCCACCCTTTCTTTCAAGACAGGGAGACATTAAAACAGAAAAATTGTAAAAAAGTTAGAGAGGATGAGAAGGTCACCCTCCTGGTAAAATGTGAAGGGATTTCTGCTAGTTTGGCAACAGTTGTAGGTTGCTTGTATCTTGCTCGTGTGGGATAAACTGTGTTTATGGAGAAGAACTTTGTTTATCTGCAGCCTGTCTGAAAAAGCACAGGATATGTCATTTGGGTGACACAGACAATGAGATATTAAGCCTTGCCTTTAAACTACCCACTTATACCTTGTTACCAAAGCAAAACAGAAGCAACATTACAGTAAAATAAATGGTTAAGTAAGGAAAAAACAACCCACAGGTGTAGTCAGCACTGTCCAGTGCAAAAAACTCCTGCTCTTAGTGGATTTTTACCTGTGCTGAGAGTACCTCCTTTAATCAGTGCTGCAAAAAAGATCAATGGGCTGAAGCTCCACAGGTTCAAAAGGGGAAAGGATGTGTGCTCAATTGTACCTTTGTCAGTTTTTCCCTTGTGTCCTTCTCTCCAGCTTTTATTGGTATAGAGCTAGACAGTGGCCAGACTTCTTCAGTGGAGTGTTGGGTGATACCTATCTATGCATCTACACCCAGAAGAGATCACCCACAAGGGTTAGCCTGATTGCCTGTTGCAGGTAGGTTTTCTTCAGCTGCTTACAGTGAATTTCAATGAATGTTGCACATCTCACATGACAGAAATGATTTATTAGCCGTGTATTCTTATGTAAATTAAAAGATACAAGATATAGATCACTATGGAGGGACAAAATAACCTGAACTCTTCATGCAGGAACTTGTTTTGATTCACATAAAAGGATTTTAGGAGATGAGAAGCTGACTGCTGGGCTGCATCTTATGGTGAAAGAGTGGCACACACCTCCTCACTTTATCTAGCATGGCTGCTTTGCACAGAGACCAGCACTGCCGAATCTTCAGCTAATATGAATCAGGGAGTATTGATTTATCATGGCTGAGGATTTTGCCCCATGCCTCCTCACTTGCCAAATGCTCAGTAGCTGAGAGATCATTTTTCATGGAGCCCCATTGTTCGGCTCAAGTGTGTGGGCACAGAAAAATGACAAGAGAGCTTTCAAGTTTTAACTCTCACTCTTTATATTTAATGAAACTGCAAAGAGTGTGTCATAGACCGAGTTAAATCTTTCATGGTGGAGGCACTAGCTCCCGCTCCATGTGCTGAAGATGCCTAATCTGCCTGTTGCTAAGATCATGGTAACTGTCATGGCTGATGTCCCTCATAATTTCCAGAGACCAGCTTTAGAAGGTGGATTGAAGCACTCAATAACGAGCAAATGGCACCTGTGGTGCCTTCCAAACTCAGCTGAGCTGTTGTGTGATCTATTAGCAAGGAGTCCATCCCTGCTGCCCAAGGAATTAAAATTGTACTGTGCAAAACTTAACACTTGCAAAGTAGGACTTTATGTCTCAGAATTTGAGGATAAAAATGAATTATCTGGATCAAACCCTCCTCATGGCTAAATGATGAAACGACTGCCTTATTTTAGATGTATAATTGCTTAATGTCAATTTTTACTGATGATTGTTTATTCATCAAGAGTGGGAGAGCCCTAGCTTACATATCCCTGAATCTGTTCTAGAGGGGTTTGGAGAGGGCTCTGAGCAGCACATCTGCACCTGAAACTCACACGACCAAGGTTCAGGGATGGCATTGTTTTCCAGAGAGTTTATGTTATGATTATTGTATGATATAAAGGACCACGGACACCATTGCAAAGCTGTGAGTCTGACGTTTAATGAATCCTTAAATAACACAATAGTTAAATTATTCTATGGGTTTTGCACACCAGCATGGCTGTATTGATGTTTTTGTATTATGATGCCTCCAATAGAAGAGAGTTGCATCATTACAGGGGTCAGATATACACAGTTTGCTAAGGATAGTCTGCAAACTGTGTATATCAAAAGACCAAAAGATGTGTTAAATAAAGATAATTGTAAAAGAACAAAGCAAAACCTCAGTTTAAGAGCTTTACTATGTACAAGTATGGCTCAACTTGAACAAATGAAACATTTTTTTCAAATAAATAGGAATGAACCATACTTACTGTTCAGAAAAGGAAACAAATAAAGCACAGCATTTCAAAACAAGCGGCTGTTCAAATATATATTTTCTGTTTATTGAGATTTCAGTTGTATCAGTGTAAAGGTCTCAGAGTGGCTGAGCAAGTCAATCATTATATACCTTGTTAGTGTGACAGCCCCTCGTGTATTGTTTGACTGGAAATAAAACACAAATACCCCAAACCCCTACTGTGCCTGCTTCATGGTGCATAAATCTATTGTGTGTCATGTCACTTAGAATTTTGATGGCAGGCTACCAAATGGCAAAGGAAAACACACAATCAACCCTTCATTTTCATAAATGAAATTAAAGTACACACAGGAAATATAGAACAGAAGTGTTTTCATTAGTGCTATATCAAGGGTCCATCACTCAAAATTGAGACTTTTGCAAGCCCCACTGAACATTTGATTACATATGCAAATTTGTGGGTTTCCCATGTATATAATATTTTCTTTTCCAACTTGGATGGTCTTTTTATAATTATAAATCTGTGCCAAATTACTTTCACTAAAATTGTGTCCTGTACTTGGTTGGACTGACAATGGCAGAGCCCTTGGCCTCTGCCAGCACTGGCACTAACTGCTGGTGTCCTCCAAGGGTTTACGCCTCCTTGGAGGTGTACTTATTTTAAACATGCTTAAACACCAAAATGTGTGACCTCTAAAGTCAACAATATAAGCAGAATGAATGCCAAAATGAAGTTTGAGTTAGCTGCTATCTTCAAACCCTGTTTTCTTTGCCTAATTACTTGCACTTAGGAAATACCTAATAATAACTGACTTAATTTTGTTGGACATTGAACAGAGCAAAAAAGGGATCTTACCCCTAAACCTTGTGCTCTAAACTGGCAAATGCACTGTTCTAGGCAAAATGTCCATTTTGGGCGAAAGAATAAAGACATGCCCTAAAAGTAATCATCTCCCTTCCTCACATGCATTGCTTTGGGATCCAGGAAATAAAACAGGTAACTTTGAGAATTTGATTTTGCAACTAGATGTTGAGAAAAATGAATCTCCTACTGTGTAGCAGAAAAAGTTGTCTAGTAGTTTTTAGATTAACCTGGATTTTGTCAGCATTATTACTCTCTATTTCCACTGTTACATTTCTTCCAAAACCTGAAACATCTGTCTGTTTTATTTTATCTAGCCTGGGGGTTCCCATGGCTGAGATCATACCTGACTTGGGAAAGTTGGTCCCCAAAATGGGTTCTCTGCAACACTGCCCAAGATAAGAGGGAACAAGAACAACTAAACCAAAGAAACGATGTGTGGGATCCAGTCTGCTGAACCAGAGCTCTGAACTTATTTTGAAATGCCAGATGCACAGTGAGGCAGTGCTGGAGCAATGACAAGTTTCCTGTCTTGTCTGTGGCAAGTGTTCATGTGAAGGTCTCCAAGGGAAGCTCCTGTCTGTGTAGTGTAGATGCTATGCATCTTCACAAAGTTTTACCTCATTACAGGCGTTTTTCTCCTTTGCTGCAGAAAATCAGCCCTACAAAAGAATACCATGAAAGCAATCAGGACAAGCATAGACACAAAAGTATATCTGAACGTTCAGCCTTTGTGCTAAACAATGAGTGACCATCAAGAGATGCCTTCTTCTAAGGATCCAGCAGTACGGTGGTACAGTCAACAACAACTGATGGGACTTCCAGAGTTACTTGTAGAGCATAGACATTTGCATCCTGCTGCTGTCGAACAGGAATACAGAGCTTAATTCGTTTAAATGTCTTGGGTAAAATTTCAGCTATAATTCTCACTTGAGGGAAGAGATAAGAGTGCTCAAACTCAGCCACAGTAAGAACATGGTCATGTGATTTTATATGTATATGGTGTCTGGTAAGGCAGCATATAATATACATATTTTTTTCTGGAGAAAAAAAAACCAAAACACCTTTTCATTACTTAGATTTAATTCTGCACTGATAAAAAAGGAAATAATTGTGCACTGATATTGCTTTCTCCTAACTGTCCCATTAGAGGTGGGAGTTCTAGGACGGACCACGATGATTTTGACTCCAAATTTCATTGCAAGGTTGGATATTTTTAGTTGCCTTTTCTTGGTAGTGTCTTATGGTTGACATTTCTACAGTTTCAGGCCAAATTGCTCATACTTAAGAACTTAAGAAGCAAGAATCTTTTTTTTTTTTT
>VXBW01008243.1:294062-439949 GCA_013400375.1 Thinocorus orbignyianus
TTGTTTTTTTTTTTTTTTTTTTTTTCCCCCAGGGGAAAACCCCAAACCATTAGCTAAACCTTTAAAGGCTGGAATGAGCACAAGTTATTCATCCACTTGAAGGTAACCTGGCAGAGGAAAAAATACTTCCATAATAAAGAAATTTCTACTGCATATTTCCATTCACTTTGTGGTTCTCAACACTGTACATTCATTTGCAGTATTAAGCTTTTGATGGCAAAAAATCCAAGAGCACTTAAGTTTTCTGTCAAAACCTCCTTTCCCCTCCTTGTTACTCTGTTCTCAGTCCTCCTGACCTCAGGCTCACAGGAGGCCATGGGAGGACTTTTGTTGCTGTTGGCAACTCTGAGATTGAGGTCTCTGGTACTCATGATGGAGCTCCCCCTTCTCACTTTCCCCAGAGTCTCCCTTCTTCAGGCTAAATGAGGCCTGAATTTCTATAAAGTTAAATTCTTAAGAAAACCCATGCCATAAACAAGCAGTGAAATGAAAAAGAACCTTTCTTTCAATTTATTTCAAAGGGTGCAAGTGAAGTTTTCTCACCTTGATCAGCTCTGGTTACATCTTTTGCCCTTTTGTGGAACTAGCAGAATGTAATAGAAGCACATGTATACAGTGAGCTCCAAGTTAGATAGTATTACTGAATCTAAACCTTGTCCGGGAATTTGCTGCTGTGACTACAGTTTTGCTTCTTACATAGAAAAGTGGGTCTTAGGTATGACCTCACAAACAATATAAAGCAATACTACACAACTTCATTATTCACTGTGTCTCAGGAGAATGGTATAATCATCCAGTGAACAGCAGATGGTACACTGCAGATTTGCATGTTTGCACCACTTATTAGTTTATAGAATTAAGAAAGCGTATTTTAAGATTTAAAAAAATATTTTCCCTAGAAGTGATAATGAAGTGGGTTTTGTATCATCCTCTGTTATGCATAGATTTCTCTATGTGATTGTGTTGCAAGGGTCCCCTTCTGACGTTAGTTCATTTATCAATATTTGACAGCAATGATTATTCGTTCGTCTGTAGCAATCTAATTCTCCCCATGATGATTGAGTCTGTCTGAATGTAGTATTAGTTCTTCCTATAGAATGGAGAAAGAATTGTGGCAATGTAAATTAATACTATATGTGTTTAATTACTTAGCATCGTCAGCCATGCAAAAGATCCTTTAGTAAAATATTTATTTTGACTGTGCCGTTTGCTTTCAACTTTTCAGAAGTCAGATTATAATAGATACTTTAGGAACACTGGTGTTGCTGATAGAAGATCCCAAAAGAGGGAGTTTGAGTTTTCAGCTATTTGTTCTTCTATTTCTGTTTTTTGGGACACATTATTTTTCCCACATACAATTTAAAAGCAAACTAAAAGATTAACAAAGTCTACTTCTGGTTGACAACACTGATGCATTTGATCCCATTTTACTCAAGGAGAGACATTACAGTTTGGTCTAGCATGGAAATGTATATTCTTAAGATAGAAAAAAAGTGGTCTGTAAAAAAGATCAGATTGACAGCTTTGTGAGCTGAAAGCTTGTACTCATTCAGTCAACTGAACATGGGCTATAACTGTGCAGTCCTCCCTCCTTTACCCTCTTCAGATGCTCCAGTTCTTTACTAGAGAAATCCCGGCAGATTAGGATTTGTGCCAGGTCAGTGCTTGGCTTCTCTGAGGAGCAGCTCAGCAGGAGACCAGTATCTTGTGGTTGAGAGAATGTGGAAATCTCTTTGGAAAGATATAATCTGAGGGAGTTTCACCAAGCAGAACATGGATTTGGTGTTACCGCATGTCCTGAGCTTCTCTGGACAAGTGAGGGCTTGTACTTCAGTGTGGATCCCAAGCTACCGTCACTGAATCTTTTCAAAATCCCCCTCCATCTTCCCACACTAAACCACATGAAGGTGCTTAAGCCTCACACATGGAGGAAGGCTTAATTCTTAAGCATTGTGCATTAAGATCACTGACATGAATTCTGTGTATGTACTTCAAGGGATTATCAGCCCTCCAGATTTTACTTTTGAACAAATCTACTCATTTCAATAAAGCACCACTGACCAAAAAAAAAAAAAAAAAAAAAAAAAAAAAAAGAAAGACATTTCTACCTTTTATTTTGTAGGGTTTTCTTTAAAGCAAAAAGAAAACAATAAATTTGAAACATTGAGGCACTCCAGCCATATTTTAGTTGCTACAAATACGAAATTATAGTATAGACTTAATTTCAGTTAGGTCAGGAATGGCAAGAAACTATCAACACTTCTGCTCTCAAAGTAATCAGTTATAATTTACAGCTAGGAGAGCAATCAATATGCAGGAACTGGCTTCGTTTTGGGTAAATTGAAATCTTTGACCTGGCAAGGACTGATGCCCTGCTCTAAACTAGACTAGAATTTCCTATGTTGGAAGGAGTAGTCCAAATTATTGCATTAATTTACCTAAAAGTAGTAAGTATAGGGACATGTCAGTTCACTGGGAAAGATTGCACTTTTTTTCCTACCTATTTATAAATTACTTGCCTGCACAACTTACATGTGTAATATTTGTATGCTACAGATATTATACCACCCAGAATAATAGCACTTTTGGCAGCTTGCATCACATAAAGGCCAGTTGATAGGAGCCCTGACAAATTGAAAACCTTCCCTGAAAAGCCCTTGGTGTCAAATCACTTACAACTTTTCTCATTTTTGGCCAGATGGGCTCATATTTTTTGTGCTGGACATCTTATCACTTGCTGTATGTTTAAAGAAAATTCAAAGGATAGTGGGTTTGAAATGTAGGTTGTTTCCACTCATTAGAAAAGCCTGGGAACATAAAAGCAAGCTTTTAGATTTGATTATTTCTGTCTCTCTCCTGACATATACTTCACAGTAAACCTTACTAGGAACATTACAAGGAGGCGTTTCATGATAATTTCTTGGAAATCCTTTAAGCAATACCTGAACAGAGAGTTTGTTTTCAAATAATGCCAAGATTTTTGAATAGAACTTCCTACGCTTCTGAAGATCATTTTGTTGAATTAAATTAATAATTGTCCTTTTGCTTGTCCAACCTGCCAGCTGCACCCAGGACTGTGAAGAAGTGTATACTCAGATCATCTCAAAGCTTGTATAATTTCTCTGACTACTTTTTTTTTTGGTTCCTACCTGACAAATAATCATAACGATATTGTATTTTAATATAGCAAATGTGTCTTAAAGTGTCAGAGCGATTCCTTGACAACCCATGTTTGTAAAATAATATTTTGAGGGCCTCCAGTTCTGGCTTGAAGTCCCCTAATTTTAGCTGAGGTTCAGTCCTCCACGGCTCCTGAGATCTTTTCTTTGCTTCATTTGTACTGGCAAAAAATCACAGCCTCCCAGAAAAACACCTTACATAGCTCGTCATGAGCTTAGTCCCTGTAGGTAGGCTCTTGCTGTGTCAGAGCCACTGGTTTAATAATAATCCTGCTATTCTAGTCTATAAATTTTCTGGCTCGATAGGGGCTTTGCTGATTAATGTTGTCAGAATGGGATGTGCTGAAAAACACCTTCTGATGCATTACATGAAAGGCTCAATCTAACGGATATACGAGATCAGTTTATTGTCATGTTCTCTTACCAGGAAAAGTCAAGACTTTGGGCTAAATCAATGGTGCAATTTGTTTAATGTGAAGTTTGATTTTGCTTGAGTCAGACCTCACTGGTCTTATCTGTCTCTGAGGCATGCTAATAAGTTTCTTTTTAAGTTTGTGATTTCCTTTATTTTTTTTCCTACATATGCTTCTCCTGCTGTGAATGAGTTATTTGAAGGATATTTATTCATAAAGTAGGTTCTTTCCTGCTTGGACTGAATGAAAATATCTCGTGGATTCTCCTGACTTTTTCAGAAGTATTTTGATCCTAACACTTTCTGTACAACGAAAGTCTCACAACCACAGAGCAGGTGCATTTATTTTGATGAAACTTCTAAATCTTGTGTTATGAAATATGGAAATGCTCTTGTCCAGGTGGAAAATATAAAGATACTCAGATTTAATACGGGAGAATGAAATCTGCAAAAACAACATTACATCCTTGCAGAAAATAGATTTTTATGTGGAAACATCATATTCAAAGGATCTAGTCTTGAATATGGATAAAAGAGATGTCTACGATAATTTGTATTGAGATCCTGGTTATTAAGAAATGATATATATAATTGCGTATTCTGGAATGAAAGCTGCAATACTAACTTTTTTTTTTCCATTTGTAACTGCTGCCAGGTTATCCCTGTGCTATTTAAAGCCAGTTGGAATGGAATCTTTGTGCTCTCTGATGTTCTACACGGAGTGCTGGGTGTAGGTGCTTGCAGCAGCGGAGAGGGGCTGCAGGAGCAGCCTCTGGGAGCCTCTGTCTCCTTGTTGCTGGACACAGCCTGTTCCAGCCTTCTCCAATTGACCCACCACAGGGCACAGTTCGGCCTTGCAGCCAAAATGGCAGTGCCTTGGGGCTACTTTTTGTTGCTGTTTTTCATGACCAAAATCTATTTTAATTGGTAATAAATTCAATTCATTCTTCTCAGAGAATTAATTTCTTCCCAGAAAACTGAGTCAGTTTTGCCCATGATGGTAGCAGGTAAATGATCTCCCTCTCTGTCTTTATTTCAACCCATGAACTTTTTAATCTCTTTTTTGTGTGCTATCCTGTTGAGGAGGGACAGGGAGTGAGTGGCTGCGTGGACCTTTGGCTGCTGTCCATCAGAACCCACTACAATTGGGCATGTGTGATCCAGAACATATCTGAACTAGCCTTTATTTATTTGAGCTCCTGCCTCCCCCGTCCTGTAGTATTATCTGGCAAAGCTGAGTCTGCGGGTATTTCTTCTTCTCTGTATCTAGCTATCATTCTGAGAAGAACTTAGCCTTTAAATACATGCAGGAATAGAAAACAGAAGGAACACTAATAAAGAAAAGTCTTGTCTCCAAATTGAGAAAGGTATATTTCCAAGTTTGTCTAGGATTAAATCTTCCCTATGGGTTACAGAAATCCACCCTTTATTTACTGCAATAATGATGCATCTGTAAAGGCAATAATTAATGATACACAGGTTAAATGCATCTCTGAGATATGTGAGTTTTAATGAGGGAAGCCTGTTTTCCCCAGCACTCGGCTCCGTATGGACCTTGCATCTGCTCCCCAGTGGCAGAGCCTGCTGGTGTTGCTGGTTGGCAAAGCCTTGTAGTCAGTCCTTGCCTGGATGTTGGCCAAGGGAGCACCATGGAGCATTCAACACTTCCGTGGGAATTTGTCTTCCCTGGGCTTGAGCAGAGGTGAGACACCACCCTTTACTGCAGCTCAAGTTTGTGGGAACAGAACGTTGTCCTTTCCTTAGTATTACATCACTACCTGCATGAGGCAGTAAGTCCTTATTTCTGTGTCCTCAGTGTCTTGGGGAATGTTTCATGGATCTTTCTCCTGTAGCTCATTGCTTCTTCACAAACTGAAGAGCTCCTCTCTCTGTCTGCTTTTCAGGTCAGAGAGCCAGCTGCAATACTCAGACAGGATCCCTATTGCTACAAAAAATACTCAATTTGTCCATACAGCTTTAGGAGTCTCATTGGCTCTCCATAGACATTGGTTGTACAAGCTAATATTAAGCCCACAGTTTATTTACTTGCTTTCCAAACTCTGCCTCTCAATCTTGAGATTTGGGATTTGATGCCATCTTGGTTCCTTGGCTGGAACAACCGTAAACACTGATGGGCCATCACTGCACCCCACCAGTGGGCCAAATGAGGACAAGCTGTGCCTGACCTGACCACAGCTTCAGAAACCTGAAAGCTTTTTCCTGACCTTCTCAGCACTCATTGGTTACGTTGAATTCAACAAGGCAAAATTGAACTGGATCTGTGGTAAGAAATAGTACCAAGGACCACGTGTCCACATGATGTGCTGTTCAAGGACTTTCCTTTTGGCTAGCTTTAGCTTTGTCCTGTGTCTTGAAGGTCCATTTATGGCTGCAGTGCATTAGATGTCCTCCTGGAAGGTATCTGTGGGTCTTACCCGGAAAGAATCTAGTTCACATGCTCTGCTGCTGCATTCCCATTGTGGAGAGTGGTGATCTAAGCAATTCCTGGCTTGAACTAAAACACTGATGCAAACACAGAATAGGCTGTACAAGAACAACTCCTCTAAGTTGTTGTAATGAGCTTTTGGTTTTGCCATGTACGTAACTATGACTCACCAATGCTTTTATTTTGCATGTCCTACTTTTGCTTTTCTGATACTCATCCTCACAAGGATGTATTTAAAGCTGTATTTATTTTTTTCTCAGAGACAATGCAGGCTGAAAAGGAAAGCACATGCTATCTTAATTTTTGTTCCCTTTTTAAACCCTGAAAATAGGTGAGTGCTTGTTGTGTGTGGAGGAAAACACAGGAAAAAAAATGTCATAAGAAATGCTTTGTTGCACTGGCAAAGTCCTGCTTATAAAAGCATCAATTTTCCAAGTATTTAACGTGATCTGGCCAGTTTAAATATTGTCACACATTAATAATAAAGTTTCTAGTAGAGGACAGGCGGTACCTGGAGAAAAAAATAAGAATTATCCAGTATTCTGTGGATTCACTTTTTAGAAAGAGATCTGCTCTTTCTGTATCACAGAGCAATTTCTCTTCAGAGATTTCACTAAATCTGAACTATTTCCCATATTTAAAAATCAACCCTCCTGCCCTAAAAACGTGCTTGGTTTTTGTATCTTGTGTCCTGGATGTACTGATGCAAATTGCTAACCATCTAGCATGTTTGGAAGTAAGGTCAGCAGCATCTTTGTCAGCATCGTGGAGCTCTGTCATCCATCAGCAAATCTAGCAGTAAGGCGAGTTTGCAGGACTCAGATGCTTCTCTTCAGCCTGCTGTGCTGGGCGTCTGTCACATGGCCCATTAATGGCAAGATGTTGACACTCTGTCATTTTTCACAAAGTTGTAAGTGAGCTATGAGCCAAAAGCAGATAGAAAGACAAATTAACTCATGCAGCAAGTAGCCTACAATCAGCCTTCCCTGCCCAGACAGAGGCAAGGCTGGAGCAACATTTCCAAAAAGTACTCATTATTATTCGAATTTCTCAACACAGCAGTTTTGAAGTGTGGTTGCATAATATTTGTGCAATGTTGTGTTAAGAGAAGTGCTTATCACAGACCTGAGACCACAATTTGGAAAAATAATGGTATTGCATGTTTGATTAATGCTCTTCTCTGATACTGATCAACGGCAGTGCAGTAGGAGAAGCGTGGGCTTCCTCAATCTGCCAACACGAAGGTCTTTCAAGCTTGCCAAGAAAACTGCTATTGTTTGTGCCCAGACCCCAGTCTCGCAAGCTGTTCTGTGCGGGTGGACCTCAGTGCTTCACAGAGTCCTGGTGACTTTGTTGACTACAGCAAAATGGAGAATTCCACAGCAGGAACATGATAAATCCCTGATTGCTTGGAAAACGGGTTTCAGATCCTCCTGAAGAACAGATCAGCTCACTTGCATGCAAATGCAGTTATTGCTACAGGGACTGGATTTGATGCTCTTTTAAAAAAGGTATCTCTGCAGAGCTATAATATGCATTTTATGCACATTTACATTGTAAGCTAATATGCAAGGAGGGATATGATGGAAAGATCATTTTCTAAGCAGATTCTGCCATGTCAGAATCACACAATATGCATGTCCTGCTTGATAGGCAAAGCTGGAATCGACAAGGTGAGCAGAGCTCAGTATGTCTTCCATATAGTCACTGTTTCTAGGATCAGAATAGATTGCCTGGGTGTCTGAGGAGCCTGCACCATGTGGACACAGAAAGGGGTGTTAAGAGCTGTACTGAGGCTGGCTTACGGTTTGTTAAAACTAATGTGTCCGAGAAAGAGGGAGAGTTTGACTCTGTGGTCTGGTGTTTGGGTGTGTGCTGCAATCTGTAAACTCTGGCATTCCCAGGCTTTGGACAGCCTGAAGAGCTCAGGCTGTGCTGTAAAGTCTCTGAGGATGCTGAGCCCTGGTACCCCACTTCCATTGGGGTAGTGTTTGAGCTGAGTAAGAAACAGGGGGTTAGAGGCACAGTGACTTCTGTCTCTTGGTGTGTCTCTGTTCTGCCTCCAAGGGTCCGGCAGAACCTATAAGGACAGCAAATGAGGTGTAACATCCAGGACTGTTACCAAGCCCTTTTATCCAAAGCCAGCTTGTGTTAAAACTGTATAGACCATCCAACTTGCTTTATTCCAGGTATCAGAGGGATTTTTTTCCATTCTAATATGGATTGAATGCTTATTTTTTTTTTCTTTATTCAAGTTACCTAATTTAACAAATTAATAATTCTTCTAAAAACCACAGCAATAGACACTGTACAGAGTGAAAGAAAGGTGGTGGCCAGGTTTGCTAGAAAATACATATTTTTGAAAGCAAATATTTGAAAAAAACACAAGAAAAGAAGTATTCCCAGAACTGACAAAAATTTCTCTGCCCTATTTGCCAACCAAGTATTACAAAAAAGTGTGGAAAATTATAATCATTACAAATATAAGACAAACAACTGTGAAAGCAATTTGGCTTTATTTCCTCAAGGATAACTGGAAAAATATATATTTAAACATGGATTAGTCTCTTTCTACAGAGCTCTAAAATGAATTCTCTCCAGATTTTTTTAATGTTTTTGATATATTTCCCATTTGTATTAATCAGATTCAATTATTTAGAACTAAGTCTTTAAGTTGTGTTAATATAAACTTACCAGTCCCCATGCTGTAAATTAAATTTTTATTTTATTTTTATATATGCTTTCTCTCTTACTTTAATGCCAAAGGATTCTCTCTTGTCTAATGGCTATAATGAAAGCTTTTACTGCTAAATTAAAATAAAATGAGTTAATGGGTACCTAGTGCCTTGTTCTAGTTAAAATGTACATCAATTTGCAATGACCACTGCTTTGGGATTGTAGCATGTATTTTATCTTAGGCAGTGTGAAATTTGGTTTTAAAACTGCCTAATCTGCTCCTCTGTAGGCCTGGTTATAGTTTATTTCACTTACTAGTAACCTCACCTCACTTTAACAAGTCACATTGAAATTTTCCATGGTAGATCATTGCTTCAGGTTGCTTTTATACAATGTTATTGAATATGGTTTAGACAGTCAGAGGGTGAGATTAAATGAAAAATGCATGATTTAAATTTTTTAAAAAATGTTCCTTTGTAATGTAAAACAGCAGTAGATTTGCCCCAAAGAATACATCTATGATCAAGTGACTTCCACTATTCCATGACTATGCACTCAGGTATGAAGGAAATAAAATCCTTAGCTAGAAGAGGCCAGATTTAATTTTAAATGTGTTATTTATAAATTAAAGACAATGCTGATTTCCAGACCTCTGACTGTTTCTTAAGTTCCTGATTCTCATTACTATAACAATTTGTATGAAGCTGAAGTGTGGATGGGATTTCGTATGATATAGACAATTACAGGAATGAATTTACCTTTCTAGCTTGGTATCACTTTCAGCAGGAATGGGTTTTAGCCCATTTATTCTCAACCGATTTTTAAAGGACAATGCAACATATTGCTACTGATGCTCAATCAACACTATTTGAAATATTGCACTTGTAGGAATTATTTTTTATATGAAACATGTCTGGATAGCTTCTCTGTTATGTGCTGAAGCCTCCTAGCATGTGAGATAACTGTCCACAAATGATGGATGTTCTTTTCAAGGTTTGGAGATTTACTGAAGAAGGGCTGATAAGGTCTGTGTACTTCATGGTAATCTCATCTTTAGGCAAAGGAGGCAGAAAGCACTGTACACCTCTGCACTAAGCTCTGGATGGTCCCTGATGCAGCCCCATGACTCCACGCTATGGCATGAGCCCCCTCTCTTTAGAGTCTGAGTTCTCCTGAGCAAGCCTTTGAGAAGTAAAAGTGCAGCTACAGGAGAAAGCAATAAAAGTGCAAAGACTCTGAACCTGTTTTGTCACAGCAAATCTGTAGTTAACCAAGTCAGCCAACTTAGGAGGCCTCAACTCGAGAAGACCTTGCACCTCCCCAAGTCCTATCAGATCTTCCAACTATCACTAAAAAGTCCGACTTGCTCAGCTGAGATGTCTAGTTTTAGACAACTCTGCATTCTTTGCTGGTCTTTACTTGGATCAGACACATTTGCCAAAAGCTGAAGCTTATATTTATAGAGAAATTGTTTACAAATGTACGTATGAGCTCAACTAAAGGTTTGTAATGGTTTGGAGTTTGTTATGAAGCTGACTCTTTAGAGGTTTTTTGATGGGAAAAATACCAAGCTGATGACTGGGTTTGCTTGAATTTATGGAAACACACAAGCACGTAGGTACATTTGTAGTCTGTGGTCATTTTTTTCCCGTAAAAAAAAAAAAAGGAGTTGGCAGGTATACTATAAGCTTTCTAAAGAGCCTCTGTTCAAATGCAGTAAAAAAGTCTTGTTCACTTGGACCTTAAGAAAATATTCATATTAGCTAACAAATGGTTCTCTGCTATCAAATACATCTAGCTGAATTATTCATTTAAATCTGGGAAATTAGGCATATTTCTTTGAGTAAATTATATATGAACTATTGTATTCATTAGTCTACCAATTATATGGTTGGCTGACACATTATCTAGCAATGTATTAGATGATTGTCCAGCAGTGAATCAATATATTATTTACAATATTGAAATTTTTTTTGCATTATTTAGCGGTAACTATTAGCAAATATGTTTCTTAGTGAAGTCACAGGACAATTTGCGCCAAATGATATTTGAATGATTATGTTGTGATATCAAGATTGCTTTACACAGCAATATTGCAGAAAAAATTGTGTCCTTAAATGCTTGGTCTGATTTTTTTTTTTTTTTTGTTCTCCTTGTCTTCCTTCATAAGACACACTTCCATTTATGTTCATGCTTCTGTGTATTTCCATATGAAAACAGAAGAATATGGCAGTGCTTAAGGAAAACAGAGGAATCAATGAATCTCTAAAGACGTGCTGCAAATCTCCTTTCTGTGTGTCAGGGCACACACCCTTTGCTTTTTGCATTTGAAGAAAATCAACTGCTAATTAAAATCCAGCTGAGAAGACTCTACCCTCAAAACAAATCTGCCAGATACCTTGGGATGACCTTTTGACTTACTGTAGAGATTGGATTTTGACTCCTGAAGGTTCAGAGCAGGAGTGATAGGCAGTGTCAGAAGAAGATCACACTTTTTTCACTTTTGAAGAGTTTTATACAGTGTAATAACATTTTTTCCCCCTTTTTCTTTCCCTTATACACAGGAGGCAAGAGTGAGACTCGACCTCTTGCCTGAATGCCTGCTGGCATTCGACTCCCCTCCCAGCAATTGTAACTCCCTGTCTGGTGCCCTGTGCTCAAAGGAGAAAGTAATTCAAGACAGCCATTTATCAAGTTTTGATAACTTCCCCTCTTCCCCACAGCGTCAGTGTGGCTTTGAGGCAGTGATGCCCAGAGGCTGCTCTGGATCCAACCTGTACTGAGGGATGGAGACAGGGGATATCTTTTCCAGGACAGTCTATTTATGTCCTGACTTTCAGAGACTATGCAGGGTGGTGAAATGGCCTGTGTGAACCTCATGAAATTCAACAAGACCAAGTGCAAGGTGCTGCACATGGGTCAGGCCAATCCCAAGCACAAACATAGGTTGGGCAGAGAATGAATTGAGGGTTTGGGGGTGATGGTTGATGAGAACAAGAGCCAGTAATGTGTGCTTGCAGCTCAGAAAGCCAACTGCATAGTGGGCTGCATAAAAAGAAGTGCAGCCAACAGGTCAACAGAGGTCATTCTCCCCCTCTACTCTGCACTCGTGTTCCCCACCTGGAGCACTGTGTCCAGCTCTGGAATTCTCAACATAAGAAGGATGTGGACCTGTTGGAGCAAGTCCAGCTGAGGGCTACGAAGATGATCAGAGGGAGGGAGCACCTCTCCTGTGAAGACAGGATGAGAGACCTGGGGCTGTTTAGCCTGGGGAAGAGAAGGCTCTGGGGAGACCTTGTAATGGCCTTCCAGTACTTCAAGGGGGTCAACAGGAGAGATGGGGGATTCTTTATCAGGGATTTATCAGGGATTTTCGTGATAGGACAAGGGGTAACAATTTTAAACTGAAAGAGGGTAGATTTAGATTAGATATTAGAAAGAAATTCTTTACTGTGTGGGTGGTGGGGCACTGGAACAGGTAGTCCAGAGAAGCTGGGGATGTTCCATCCCTGGAAGTCTTACAGACTGGGGTGGCTGGGGCTTTGAGCAATGTAGTCTAGTGGAAGGTCTCCCCATCATGGCAGCGGAGTTGGCACTAGATGATCTTTCAGGTCTCTTCCAACTCTAACCGTTGTATGATCCTATGAAATCACTGGGTCTTCAGGATAGAACTTGTGTACCAAGAGGTGTCAGAGAAAGAATTAGCAGCATGTTCAGAAGTTGTTCAAGTGTATTGCTGCCCAGCAAATGCCACATTACTGAGTGTTTCCTCAGTTTTGATGGGCTCACCAGGTGGACTTCTTAGGCAGCGATGACAGTCCATTAAAATACATCCTGCTGACGAAGGGCCAGGTTGTCATTTTTCCTCAGCAGCAGGGCAGCAGAATCAGAGGAGTAAATGCTCCTGTAAGATTCCTTTTTACAGATACTGCTGTTCCCTTTGGGGAAGAGGGCCACAAGAGGCACAGGTGTGGTGGCCTCTCCATCTTTGCTGCCACAAGCACTGTACTGCATTGCACAGGAAGAAAAACAAGGGATTAATACCCCCCTGGACCCTGCCAATATGATTGTTGGAGACACGGAAAGGATTGCTGCCTCTCATGGAGAGACAGGGAACATCAAGGCAGTGGTGGATGCCCACTGACAGTGTGTTCAAGGTCAGAGGAAAGGAAGGAAGTGGGAGAGGACTCTGAGGTAGTCACAGATCATGTCAATATATTGCATTTTTTGAGCTCTGTTTTGTGAAATAACCATAAAATTACTTGCTGTATTCCTAAGTGTCAAGTTAACTGGGCAAATTTCTGTCCTGAGACTGTCTTCTGCAGCCTGCATCTATTTTCTGCACAGAGGTAGAACAAGAACAGTTCTGTTTTGTGTTTGCAAATCAAATACATAATTTTAAGACTCATCTGTGAATAAATAGTTGTCACCTCATGACTGTCCAGTAGAGGTCACAGTGCTTTTCTGCCTCACTGTGGGGTGAGAAAATCCAATTCCCTGACAAGTGTTAAAGCATACTAAAAATTGCTCAGTTGTGCTTTTAAATTCTTCTATTCCAAGTAGTGCTGTGAAATCAATACTAAGCTCTACGCAAAAAATCACTAAGTTGTGAGTTAGTTACAGTAAAAAAGTAAAAATCCTAGAAACACAGAATTACAGAGTTGGAGAATAACTGAAGCTGGAAGGCACCTCTGGAAATTGTCTAGTCCAAGCACCCTGCTCAAAGAAGGGTCAATTGAGAGTTGGTTCCTCAGGGCTATTTCCTGTCAAATTTTGAAATTCTAGAACCTCTCTGGTACTCCTATTACAGTGTTCAACCACCTTCACAACTAAAAAGTATTTTCTTATTTTGAAATGGAATTTTCTGTATTGTAATTTGTGCCCAGTGCCTCTTGTCCTGTCGCTGGACACTGCTGAGAAGAGCCTGGTTCCATCTTTATCTCCCCATCAGATATTCATACACATGAATAAGATGCCCCCCTCCAAAGCCTTCTCTTCTCCAGACTGAACAGTCACAGCTCTTTCAGCCTCTCCTCATATGTCCAGTGGCTTAATCACCATCACAGCCCTTCTCTGGACTCTCTCCAGTGAGTTCTTGTTTCTCTCATTCTGAGGAACTCAGAACCAGACACAGTACTCCAGATCTGTCCTCACCAGTGCTGAGTAGAGGGAAAGGATCACCTCCCTTGACCTGCTGCCAATATTTTTTCTAATCCAACTGAGGATACCATTAGCCTTCTTTGCATCAAGAGCACATTGCCAGCTCACCTGCACCTTGTTGTCCACCAGGAGCCCCAGGTTCTTTTCTTCAAAGCTGCTTTCCATTCAGTTTGTTCCCAGGGTGGATTGTTGCCTGGGGTTATTTCCTCACTTGGAATTTCAAATCATCACCCCCAAGGGAAGGAGTCCACGGCATGCCTGTCCATTACTTTTACAAGTAGTGGTGGTCACAACCTTGACTGAGTCAGGCTCACTAATTTGGTACACAAGACAGTGGGCAGCATAAAAATAATCAACCTTGTTTTAGCTTCCAACTACCTGTTACATAGTATGATCCTTTCTCCTGTATGTACTTGGCCTTGGGGAGTCTGCTGAACCTGTCACGAGCTGCCAAGGATCACTAAAAAAGATGCTGGTGGGAGGCTCTGCATGGAAGAAGATTTTCTTCCCTCCCTTCCCCCCATCACCTGGCAGCTGGAGGTGTTTGGGCAATGCTCATGAGGAATACCGCTTGAGGATGAGAGATGTTTCACTGTCCTGCTCTTTGAAACAAGTTCTTATCACCCAGCATTTCCCAAGAAATCCCTTCTCACCATAGACTTCTACCTAATGATTTAAATTTGCATGGATGGGTTACCATCCTGTAAACTACTTTACTGGATTTTTCCTGAAAGGTGTTTAGGTAAGAATTTACCTTGGTCTTCATTTAAAATTCAGCTAAACCCAGTCTTACTCTAAGAGCTAAGAGGTAAGGGACTAAAACTCAGTGCTCAGGTCTGTGAAGCTGGCTTAGGAGATAAGAGTGTTAACAAAATCTGCCCTGAAGATTTGGAAGTTACACAGCTGAGGTTCTTCAGGAGCTGTTTTCACCAGTTTGTTTGTTTTAGGGAGGAGAATGATTAATTTATAAACGTATTCCTTATCCTTTAAGCCTCTGTCTTGGAGCTCTCTGGGTCCTTCTTACTTTCTCCCAAACCCTGAGGCACCCATCCATCCTCAGCCCACCCCTGGATGGACTTCAGTGTAATTCTGATCTGTAATCTGTATCCTGGTGCTCAACACTCCAGTTTTCTGCCAGTCTCTGAGAACCTGTTACCTTTCAGTAGCAATTTTCAGTAAATTCAGCCATTGCTGGCTACCTGCTTCTGTGTTTCCCTCTGAAAAGACAAGCCAGGGAGGCTGGCAATTTACCATCACAGAGTTCTTGCCAAATTCATGGTGTTTCTGACTTTGTTAGTGATGACAATAGGAAATTGGATTCAGCAACTATGGAGGTCCCTTCCAGTGCTACATTCCAGATGAAATCTGCTAGAAAAAAGTCAGAAAAAAGTCTGTTCCAAACATCTTCTGTCATTCTCATAATTGTTCATCTGCTCGTATTGAGATTATAACTTCCTTTTGAGTAACTGCTGTGAAATGCTGCCAGTCGTTTCAGGAGAGCTTATGGCAGTCACTCAAATGGTTTGTAATTACCTCTAGGTATGCCTATAAATTTGAAAACAATAACAGCTCTATTCTCAAATGCAGCGTCTTTTCAACTGACTGTAAGTAAGACCTCCGACTGGGTCAACAACGTGCACAGGAAAAGGACTGCATTTTCCAGCTGCTGTGATTTCACAGAACTGATGGTTAACTCACAGTCCTAAAATAAATTTGTATGAACTTTTTTTTTTTTTGAAGAAGTGAGTTATTAGAATTCCCTATTTAACTTTTGGTCTTTTTACTTTTCATTTAGCTTCATTAGTCTTAGATAAAAATATTGATTCTAGTTTTGCAAAGAAGGCCAAATAGTGGCAGCTTATTTTCATCCTTTGCTCAAATAGAGTGGGACAGGAATGAATCACAAATCATTTAGTCACTATATTAACACAACTTGGGGATGTAAAATTGTGCATTCCATTTTGCTGATTAATTTACAAAGATCACTAAAACCAGTCCATTCACTATTAAGTTCTAAGGCTACCCAGATGCCCAGGTTAAGGCACCTCATGGCTGGAAGACCTTTTTCTCTATCAGTAGGAAGAGACAAAATGAAGAGCCACCATCTGAACAATGAACCCACCCTCACCCACTGGCCCAGAAGCCCAGTTTAAGCCTAAGCTATAGTGCTTGGTCCTTGCATGAACTACATTGTATGTAGTGTATGGTGTGCTTGGCCTTGTTGACTTGATTTTCTTGCTTGCCCTTGGACATGTCCTCGTGGCAGGAGATGTGCCTGGTGGCAACCAGAAGCTGAACCAGAGACTGCCCCTGGACCTGCTCTGTTTGTCTTGTTTTGGCACTGGGGGACTGCACTCTTGCTGGGGCCCCGTTATCCTGCCCTCTCACCAGTGGCTCCTGTCTTGCTTTCCCTTAGGAGCTACTGTTCCCCGACCTCTGGAGTCTGGCAATCTTGTCACACACCCATCAGCTCTTGTACTGTCATCAGGTCTTGTCTATTTAGTTTCTCCTCCTATGGCAACATAATTATCTTTGTTGTCCTCTGTGTGTCTTCTCTGGGTTGGCTACATCTTCCTAAAGAAGGAACAGATACAACCTGTTCATGTTGATACGTCATGGCTTTACATAGCAGCAAGATGGTTTTTAGCTTTGCTCTCAATCTTTCCTAATAATTGATATAAACCAATTTTCCTGTTGAGCACTAAGTCAATGTTTTCCAAGAACTGTCTGAAGTGACTCCAACATGCTCTCCCAAGTGTTAATAGCTAGTTTAGAGTCCCTCATTGCTTCTCTGCACAGCTTTTTTTTTCTTCTATGTGCATTACTCTGCATTAATTGGCACTGAATTTAAATTATCACTTTCTTGCCAGTACCGGATGACCAGTATTGTGGGATCATTCTATACGTTGTGCTTGGTTTTGACCATCTTGAAAAAAACTTGTTTCATTCGGAAATTTAATTCTTTCACTGTTCATACCCTTTCATTTTATGAGCCCCTAAGAGAAGGGTTCCCAGCACAGATCTTCAAAGTATCTTGGTATAACTTCTCTCTGGTGAAAGCTGACCTTTCAGTTCTGATTTTGCCTTCCTAACTTCTAACTGGTTATGAACCTTTAAGAGATCTTTCCTCTCATAGCATGCCATTTTAGTATACCTAGAAAAAGGGATGCTGTTGATAAAGGAGCTTTTCGATAAACTGAGAATATTGTGCAACTGGGATCGCCCTGGGCACACTCATTTCTTTCAAGAATTTGTACAGGTTTGTGGGGCATAAGGCTTTTTCTACCAAATTTTACATTTCTGTCTGTCACATTTGTCCATGTGATCACTAATGCTAGTCTTTATTGTTTTTACCTCCTTAAACTCTGTCCTAGTTTCAGCTGGGAAAGAGTTAAATTTTTTTTCTATGAAAGGAATATCAATAATAACTATTGGCTTTAGTTGTTGTTAAGTGATATTTGCATTGTTCAAGGACTTTTCTCAGCTTCCCATAGAACGATAGACAGAAGTATGGAATGGCCAATGAAATATTCCATACCATAGATGTCATGTTCAGTATGTAAATGGGGGCTAGGCAGAGGGCAGCAGTTTGTGATCACGCCTCAGGACAGTGCCAATTCACCAGGCAGTGAGAGTGACCTGTGACATTATTATTACTGTTATCATTATTTTTCCTTTTCTATTATTGTTTCTATTAATCTGTCATTATTTCAACCCATGAGTTTTTTTCTCCCTTTCCCCTCCTTTTTTACCTCTTCCCCCCCGCCTCCTCGCCCCCACCTCCTTACCACTCCCTTAACACCCTCCTTCATGGGGAGGTGAGAGAGCAGCTTTGCTGCTGACTGGGGTTAATCCACAAAAATACCCAAAGAAATGCAAGTAATAGGGAATACTCAGCTCTTAGGTTCTGCTACCAGTGCAAGCTGCTTCTTCACCTGCATTTATTCATGCCTGTAAATCCCTTGTTATCAAGTCACTTACCTGTACAATCTCAGTGGAACACTTGCCTTCATAGCTTTGAAATGGGATTTGAATCATCTTCACTTTCAGTGCAAGGATGTAGCTCACTACCCTGGAACAACGTTGCTTGCCTCTAGTTCTGGGAGCTGTTCGTTACACAACTTTGTGCAGTGGTCAAACACTGGTAATTATGCAATAGAATAATAAAATCTTTTCCTTCCTAAATCTTTCTCACTACTGTAGAAATGAGTAAGAAATGTGTTAACTCACTGCTGCAAATATCAGATACCAATGCATAAGATGTTCAGACTGGTGCCTGGGGCTCTTGAGGAGCCTGTAGAAATAAACTGCCTCAAGAACAAAAAATAAAGGGAGCTCTTTTTCTGTAAAATTCACTGCTTTTCCTTCACATGACATAACTTCTTAGTGTGCTGACTGCCTACTAATTGAGTTATTTAATTCGAGAAATGACTTAATATCTCCTCTTTAATTATTTAACTGTTCAACAGAGGTAGCTTGTCTGGTTGTGAAGCTAGTGACAGTGGTATTGGTAGCATGAGATACTTAATGTCAGCTAAATTCTGACATTATCTCTGGCTGAAGCTCATAATTCATAGATCACCATCCATTTGAGTTTGTTCATCCATCTGCTGTATTTATTCTCATTCAAAATTCTCAAATTAAGAAAGCACCTTTAACCACACGGATACTGATATTGCTAGAACTCATTTTTTTCTGGATTAGTCTGCTCAAATGCTACACAAACATGCTTTAGCTTTTGGCTAAACTGCATTTTCTTTGCAGTCTAAGTGCACACTAAAAATTGTGGTTGAGTTGCCATAGTACTGTTATTACTTTTACAGTAGGTCATTAGTAGGTAAGCACAGGTTTAGTTTAGCTTTAGAAGTTACCTTTGTGATTACATATTAATTTTTAAATTATAATCAGATATTCAATTAATGCCTCTATTAGACTCCAACTAAACAAGTTCCAGCACTCACTGAAATTTGCCAACAAAACTTACACTAGAGAATCGATAAAGCTTTGTTTTTTAATTTACAATTTCTTCCTGTTTTTTCTTGGAACTGCATGGTAGATCCTCCTTAATTTAGACCTATTCTGAGTGCCTTAAAGCAATGAATTTATATGCTAGGTTTCATATGTTAATAAAAAGTAGATTTAGGATAGACAACACTAATGGGTAAAGAAAGATGATATATCAGTGTTTTCCAATGATTCATAAATGCACTTAGTCCTTTGTTGCCTGAAAATTTTAGAATATAAGAAAAAGGCGGAGGCTGATTGGGTAAAAAAGTGGGGGGAAATATGTTTGTTGGCAAAAGCATAGTGAAGGAACAAGAGTAAATTGTGGCAGGAAAAAAAACAAACTGTGGCTGAAATGGCTTCATATTTTAAGATAAATTCACAAATAAATGGTCCAGATGGGAATCTGTGATTAGAGTGCAGCTCTGTATTACTGCACTAGTAAAGAGTGACTCATTCTACCCATTATAAAACTCCAGCTCTCAGAAATGAACAAATTTTTGTTATAAAAGTTCTCACTAGGTTGATGCTTGGCAGAGTTCTCAATCCAGGAGAAGAGTATTTAGTATTTAATTTCTTTATCAAAAGCAAAGTTTGTCTGGAACAATTGCAGATATGGGCTGGTTCCAGTCAGTGCTAAGGTTTCTGGGTGTTAACTCTGGTGGAAGCTCTTCTGCCTATTCAGTACCAGCTGTGCAGTGAGGAGCTCTGCCATGAATTCTGCCTCCTCCAAGCTCTGCAGCAGTAGTTCAGTGGCTGTAATGAAGTGACATACAGACAATCAGTGCTATGAGCAGATACACCCCTCATGTGCACACTTTCTGTATTGTTCTCCTGTCTTTAATTTCAGCAGAAGGACCTTTGGTTCCAATAGTGACCACAGACCTCCACCGCTGGAGCCTCAGAGTTGTTTTCTGCTCCCAGCAAGCAGCATCCCACAAATGTCTCATTGCTTGCCACTTATGACCCAAGTGTCCTGCCTTTCCATGAAGTCCATCATTCAGAGAATAACAGCTAGATTGAGCTCCGTAGATTCATTTCAGCACTCCTCATCTAAAGCCCTCCTGCAGTCACTGCCATAGATTTTATCTTTCTGTTCTGGATGTTCTAAAAATCACTGTTGGAGCTCATACTCCCTGTTCTCCATCTTAGTGGAATACTGTTGGTGTCACTGTGTAAGAATTTCATCTACTCATAAGAAAGATCAGAAATCAATGTATCCTGCTTGATTTGAAATAAGTAGCCCTAAAAAAATACAGATTCACTTCCTTTTCATCCACTGTCCTTGTTCTCCCCTATCCAAATGGTGTGTATCGCAGTTTCCCTGACTTCCTCACAAACTGTCAAGATCAAGCTGATCTTGATTCTTGTGATTCAGTGCCAAAATATGACATCAGCATCATGGGGAAGCAGAACTGGGCATCAGACAGAGCAAGTTTTATGCAGTGAGTAGCTGCTGTATAATAGTTACTTTGTTATTATATTCTACAAAAGGTTTTCGTGTGCCTCAAGATACAGAGTAAATAAAAGAATTTTGCCTTCAAAAGAATAATTGGGTTGTGCCTTTTGTTTGTACTCATTCAGATTCTGAATAAACATTCATTGATCTTGCCCAGGCATTTTTAATGCCAAAAATGCAACTAGGAAAGTCATGTTACACCCCTTTTTTTTCTTTTTACTTTTTATAGTAGGTTTGAAATACATCCAAGAATGGAAACATGCGGTATTTAAGCTAAAAAAAAAAAAAAAAAGAAAAAAAAAAAAGTTGAAATGATCTTTTTTCATTCTTGGATTAATTTTGTGTTACAGTCGTTTACCAGAACCTCTCTTTATTGCTTGTCTATGATACTCAGAGACTTGCATCTCTGGCATGTGATTTCTGGCAAAGTGATCCTAGTTAAAAGGCTTTGCCTTTACACCTGGGAATATATTAATTTTTGAGACAAAAACTGTAGATTAATGTCAAATTCCTCACCAACTGATTTTTAAAACTAATTAATTTCATAAGAGTTTTGTGTTTTGGTTGACGGCCTGACTAATCAATTAAAACCAGTCAAAGAAAATTCATGTGAGATTAATTACTGTAAAGATAGAGAGTTACATGGGGGTTTACACCAACAAGAGTTTTCTCTTTTGTGTTGAAAAAAGTTTCAGCTGGTCCTTCTATTGCCACAACTTTACAAAGGGTTGATTTTCATGAAGCCCTAAAGGATTTAATGCAATATCTACTTTCATGAGTTTACTGCCTTCGCTTACATGACTCTGAAAGAAAAGACACCCAGATGTCTGTAAACACAGCAATTTCTGCCTCCCTCCTGCTTTTCAACCAGGTACTTTCTATATAAGTATCTTGCCTACTACCCATGAGTAACCAACCTAGACAAACCTTTTGATATATTAACTGGCCATGTGTATCAAGGCTTGCATACCCATACAAAACCAGAGTTATGCCTGAGCTGTGCTTGTAGCTTCACTGTCTTTAGGACTCATGAACTTGGCCTTGAAGGTTAAGTTAGGGAGATATAAACAAAACCACGCACGCACAGAAAGGCCTCAATCTGAAGTTTATATTCTCAAAACTCTTAAAACTCTTATAAAATCCCGCTTATCCAAGTTGTCCCCAGAGATCGTTGTTCTGTTTCAAAGCTGTATTTCTGTGGTTGACATTGTCTTTGTATCCGGTTGTACTGAGAAGCCCATTGGTCTTGATATTATTGGACAGACCCCAGCAACTTCTTACATTTTACTCCTGTCAGGTTTCAGACTTGTCTCCTGGGGCCCATTCCACAGTTCATTGTTTTGTTGCTTAGAAAGCACCTTTGCATCTATAGTGGTGAATTCTCTGCTCAGCAGCCCATGGAACACTTGGAGAAATGCCTGGATGCATGTGTTGGGACATATTGGGCACGAAAGGCAATTCATGACTGTAACAGGCATTTCCCTTAAAGTTGTGAGTTCTAAATTTCACCTGTATCTTATCTTCCCTAGGCATCTGAGATAAAAATTAGGTTGCACTTATATGCCGACTACTTCGGCAACTATTAGTCAAAATCCAGCCTAAAGAAGAATGGACTTGAGTTCACATCCTGCTCATAGCACTTAGTAAGTGTTTTGTTCAGTGGCTGTTTAACACAAACTATGGAAACTGCTTGGGAACAGAGTGAAATACCAGAATCCTTGCCTGTCTTAAGCAGATTTCTGGTTCTGTGAGTGCTGTGATGTTTTCTGTTGTGGAATATTTTAAAGAAAAATAGTGGATTAGAGCAGTGTATGTTGGCTCGGTTCTAAGAATCAGGCTGGCTAGTCCCTTCTGATGGTCAGGATCGAAGTGGAAACATCTCGTATTTGATATGAGTTCACTGTTGTGGACCATCCACTTAAAGAATTATTTGGGAACAGATGGCCCAACAGAGGTGGAAAAGGAGTCCCTACAGTGAGAGTGAATAGCTATTGTGACTTACCAAATCACTTCAAAGCACAAATGCAGTAACACAATATGTCATCAAGGTGTAATTGTATTACCAACTGAAGGATGCTTCAAATTAACTCTGCATCTCATGCAAAGTGAGATTTGATCAGATCATATGTAGTGCCAACTGCTAAACCAGATTCTAGTGCAGCTTCTCAAGTGTTGGTCCTGCTTGTTGATGATGTTAGGTGAGGACCACCTTTTCTGTAATTTCCTTTTCTCCATTTCCCTCCCTCATCAGAGACTGTATGAGCTTGTGGGTGCTATATATAATAAATTTCTTCTGTACAGTTAGAGTTTTATCCCAGCCACTGCAAACAACCTTTACTTTGTGTTCCCTCCTATTTATTGTGTCTTCTGAACTATCTCCATCTAGTCTGATGTCACTGAGACTCAGGGAAAGGACAGTGTTCTCTACAACTGTGTCATCTTTTAACTGACTTCTCACTTGCCAGATTATTTGATGGTTCTCAGACTTTCAATACCATACATCTCCCATTGATTCTGTTCAGCTCACTTGTAACCTTATATATGCTCCAAAACTTTAAGTTCTGCTTATTATATCTCCAATACCTCAGGGATGTTGCACAAAAGTTATCTTTGTTCTACATTTTTGAAAATGGCTTTTGTATGGTTCCATTCAGCACTCTGGGACAACGAAAGATTTTTTGTTGTTGTTTGTTTAGTCTGCTTCCTAAATTTTATCTAACTGTTCAAAAAACATTTTAGACACTGCTGTAAATTTCATCAGATACCAAACTAGTTCTTTTTAGCTGTCTAAACAACTTTTAAAATCTCCCAGTGCAGGAATTGTTTGTCCTTTCTGCTAAAGGAGTCCCAAGGTTATATCTATTGCCAACTTCAGTTGATTACTTTGTAGCCCTCATTTTATTTTCACGAATCATATACCTATAAATCAAGAAGACAAATTAGTGCAAATTTGTAATTATCCTGCTTCCGCTACCCTATTTGTCCACAAAGACATCCACAAAATAATAGCCCACTATTTATATTTAATTCCTGTCTTCACAGGGGTAATGGATGGTACTTCGTTGCCCCAGATCAATAATATCTCTTCAGAAGTCTCATATCACCAAATCACTACATGGAATAACAATCAGAATAATTTCATTTAAACAGATACAATTAGCACTGGAGATGAAGCTATTAAACAAAGTCCATTGATTGTTTATCAGGCACTGAGGTGAGATAATTTAAACACACTCACTGCTAAAAGTGACAGATAAATTGCCAGCATCTTAGTATGCGGCTACTACATTTAATCTTAATTAATAATTTAACCTATTTTTAATCTTCAGTGACAAAGGTAATGAGAAAAACGTATCTGAGATTCTTACCTCAGAACAGACTCAAGGACCCTACAGATGCTTGTCTGACAGATACAAGAAAGATAATACAGTGGGAATTTGTTTTATGGGTTTCAGACTGTATGGAAACACAATGTGTTCGATATATAAAGAACTTTCTAAGCAAAGGTTTCAAATGCATGTTTTATATATCAAAATGTATATGCTTTTTCCTTCATCAAAGAATTTCCTTAGAGGAGTTGTGGTATTTCACAAAAACGAATATTTAAAGTTCAGGGTTCTTTTAAACTAAAACTAATGAAAACTGCTAAAATCCTTTCATCTGCTCTAAAGCAACTCCAAAACTACTTTTGTGTGGACTAAATTCTGGAAATATGCAGATAGAGCTCAGCTCAGTAGAAAAAGCATTTAGTGAAGTTTTGCAAAACCTTCCATGTCTTGTAAATTTTTATTCTTTATAAACGCACTGGTTCTTTGAGGGGCTTGTGAGACCAGACTCTTGGCTGCCACACATTTTGTCCCAAAGTTGACTCATGCTTAAGGTCATTCACTTGGATGGCAGAGCAGTTTTCCTTTTTATTCTCAGAAGGCAAAGAAGAACTGGAAGGTTCTGGATCTCATTCAGTTTCTGTTCAAGTTATTAGGAAAATTCCCGCTAACTCAGGCAGCAGAGGAACAGATCCCAGGAGAAATTGCAGCACTTCTCCATGGGTTGTGGAGGAAGCCCTCGGTCATGCGGAGGGACCGGGGAAGAGAGCTGCCGTCTCTTACCAGCATTTCTCCATGACAGGCACTTCTTACAGGAACACTGAGAATTTTGAAGTCATCCAATAAATTATTTATATGAAATAATTTGCTGTGTCTAGTCATTCCCTGAAACACTCAAATGCATGTCTCTAATGGGCTTATGAAGCTGTGATGAGGACAGCCATTGGAAAAAGTCAACAATGTGTGACCGAAAGGGCAAATGATTTAGGCCGGCTGAAGGCAGAGCTGCAAGGTTCTTTTGAGGAATATTTCTACAGAAGAATACCCTTTTCCACTACACTTATCATTGGGATTAAAAATCCTCAGGAGCTAAAGAAATCCCGTCTGTTTTCTTTGTTTCAGTTTCCTTCACCACGCACTTTGTGTTCTCTGTAAAAGAAGGATAACGGTGGAAAGTGGGGAAAAAAGGAAGATAAATAATATTTGCCTTTTGTGTTTACAAATATCTCCAAGTTTCTGAAATTTTTCAGGATCAAATTCATTTGACAACTTGAATTTAACTGGGAAGAAACAGCTGAAACAAGCTGAAAGAATTATTTACATCCAAGCAAGGGCAAGATCCTCTCTATGTTCCACTTCCTGCGGTTCTGTTTTCTAATTAAAGAAAAAGCTAACACGAGTGAAGCCACATGCTCACGGTGCATAATTTTTGGAAAGGCAGCAGCAATTTAAAAGCAAATTTCACACTAGCACTGAGACTCATGTCAAATGCTGCCTGCTCGCTCTAGTTCATGAAGGCCATTTATATTCCAAATTTAAAAATAACTTGGTGCTGGCACATTCCATTAATAAATTAGGACTAGAATTTTGTGTTTTCAAAGGATATGGTGAGGTATAAATAGACTTGCTAAAAACGGCTGAAACTCTGAGTGTTTCTCTTTCACCTGCTTTTATTTCAAGCACTTGTTCCACTGTCTGCTTCCCCATTTCTGACTGAGGGTCTAACTGTGCAATCCCTTCTGTATGTTGATAATTTCTGAAGACACTGTCACTTGGGACAAGACATTTGGTAAACAGGGCCACCAATAAACCCAGCCTCCATCTCATTCAATGATGAAAAGGGGCTGGTGAGGTCTCAATATAAATGATAATAAATTGCCTTGTGCAGTCATGGTGTTTAAATGCCCGACTGGAACAGCTTTGCACACTGATGGCTCAAAGGGCACACTTGTACTTGCAGTATTTTTAATCGATGCAGATCCTCACTTTTTGGACATATGCCTATACCACAGTGAACATTTCAGAGCTCTGCTTTCTATTTTTAGGTGAAAAACAGTAGCTATCTGGTCTAACTTGACAGATGCCAGGGGAGCTTTTCTGGACTTAGAGGACACATTTCAATTTCATTCATTTTGGTCTTGAGAGCTGGAGATCTGAAGCTGGGACAAAAAAAACAAGTGCTCAAAATCTCCAAAATTAACTATCTCTGCTCAGAGAAGAAAGCATTTTATTTTCTATAAAACTCATTTAAAATTATGAAAGGTTTAATTTGAATCTCGACCTTCTCAAAGACTTAAATTAGTAATACCAAATTTGTTTTCCTGATGGAATTCAAATATCTCGAGAAGTTTCTTCACACCAGAAATTCCATAACAAAGTCCAAGATGCTGACAATTTCTAAATGCTGAAAACTGTGAGCAGAGAATTTTTCCACAAACATTCTATTCCCACAAAATGTTTTGCCTCTTTGAGATGTGCTCCACTGCCCCTTCCCAAGATGCTTCTGTTCAGACTTGTGGTAGTGGATACCAGCTTTGGGCATGTGAGGATGATTTATCTGGGGCTTAGAGATCTATTTGATCTGAGAACTGCAGGAAGGCTATGCATTCCTGAACGATTGAAGCAAGTAGTTCTACACGACCTTTTGTTGGTATTGTTTATCAGACTGATGAGTTTCTCTTCCTAGAAGTTCCACAATTTTCCCTTAGAGATATCAATTGGTCAAAATTAATAAAATGTCAATTAATACGATGACTCCTTCAATGATTATTACTTCACTTAAAATTCCTCCTGTTGTTTGCAAGAAAATACATGAATTTGGAAGCCTGAGTTTTGGTCTTTTTGCCACTCTTTCCCTTCCATAATCTGAAGGAATGTGACTATTTTGGGTGAACAGAGTGGGACAAGGTACAGGGCCAGACAGTGAAAAGAGAGTTTTCCAGACAGGTTCTCTGGACATCTTTTGGTTTGTACTTTCTGAGCAATGCTAACGCCCCAGGAGGATTTCTAGCAATGCATTCTGTAGGAAAAGTCATAAATACTTTATCTGCACACATTTGTGAATGGGAATACTTTTAGCAAGTACTTAAAAAGGAAAAACAATATCAGCATTGGTTGACATAAGCAAGTATGACATAAGTAAGCCAAAACACTCTCCTCCTTTTTGTAGGAAATCTAAATCTTTGCTCTGTACTTGCTTGAAAGACCAAAAAACCCATAGACTTGCCTATAGGCTTTTCATGGAGTCAATGAGCAGAAATACACACAATGTATGCTCTATGGATGAAAATTATGAAATTCTGCAGGGCAGTGAGTCAACACACTTGACTACACAGTTTGTATCTCACCTGGCAGACATTAGTTTTCCCTTATGTTTTCTCTAGCTGTTACCTGTATTTGGGATTTAATGAATATTAGTTAGATTAATGTTCTGACACTTTGAAAGACTACATCCTGGCAGATCCTACAGCAGTTTATAATCTGTTTGTGATCAAAGGCCACTTCTCTTTTAAGAAAGTGTTACAATTGAGATATACAGGTTGTTTTAAGATCTATTTAGGAAACTAGTACAATACGGCCTTTAAACAACCCACTTACAGCATGGCCACTTCCTATTAGTAAAAACACAGAGGAAAAACTTACTTACTTTGAAAGCAGTCAACATGAGACATTTTAATGTATCTATTTATGTACCTAGGACGTATGTATAGTTGGAGACTCTCTGAGTCTCCAACTTGCGTATGTCTTTTGTGGGTGCAGTAATGCAGTGAGCTCTGCTGATTTCCTTGTAATCCAGATCGCAGTTGTAGAGGAGACGTTGGGTTTCAGAGTTTAGTCCCTGTTTGGGTTTAATTGCAAATGTTTGATGATGAGTTTGCACTTTTGCAGTTATATACTTTGCTGCCACTGAATGCCTATATTCCACTGGACATCTAGCTAAGCAATACACAGGAAGTATCTAATGAGGTACTGCAGTGGTGCCTCTGCTTAAATTTAGCTTGGAGCTCTTACGTCCTCACATGCAGATTGTATCCCAGATACTCAGTGTCTGGTTTTCGTTACCACAGTTTGTGCTATAAACAGCTTCCTTTGCTCTGTATGATGTCAAGAACAGAGTTGAAGGGCGCGAGAGGAAAGTAAAAACTGCCTCTAGTGGCTTTGTGTACAATCTGTTTGTCCTAAATAGTACTAGAAAGCTGACCAAATCATATCTGTAAGGTTTTGTAAAGCAAAGCGTTACTTTTATTTGTGCTATCAAAAGGGTGAATTCAGCAGTATAGCATTCTGCATGCTGGTATGTTAAAGTGCCCATTTAAGAAGTGAGGATAAACAAATAGTGGAAATTTCCAATGTTTTTTAATATACAAAATGTATATTAAATAAGAGGTTGTCATCTTCATGGGAAGAAAAAATGACAGTTTACATTCATATTTTGACCCACTTTATGTGTCTAGTAAAATGCACTTTTATGTAAGAGCACTCTAATGTGCTTCTGAAATCCAGCCCTTCAACAGAAGAACAGAGTTGTCCGAATTCTAAGGGGTGGTCATTCAGTCTTTGCTGTGCTTACAACCTGTTGCCACTAGCTTCAGAAAAAGCAAACTGAAGGACTGACAGTGAAAAATCCACAACAAAATAGCTAGGACCTCAGCAGGGTTATGAGTTTTGAAGGGTGTATGGAAAAGGAGGGGAAGATAAAAGGAGAAAGAAAGTAGTGAAAATTTTCATCCTGTGGTAAGCAGGGGAAATCGTTACTATTTTCTTTATCTCAAGAGCTGATCCACAGGCCCTCAAGTCTCTAAATTAGGGAAAATAGTTACCTCTAATAAGGCTATTTCTGGATCTACATGGAGGGGTTATGCAATATGCAAAAAAGAATATCAGCAAAACAGCGACCTGCAATTTTGTCATACATTCTTTTTGGTCTGTTTCTTGTGGAAAACAAAGAGAAGGGAAAAAAATCAGAAGGAACCTTTCATTTTTTAAGAATATTTTATGGCAAAAATCATGAGACTAATTTTCCTTCTTTATGGGGGAAATGCATGGCATTTATATTCTGTACCTTCCAAGTGGTATGGAAACCCATGAGTATAAACATTATGCATGACTTTCAGAATTAAATGTATTACATCTCTTTAAATCCTGCCCTTCTGACTGTTGCATATCTCCCTTGATCCCAAACCCTTTTTAAAGAGAAAGGCAAAGAAAGTTTTGAAGGAGCATGACGATAAGTTGGAGAACAAGCAAACTGCTGGTTATTTTTCCTCCACAGTGTTTATCACATCATGGATGGAAACTGGGTCTTTTAGAGCAAAATCCCTGAATTTTCACGAAGTTACTCAGGTCAAGTACCTTGCTTACCTCAGTCCAAAGCAGATGGAACAGTAATTGTGTCGTAACTAGCTAACTATGATGCAACAAACATCATCAGCTTGTCAGTTGTGCAGATGTTCCATGTTAGAAGCACCTCTTCGTTTAAATCCTGGTGGCCTCCCACTTAGGGTTGCCAACTGATTTTGTGAACAAACACTGTCAACGTGTGTCATTTTCTCACTGGATCGGAAAACTCATCTGTAGAGCCTGAGCTGAAGATCTTGGGCCAGAAGAATGCCATCAAATTAATATAGACAGCAACAATAATGCACTACTAGTTTGAATGGTAATACAGTAGTGTAGTAGTGGTGGTGGTGGTAATAGCAATAACTCACAACAATGAGAAAAATGACCTCTTGCAGAATTATAGTGGTTTGCGTTATTTTAAAAAGGACATTTGGGTCATTTTTGACCTTACCAAGATTGCACAAAATTCCTAAGAGTTATGCCTAGAAGCCACCCTGTGTGGCTTAGGCAGGGATGTGGCTCTCTCCTTTGTGTCCTTTTAAAGAGAAGCATATTAATGTGCTTTAAATAAAGTGCATTATTCAGCGCTCTCCCTCCCCTCTCTGCTGTTGAACCACTCCAAACAAGGGAATTATTTCCTTTTGCCAGACTGTGAGGGTGCTATATATCCCCTGTGCACAAAAGATGTGCTTCACAACAGAAATCAACATGCTTCACAGCTGTTTATAAGGTACAGTTCCCTTTTCAACTCCTAGCCCAGTATCCTCAGTGGCTCTTGAACGCTGGAGAGAACAGGCATGGCATTGCTTGCTACAAATGTGGATGTTAAATGGTGGAAGAGGATATGGAAAAATTTGGTCCCTTTTCATTGAAAATATACTGTTTGCAGTTGTTCTGCCAGTTCAGTGGTGATCAGCATCTCTAAAAACAAAATGTAAACAATGTAATGAAAATATCATTAGGTGGAATTCAGTCCAAAATATGTGCAGCAGTTTCTTTGTTGCTAATTCTGCTTAAAAAGGAGAGAAGCTAAAGGCACATTAAGAAGGTACAGGCAAATCCTCTTTTGTCCTTGCTAGAGAAATACTGTCTGTTGAAGTCAGTGATTCACTTTGCCAGTCCTAAGACTCCAGAATAGGATCTGCACAGCTTTGTCAGCTTCTTACTCTTTGTTTGACTCTGACGTGTATTTTCATGTCTTGAGTCCTGGTTTACTCTGTGCCATCACTACAAAATTGTAACACCAGTCAGGTCTTTGCTCAGAGCCTTTATAGGTTCAATGACAACCTGGGAACACTCTTGAATGTCTCTGATTTCTGTGCTGGGATATTCAGGTAATGGGGAGCACACAGTAAAATAAATGAATTTTTCACCTGGAGAAAATGAAGAAGCAGTATGGATTTCTTCAGCCCAAAATTGCATTATTTTTTGCAAACAAACAATCTTCAATTAATTTGCACAAAGAAGCAAAAGAGCATATGCATATACATTTTCACTTGTTATTAAGGTATTTTGAAAAGGAAGATTTCTTGTAACTGAAAAACTTCCAAATTTTATATTGCCTTTAATATTGTCCCCTGTCCTGGTTTGAGGTAAAACAGAGCTAATTTTCTGTTCAGTAATCTTACTTTTTTAGCTGAGCCTCTTCTAAGTAACTAAACTCTGAAATTAACAGCATATTGTTCAGAAGCTCTTCACTGTCACAGTGATAAGACCTGATTATACCAAGGAAGGGTGTGCAGAGAGGCCCTTGCTTATGCTTATTGCTATCACAGCCAAGGTCAGGTGACTTCGTTATTTGCCCCATTGGAGGATTGGAAGTGGAAAAAAGTAGAGGAGTCACATCTGCAGGGAGGAGCAGACAGGACAGGAGACCCAAAACTGACCAACAGGGTATTTCATCCCATCTGCATCGTGCTCAGTATAGAAGCTGAGGGATCAAAGGGTCAGCTCTTTTTCTTTAATGGTCGATGTCCAGGGAGGACCCTGGCTTTGATCCTGATCTGTGTGTTCCTTACTCTAGATCTGGAATCCAGCTTCTGTCTGTTGCCGAGTACAGTCTGGAACTTTTTCCTGTGCCTGCCGATGACTTGATTGTCATCCTGGGAGCTTGATATGGTTTTATATATACTATATACTTTTTTTTTTTCCTTTTTAAAAATTTCATCTCGTTATTTATTATTTCTTTATTACTATTTTTATTAAAGTAGTTTAGTTATCCAAACAAACTCATAAATCTCTTCATCTCTTCCTCTCATCTCTTTTTCTTAGAGGATGGAGGAGGGGCCCAATCTGTTGTTGTTGGTCAAAACTATGACATCCTCACATTATACATTATGCCAAGAAATAGTATTTTTTTAATAGAGCAAATAACATTTCATAGTTCAGAAAAAAAAAAGCAAACCATTGGCATTTATTCCTTCTTCAGGTTCATGAGGCTCCTGAAGAATTTTGAGACTGTATCACAGAATCCCAAGATGATGTGTGGTTGGAAGGGACCTCAGGAGATCATCTAGTCCAACACCCCTGCCAAAGCAGGTCCTCCTAGAGCAGGTTGCACAGGAACATGTCAAAGCAGGTTTTGAACGTTTTCAGAGATGGAGGCTCCACCACCCCTCTGGGCAGCCTGTTCCAGTGCTTTGCCACCCTCAAAGTGAAGAAGTTCCTCCTCGTCTTTAGACGGACCTTCTTATGATCAAATTTGTGCCCTGTTCCTCTTGTCCTGTCACTGGGCACCACTGAATAAAGACTGGTCCCTTCCTCTTGATCCCTGCTCTTTAAGTATTCATAGATTAAAAAAAAAATAATAATAATAAAAAAAAATATGGAATGCTTCACGAATTTGTGTGTCATTCTTGCACAGGGGCCATGCTAATCTTCTCTGTATTGTTCCAATTTTAGTATATGTGCTGCTGAAACGAGACTGTAGAGGTAACTCATCTCATTCAGCCATGCAGCCATGTCAGTTGTTCTTGTTACTCTGTGTATTCGTTGTGACTGATCAAAATCTTAGAGAAAAAAATATTGGAATGGAACTAAAAAGCCTTGGAAAAACAGTTTTGTCGTCCTGCTTCTCTTTTCTTTAGCTTCTCTACTATTGTTCTCTACAGGGTCATCTTCATGCACCCATCAGCCCATTCCACTATATTCACATTCAGAGCAGCAGACCATACATCATTTATATCCACAGAATGATATTTCCAAAAGATTTTTCTTATCAGAGTGAATGCTGCCGCTTGTTGAGAAAATGTAAGCCTTACCACAATCTACAACTAGAGCTGTAGCTGACAGGCATATTCTGCTCTATGGAGGAAAAGCTAACCAGTATTTTGGTTCTCAGAGGACTAGGAAACTTGCAACGTGTTGAAAACTGCCCAGGGCATAAATGAATGTTTAGAAATAAGGCAAGAGACCTAAACCCCCTCCCTTGCACATATCAAATTATGCTTAAAGCAAAGTAGCCCACCTCTATTTAAGGTGAGAGGTTATTTGCACAGGGAGCAAACGTAAGGGTTTGAAATCTCACAACCAATCTCTTTCTAGTAATATAGCAAAAACTGATTTAAGCATTATGTCTGGACAAAATGCCAGGGACGGACAAGAGGAGTAAATGCAAGGGGTGGAGTGGCTGTGAAAGTGCAATGTGTGATTGCTCATGCACACACAGCCCTGCTCTCACAGCTACTCACACTCCCCATCTTCAGCAAAAAAAAAAAAAGTCTTTTTAAGTAATAGGAAGGATGTATTTAAGGGGTTCAGATCGTCATCTGGCTGGAGGTGAGGATGCTTCTACAAGACCATTTTATAGTCTCTTGGAGATAAGCTCTGCACTTCTCCTTCTGGTGCGGATGACAGTGATGCTGGGCTGGTGATTCTCCAGAAAAAAATCCCAGGACTATATATCCTTCCGTTTACCAACTGTTAAATTTCACCCAAGAAAAGTAATTTGAATGCGCTAAACTGTGATGAAATAGCACCTATTAGTGACTGGCACAAATCCAAAGGAATAATTTCCTCTGTGTAACTGGTGGTTGTGCTCTAGAATTTTCCATTTTATAAGTTTCAGGAGGAAAAGAATGATTATTGTTTTAATCTCTAGTAAGAATATAATCATGAGGATTTCCTGGTGGTATGCACAACACTAAAAAAGGTATGTTATGCACTATAAAGCATTCTGCCAAAACCAGTCATTAAAAATAGATCTTTAAATAGTTAAGAACTAAATGAGAAAACATTCTTAGGACATAAAATAAAAGAAAAGATAAAGTATGAGACACTGTTGTCATTACCCTGACATTTTGACTTTATCAAATTGTTGGTGTTTTTCTTAATGTTTCAACTGCTGAAGTTGCAATTGAAATTGCAATTATTCATATATTTGGTAAAAAGTGTACACTGGGTTTTAATTTGAAAAAAAAGCTGTCTCTAAGTTCTGCACTTAAAGATGAAAAGTGCAATGCAGAAGTAGTTTTGAATCTCTAAAGTAGAAGACAAATAGATATATCCATTAAAAAAAGTACTTTGACCTATTATATTAAAATGAGTTTGGTGTCCGTCTCTGAGTTCTGAAGATAAAACTGGATTTTGGTTGACATCCTAACTTTCCCGCATACAACCTTTTTGACCTTCAGTATCTCACATAATTTCTCTGCACCTCAGAGATGTCTAAGAACTGGATTATGCTTTCCTACTTCACAGAATATTTGTGAAATCAAATTGTGTGTACACACACAATATACATATATATATATTTGATGGGCAGGTACTTCAGTATAAGCTGATTTAGAAGAATCCAAATAGGCAGATAGGCCATGAAGTTTTTTAAATCTGAAGGCTCCAGGGAGATCTTATAGCAGCTTTACAGTACCTGAAGAGGGCCTACAAGAAAGCAGGAGAGGGACCTTTTACAAGGGCATATAGTGGTAGGATGTGGGGTGATAGCTTCAAATGGAAGAGGGGATATTTAGATTAGATATCAGGAAGGAATTTTTCACTATGAGGGTGGTAAGACACCGGAACAGGTTGCCCAGAAAAGTTGTGGATGCCCATCCCTGGACGTGTTCAAGACCAGGCTAGAGGGGGCTTTGAGCAACCTGCTCTAGTGGGAGGTGTCCTTGCCCATGAATTTTTCCTTATTTTTTGTATTGTCTATGAAAAATAACTTCACTTTGACTTGTTCAGCAGGTTTTTGTGGTGTCTTATACTTGATAATCATATAGGAAACATCTTCTTCAATAGTTGCCCTTTAAAATTATATTTATGGTAACCTAGAAAGCATCTAATTTAGACACTTTTGATATCGGTCAGGAACGCAGTTGATTACAAAGTGTTCTGCATTTGTATGAAAGAATTTTGTAGTGTTGATAATTTTCTGGAAGATCATGAGCTTTTGGGATTTCACATAAGAGGATATTAACAGCTAATATATGGTTGACCCCTCCTGCATACATTTTAAATGTAGTTAAACAACTGTGATTGTAAAATGCTAATTTGTAAAGTTTGAAAATTATATGGAAATGCTAATTAAAGCTCAACGTATGAGTCCTTCTCTATTTCCACTAAAGCATATAATCTGACAGAGCCTGGAGTTTCCAATAAATTCATCACGCTCTGCTTCCTTGCAGCTTCCCTTCAATTCTGCTCCATTACCATTGTTCATACTGCTGATACCTTCCTAAATAATTCATTCCCACTCTCACTTATTGCAATGTATAGCTGCCTCGGAGAGAGCTCTGCATGTTTCGCCCTGTTAGCCTTTCCTCAGGAGTACGGCCGCATGGTGCCAGCCAGCTCCAGGACTTATTGGTTCGTCTCGGGTTGACTGAAATTGAGTTCCTTTTCTTTCCTAGCTCTCCATCTGCCTTCCTTCCAACAGGTCTTACCACCCTCTTACACATAAATGCTGAATATATATACTTCTCTTTGGTCTTCCTGCAATTTTAGGATGTCAGGCTGCCACCTTTCCCTTTTCTCCCTGGTCTTCTTCAAAGACAAACCAGCTGGATTAGTAATGTTATTTCTCTGTCCTAGAAGTTTTGTGCAGACATCTTCTCCTGAAAGTAAAATTAGGCGGAGTCGAGCAACACTGCCAATGCAGAGAGGATACTGGTTTTATTTGTCAGTCGAGCATTTTCTGGCACTATTGATCAGATCAGTAGGTGGGCTATGTACATCATATGAAAGAAAATCCAATTCTCATGAAAACTGTTTTTTTGAGGTTAATAATTTGTATAACATAAATATGAAATAAAGATCTTGTCAGGATTGGCTCAGTTTGCACACTATTTAAAGATGTATAAGTGAAAAACTCCAGGGTAAATTTTCATTGCTTAAGAGATGCTTTAATCTTATTTCCTTAGTAAATGTATTCCTTATTTAAAACCCAAACTTCTTATGACTTAAGGACAATATTTGACAGAATGAGGCAGAAACATTTAAAAAATTTGCCTAATGGAAAAATGTACAGATGCAGAAAATTTTATTCTAGTAAACGTTTTCTTTTATATTATTGAAACTATTGAGCTGATTTGTTACACGAAATTCTACCAAACGTGCTTCTGTCTCAGAGCCGGCCATTTAAATTAAGCAGAAATAATTGGTTGCCATCTATAAGAGATGTTTTGTAGGAGACTATTGTTTTTTCTTTTGTTTTTGAAGAAAGCTTGAAGGAAGATTTAAATCATGTTATATTATTGTCGTTCTTGTCAGTTCTGAAATAATAATGTATCTTTTGTGAAAAAAAAAATCAAGGTCTGTTATTTTACATTCTCTATGTGTAGAAAGTGCTCCATAGAAAGTGAAAATTTAATTAAAACTGCAAGTAAATTTAAACACATTTAATACTTGAACTAAATAGTTGTATTGTGCTATTCTTGTAATGCTTCTTTTCCAGTTATCCTGTGCTTGATGTAGATGAACATTAATGAAACAGTCTGTAGATCTGACGTGAGTGTGCTTAGCAGCTTGTTAAATCCTGTTACCTTTTTATGTATTTAAACAGAGATTCATGTTCTTGATGTGAAACATCCCTACTTGAAATACTATTACCTGTTCATGCAAGTGTGATTTTTGTTCTCATGAAATAATGTATGTGATTTCAAAGGTCTTATTTTTTTATGATTTATATTACCATTTAAAACCCCAGGCTCTGTATCACTGTATTCAAGGATATAATTCACCTTTAGGTCAGCCTGCTGGTCACTGAAAGTGCATGAAAATAAAGCTTTGCTGAAACAGTTATATTAATATGGAACAATATGCAAGAATTTATGTACAAGTCAGTGCTTTCTGATACTGTTATAATTTTTTTAATGTTCTGAAACTGTAATTCAAACCCCATTCCTTTGTATTTAATGTTTTGTGTTAACTTTAGTGAAGAATATATACATACAATATATATGTGCATAAATATATAAATTCTAACGATGGCATTTTCTTGATATTTAAGCCAATTTTGTACATGCATGACTTTATTGAACTTCAGCGGAGTTCAGAGAAGCTACTTATATGTCCAAAATGTAACCATGCCAGGGCTACTGAGGGTACCGTAATTATGTGTTTCCCGGTAGAGGGTGTCTTCAGAATGCTGATATATTAGGCAACAATTTTGTGTTCAATTTCCTTTGAAAAATGAATAATACTAATGCACTTGTTTGAATTTGCAATCTCTTTTTCGACCTGATAAATTCAGTGCTTGCCTCCCTGCTTTGCAGTCTCTGTAGAAAGGAATGATAAATTGTTCTCATTCTCACTTGGTAGTGTTTTCCATTCACTTTGCACAGGTGTAAATGACCACATGGGGACAAAGACAGTGACAAAGCAGGAATTGAGCTTAAAGTAGAAACACTTTTTTTTTTCTTTTTTTTTTTTTCTGGTAGTTACAATGCAGTTGGGTTGGATTGCCATATGTCTCAAAGTAAGATTTTGGCAGTTGTACTTGGACAACCATATATTCTCCTGTCCTCTGGAAATTAGGGAATTAGACTTTGTTGCTTCATTTGGTAAATTAGCTGGCCCTTGGAGTGTATATGTAAGCTTTTGTTGGATGAAACTCAGAGGTCACATCTGAATGCTTGTCCTAAGTGCATTAAAAGAAACCCTGCTGTGTGTCTTTCCCTGGCTAACCAGGTGGGGCTTCCAGAAGCCTTTGTGGTTTGTATTTAAAAGCTTTTGGTAGTGATGGTTACAGGTCCTTTGTGTGTGTCTACATCTGTATGTGTATGTATACATAAATATATACCTATATAAATGTGCAACTGAATAAAAAAAATACCAGATGGAAGTAGAGAATTTTTCTACCTTTCTTGAATTAAGTAAGGTAAAGAAAACATGTTTAATTTGTGGAATAGCTCAACCTGCCTTGTATTATTCTAAAGAATTTACATATTTTCACTTTGAATATTTAAATATTAAGTTACTGGGGCCAAACCCAAATATTGAGAAGTATTCCAGGAGGAAGGCTCAGCTGCTCCCTCCTGAGGCTGTTTCTCTATTACCTTCTCCCATTTATTCATCAAATGCAATGTCTTTTCCCTCCTTCCTTCCTTTCTTCCTCCATGAAGCTTCTGAGGGAGGCTTCTCTGATTACTTCAGAACAGATTACATGTCTGCTTCCAGCTAAAATCAGGATGTTTGAGGCTTTCTCTGACAGTAAAGCACGTTGGGGCATTGAAATGCTGTCTTGGCTGCTGAGGGACAAGGGAGCCAGAGGTGGGACAGCATAGTCTGTGCTACAGAAAAGGTCTTTTGTGTAGCTACAGACTAGAGGCTGAGTATACAAGTCCCTGAACTCAAATCCACCTCTATTTACTGAGCCATGTTATTCTAAAATAATTACAATGTTGGTTGTGTTGATTGCCTGTATTGGGGCTGCTCCAGTTTGTCTTTCCTGGCTTTGATCCAGCATTATCCCTTGGCTTCACTGGCCATTCAGGCTTAATTTTGTAATTAAAATAGAGTCCCAAAAGCCCTTCCGAAATGTCTGTTGGACCCCAAAGATGATCTGCATGCCACACTGTGTTGGCGGGGCCCTGGGGCCCTCCTTTGTGGGGCAGCCCATATGCCAGACGTGGGCTGGCAGCAGGCTTGGCAGCGGTGCAGGGCTGCTGTCCCAGGAGCCTGGGGCAGCTATGGGGATGAAGACAGGCACAAGGTGCTGCCAGCTCCTTACCCCCAGCTCCATCCATCCCCAGTGCAGCTCACCACCTCCCTGCTGTGCTTGTTGCAAAGGCTCTGCCAGAGAGCCATATTCCTTACAATTTCATGTTTTTACAGCTCTCTTGTTAGAGAGAAAGAGGGACCTAGCTCTGAAAGGTTAGCATTTAGAGATGCGCCCCTATGGCTTGTGTTGAGTTTGTAACGGCTTTGCAGGAGTTTTGAATAGCTCCACTTGATATCTGTTTTACTGAAGGTTTCACCTACTTGGGACAACTGGCAGATCTGTAGCTGGCCCAATTAAGTGTCATGAAGATAATGAGAGATAATATTGTTCTGAATAAAAATATCAGGGTAGAAATGCCTCCATGCATTTAATCTGTTATGATCCTTATTTCTTCTTTTAATCTTTATTTGGATACACTCTATATTAAAAGAGTACAGAGCAGAATTTCACCACCTAGTGAAAGCATCAGTTTTCACTGTCCAGCTGCATCCTCAGTATGCGTAATTCAATAATGCCTTGATCAAGCAGCTGTCCTAGCCACTCACTATTACTGTGCAATATCTTCTCCTTGTTAGATGTTGCAATAGAATCACCATCTAAATGAAGGATAACATAATTAAGTGGAGTGTTGGGTAGTATCAGAGGCAGAGGCTTTCTTTTCCGGAGATGGAGCTGCTTTACCAGAGCTGTATATTTTAGTTGTCGGTAATCATAACAGAAACAAAAATGGTATAACTTTATTCCAGTCTATTAAGTAATTAAAGCAGTTATTAAAAAGAGTCTCTTAACACTAAGGAAATGTGTGCGCTTGTAACCAGCTGTTCAATGTCCTTTTTCTTCTCTTTGAGTTTGCAGGGAAGAGGACCATATACATTCCCCCATCAAAAAAAAAAAAAAAAAAAGAATCTCCCAAGTTCCAGTTGAGCAAGTAGACTAAGCTGTTGTTTAGATTAAATTGTCTCTCAAACAGTACTAAAGAGGTCAGGGTTTCTACTCTAACATATTGCAGGTACATGTAAAACTCTAATAACAAAAAAAGAGTGAAAGAAAGGGCAGTGCTTTAATTAGAGCACAAATGCACCGTTTATTCACTGAGAGACCTTGAACCACTACTATGCCTTCCTATTATAAGCTTCATAGCTTGGTCCTCTTGAAGGCTCCTGGAGTGTTAAACAGCCTCACTTCTGCTGGTGGTCTCTTAAGAGCCATGCTGCCACTGTGACTTGAATGTGGAATCAAAGCAAAGATCTTTCCCAAGAAAGGCTTTATATTTTCATTAAAACTTCAAGCTTTTAATTAAGATGAATCCCTATTAACTCAATCTGTTGGTTGCATATGCAATGCCTTGCTACCTCTAATTATTCTCCCCGAAAAGATCAAGTTGCTTTTCCACACTACAGTACCAGTCATTAGCTGGTAATATTCTAACAATGAACAACTAGCATCTAACATTAACAAAAAATAGTTGCCAATGAAATATATTGGACTGCCAGATCTGTAAGATAAAATCCAGAAGGTAATACTGAGAAAATATATAAGGCATGGGCAGTATAACGTGGTCTTTCCCATGCTGTGCTTCACCCTCACAGTGACAAATCTCTGTCTAGAGGCGAAATGATGAAAGAATATGACAACTAAAATAAAAGCAAAAAAATACCATCACAGTCTGCAGGGAAAGGAGGGCAGAAAGATGTGCCCTGAATTTCTATTTCTTTATTTCTATTTTATTTCTTCTTCTATTTCTTTTTATTTCTTATTCAACTATTATGCTTAATATTATTTAATATATGTGGTGCGTATTCTAATGTAGTATAGTCTCTCTGAACTAAGGGCCTTCCATGTCAGGCTAAATGCTTCTTGGTGTCCTCTCTTTGCCCTCAGAAACACTGTGCTCTCGGTTGACATAATAATCCAGCTTCAAAAAAGAACGGTAAATGTTATTCCTGAGTCCAGTCTCAGTTTCCAGCAGTGGTTATTCTAGCAATTGGGATGCTCTCTTAGGAAATTGAAACGGTGGGTTGCATATTCCTCAGATTGCATTGAATCCAGATTTTCAGTTTCCTGGACAGATGACTGAACAACTAGAGTGTAGTATTAAAAATAAAGAATCCTGCAGTCTTGGCATTCGTATCACCACTAATAATTTGCTAGGGCAACACGTCACTCTAGCAAACAATGGTGTAAGATGTTACAAAGTTTAAAGCTCATGGTACGACAACTCAGAGTAAAAATAAGATTCACTGTTTTTTTTAAACAGTGAACACAATCAGTCCCTAGAATAACTAAACAAGAATTGTAGTGGTTTTCCCATTACTGGAAATTTTAAAATTTAGATTGGATCTTTTTTTTCCTAAAAACCGTGCTCCAGGTCTATCACAGCTATTGAGATTTGCAGCAATAATTAATTCAGGGAAGTCCCATGACCTGTCAGACTAGATGATCACAATGGTCACTTCTGGCTTTAAAATCTATGGAGTTCCTGGCTTCTGTGTTGTGAATGTGAATGAGACTGTCAATTAGTGTGCTGCTTTTTTTTCTTGATGTAGACATGTGTTCACTGGGAGCTAGGCTGAGACCACCAAATTAATTTTAAGTCATTAAAATGCTTCATTCCTTGAATAATGATTGTCACAAAACACAATCAGAATGTAAAAGAAAGCATCTTATTTTTGGAACAAAGGAATAAGCGAAAGGAAGTAGTGTAAATATAGTGCATCTTTTTTGCCATCTTTCCCATCACTGAATGCCACATATAAAGTATCTAATAATTAATTTCTTATTTTGATTCCTTAGAATAGAAAGAACATTGCTAAGACAGTGCTTGATGTGGAAGATCTTAAAGCCAAAGCCGAGAACTAAATATCTAAGTAGTGGTTGATCCTTGATCTCATGGGAGAGAGGATGTCTATTAAAAAGGCAGAGACAAATAGGAATGGTTAATCATCTTTAGTCTTGATATTTTTTCTCCATTTCAGCTGCATGATATATGTTTTTGCTTTCACTAAAATTAGTGGACCTGTAATTGCTTTATAAATTAATGGCAGGTATGTCATTTAAATAAAAAGGCATGAAATACAGCTACATGTTTTGATTTAAAGAAAATAAAAAGGGGAAAGGGCTTCCAAGCAACCGGAGGCTTTACATATTAATTAACATGCATGTTTAGAAACATGAGATCAGTGAGTGTATTATATGTGTCTGGCGGAGCAAGCATGGCTCGTTAGCAAGCAGTGAAGGTGGTATCACACCTCAGGTGCAGAGCAGGGTTATGAGCTTTCTGTGCACGTTTGTTTTTATTTTAGTTATACCAGGGAGTGCTGGTGTGCTTCATACCAGAAGGGATTCATAGCAGCATTTCAACTGCTAAAGGGTGGACTTTCTTATAAAGAGCCCTGAGATGCTAAGGCGAAAATTTCGATCCTGTGCGAAAATGAATTGAAGTTATATACTGTTCTTTTAGCAGTGAGATAGGGACATTATTTCAAGATCTAATTTTACAATCCTTCCTTTGATTACTGATTTTATTCTTTCTGTCTGTGTATTTGATATCCTGTAAGCAGCACAGTAGAAAATGAGAATATTGGCTTTTCTGGATTTGGTGGCAGTCTGTACTCTGACATAGTACATTGCTGTGTTAGCTTTTCTGTTTATTTGTAAGTGGGTGCTGTCTCTAGGGCTCAATTTCAGCAATGCAATAGCTCCTCTTTAACGAAGTCTAATATTATTGAGTGACCAGAGAAATAAAGAGCACTTGTGATTGTCTTGCACTTGGCAAACTCCAGCTTGCAATACGCTTGCTCCTCGAAGCCTGTTGGCATTCAGAGTACTAAAATTGAATTTGCAATTACCGACTAAGAAAAGCATCCCTGGTATTTTTAAAATGATGCCCCCTTAGAATAATGGGGCCATTCACTTTTGTTTCATGTTGGACTGGTTTCTGAGGGACCTTCAAAAAGTGAGATAGCTATTTCCCTGTTACCAACCATCTAAACCGGGAGGAAGAAGGGGTCTTTGCTTTCAGTCAAAGAGATTTCCAAATATACCATCAACAGCTTGTCTTTTTGCTATGCTAGATTCCAAAAATGTAGGGAAGGAAAAGGCCAGCAGTCTGGACAGTGCTAGGATGTGGCTTGGAAGAAGCTCATTTATGTCAGTTTGCAAAATCTCTTCAGAAATCCCAATGTGAAATCTTACTGCATACCTTAGGAGGAATACCTTAATCTTAGCTGCTCAGAGTTTTTATCCCAGGGCTACCTGTGCTGTCTAAGGAAAGGAAAAAAGAGATGACATGCAGCATTGCTGCAAGATATTTCATCCTTATTTGAGTTGGAAAGAGCTATTATAAATGTTCATTTATTACTTCCAATATTGTTTTCTTTATCTGCTCACGTATTTGGAAATGGTGTAGAAGAATTTTGCTTTGTTTTAATTTTTTTTGAAGATCACTTGCTGGTGTCTTATAAGCCACCAGTTGCCCTTAGGCTGCTCTGAGAAGTATTTATTAACATGATCATAGTTATTTTTCATTCAAGCAATTAACTCCCATCCTTGAAAAAAATAACTGCAAGGCTTTGGTGAGTACACCTTTTGCACTGCAGTAGTAGCTGACCCACTGCCAGTTCACATGAGAATGGTCTTTGTTGGGGGGGAAGATCATTAGATGTACCCTAAGTGGTCTCCCTTTTGTCTAGACCTCAATGGCAGAAAGAAAAACATGGTTGAAATGTACTTATTGTACTCACCATGGTTGGTGGATGCCAGTAGCTGAAGCAATTTAGAGCATCTTAAGACTTTGCATCCACAGTGAAGGGTAGAATTTGCATAGACTTTCATATTTACATTACTATGGCATCCCGTCTGTAAGCCCTTTTACATTCCAGCCTAAAATACAGAACTGGGCCTTATTAGGGGTTTTTGTTCCCAGTACAAACAGTGAGATGGGGGCAGACAGCCTTCTACCAGACTCACCTCGCAGATGCTGGCAATTTCTATGAATGAATCATTTATTCACTGAAATGTTGAATTTTAGCTGATTAATCCTATTTTTGATTGCCTACAGAAGTCATTGGTTAAATCCAGCACTGTCTTTCTGTAGTACTAGATATTTTGCTCAATGTAAAAGTGTTTTGGGGATCACATCAATCATTCAGTTCACTAATCCACCTAAAAATAATCCAGCAGTGGTGCCCGGTCTCATTTTCCAAGGTGAAAAAATCCCTATTGACCATTAGATTTCATTTTTTCACAGGCTTACAAAATAATTTAGGTTAGATGAGTTCTGTGTAGGTTGTCTAGCCAAACTTCCTAGTTAAAGCAGGGAAAACATCAAATTTAGATCAGGGCTTTATCCATGTGAGTCTTGCAAATGCCAGTGATGGAAATTCTGCAGCCTTCCTGGGAAACATGTTCCACTTCTTGATCACTCCTTGTGCAATTATCCTTTTTTAATGTTCACACGGATCTTTCCTTGCTGGAACTTGAGACTGTTTCCTCTTGCCTTTTCACTCTTCATCTGCAAGAAGTGTCTAGTTCTATGTTTGCTTCATGTTGCGGTGACTTGGAGGCTGATGTGCTGTATGACCACTCGACATTTTGCTAATTCTTACTTACTATGTTGATAACAATAGTGGTCTCTTTGCCTTTTTCTTTTCCTTCGGTGTCATATTATTGATGAGAAATTACAGCAAGAACATACATATGTGAGACTCATAATTTGCCTTCATGATTACCTTCATGTTTTTTATGACTTCTACTTATTTATTATGAAATGTTTGCACAAAATTTAAAGTACACTCATCAAAAATAAATTAACATGGTGGATTTTATGAAACATTAGCCTGGCTTCTTTTGCTTGTTCACTTAGCAATTTGCAAAATGTAGTAATTCCCAGAAGGCTTCCCAATTTTCATTAGCTCACATCAGCAAGGTAAAGCTGTTGCATTATTTGTTTGTTTAAATATTCAGAGCTAAAACCTACCATTACCTTAACCTAGATGTCTCCAATAAACTTTATTATTAATCACACTAACAAAACTACAACAGAACTAGCTTAATGGTATGGGTTACCAAAGATGTAACACAGCAAAGTTTTATGGGCCACATCAGGCAAAGCTTAGTAATGGAACAGATCATAATAAACCATGTGAAAAAACCTACTTTCAGAGAAATAACTACTTTGAGTAAAAATAAATTGATATGAGAATTGTTGAGCTAATGAGAACTTCCTATTGAATGTGGGTTGATATCCTTCACACACTTGACAAGCGAAAAGCTTTGATCAATCTGCTTTATGCCTGTACATACATACACTTGGATTGTTGAGTCGTAGGAATGTGTGTGCATAAGAGTATATATATATGCATATATAAATAATTTTTTCAATATGGTCAAAGATTTGTTTGTGCATGGATTATGAGAAAAACTTGATGCCAGTTCAAAGAACTATGAAATTTCTTTTTTTTTCTTGTACTCTTTGGGAAGAGGTAGTTTTACCAAAGAGCACTTATAAGGTGATTTTACTAATGTTGTTCTGGAGTGGTATGTTTGGTCTGTGTCAAAGGATGGAAGTCTGGCTATATTGCCTATATGGATCCTCCATTTCCATTTCAGCAGCTTGTAACTCCTTTCTCTTTAGAAAACTGATCTGGATTCTGAATACCCTTTCTCTAATAGTTTCAATCTCTTGAGATAAAGTATGATAATCTTGTTTAAAATGCCCAGCTGTCAACTAACCAGTTCTCCAGATGCTTGTTTCTTTTGTCTGAAGAGTGTGCAATTCTAAAATACTCCTATCTATCTGACTTGCCTAGGTTAGACAATGTTATTCAAAATAAATCAGAATACTCATCCGCTTACTACAGAAGAAGGAACACCCTATATTATAAAATGTCATTGTTTTTTGGTAAATAAATCTAAAATACATAAGGAAAAAACTGTTGTTACCCACAAATAGAAATGGAAATACAGAGACTCCTTTATTCTGCACAAACTCATGGACCCCATCATGTGAATAATGGGTTGTGAACAAAGTGCCCTTCAAACACATCAGTTTCTTCTGATACAAAGAAATATCACAGTTCCATAAAAAAAATATTAACCTATTGCCAGCTGATATTTTTCTAGCCAGTTCAGTTTTCATTGTAGTAAAATGTAGGTATAATATCTGTGCCTGGCAATTTAAATTTTATGTAAGTAAAGAAAAAGTGCAAAGTACAAAGATCTTAACTTGCAGTTAAGATTAGAAAGTTCCAGAGCCAGGCTCTGTCCTAAATTGGCAACATTTTTCTCGTGGTATTAATGACAGACATTCTTTGTCCTGCAAGGCATATATGTAAAATGTTATTTTTTGTGTCCCCCTCTGTTTGTCTGCAGAGATATCAGACTCTTCTAATCAAGAACTCTGTGTTTCACTACCTAGTAAAAATCCTACTCAAATACAAATTGTAACAGTAATTGAGGGGGACAAGCCATTTCCTGTTTGATTCTGATCCTCACAAATCCACACATCTGAAGACAGTTCCACTACTCGTGGGATTATCTTTCTACCTAGAAGCAGCAGAAGTTACTCCAAGCAGAGAAGACAATACATTTTTGATTAGAGGATACCTGTCAGGTTACAGTAGACTAATTTAATAGCACCCACCTGAAAGACATTAGCTTTAATCTGGGATGCATCATGAAGATGGGCTAATGACAATTTACCAGTTATAAAAGTATTTACAGTCCCCAAGTAAATATAAGTATTTAAAGCCAGCAAATAAATGCATCTAGGAAAATCACTTTCCCATGCATAACAATAAACAGCAGAAGTTCTCTGTTCCATGGGCAGTGCTGGCTCCCCAGGTATCCACTTATTCTACCAATAGCTTGAAAGAAAATTGCAGCAACGTGATTAGTGAATTCATTAGATTCAGATGAGAGAAATATTCTGCTTGCTGCATTTGCAATGTTCTACTTTAGCACTGGGTCACAGTGCTCTCAGAAGCCTCCAATCATTCTAATACCCTCCCTCAACTTTGCAACATAACCTGATAAAAGGTAATTTGGGCTTATTTTTTACGTCTGTATCTTCTCAGTGGAGCTGGCAGCAAGTATGAGTACATGTTGCTGATGTGATTTAGTTTGGCTGAGAGAATCCTCAGATCCATGCTCTCTCCCTGCTTGGGAAGCTTCACTGCTCTCTCCCTTGCTGTCTGAGGCCCTTGCAGGCATCTTCCACAAGTTGTCTTGTCACCCTTGCTTTCTTGCAAACTCAGCTGTCCAGAAATTGAAGAACAACCGAAGGAGACTTTGATGTAACAAAAACGGATGTTCACAGTCTATTAGCACTGTGCAATTTTATTTTTTTGAGTTGCATGCCATACTGTCTGGAAAGGTTAAAGAATCTTGCAAAGGTGTCCTCCTTCCTGTGAGGTGATTGGGGAAAAAAATGTAACTGTCTGTGGATGATTTGAGTGGGTCTCTTCTTTCTTTAAATGGGATTTTCAATTTCCCTGTCAGCTGTCAAATATTTGGAGACAGATAAACTAACTAGGATGCCATTTGGATCTTGTGTTATTTTGTCCTCTGAGACCTCTTCTGTAAGAGGAACAATTGATTTCTGTTATAACATGGCCAGGCAAACCAGTAGTGGTGTGCTTACAATTCCCTCCCATGGCTACTCCACAGCAGCTCTTCAGAAATGAATAACCAGACCAAATATGCTCTTGTTGCTAGTGGTGATAGTGGGATAACTAAAATCTGGAGTGAGATTTTTCTACTGAAGGAAGGGGAAGCAGTAGTAAGGAAAAGCCAGTTACAACATGAGTGAAGAGGTTATTGAAGATGATTTCCAGCTCTTACCAGTCTTCTTGAAGATATTTTGCAAAATGTGTTTATTACCACATTTACAAGAGGAAGAAAGATTATTCTTGCCTGTACAGCATTTTAAAATGGCATCATAAGCACAGTCCTTTGTGCTGGATAAAGTGGCAAATTTGAAGCCTCCGAGGCTTCTCACATAAAGGAATGAAGCAGCCTAGAATCTCAGTTTCTCCTGGGTGGGCAGGGATCTCCCCATCATGGGCATGACTGCTCTCCAAGAAAGCCAGCTCTCATCTATTTCCCAGTAGCTGCACTGAATCGGGAGTGTGGAAATCCCTAACTTCATTTGGGTCAGCAGGGCACATGGTAGGAGGAGAGTGTTTTGCAGAATATTCATTAAAGGGAGACTTCTCTTCTGCATCAGACCGAGTTAGAAACTATTTAATAAAGAACACAAATCTGGGATAATTCAATCAGTGTGCTAATGGTCCCACCTATCCACAGTGATGAAATGATCTCTTTGTATTTCATGTCATACATGAATTTTCTGGTCTAAGTTTAGCATCTAATGGACCACTTCTGACTGTTCAAACGGGCAGATGTCTTCAAAGAGGCCTGTAGTTTTAAAATGAGTGCATCCTGCTGGTCAAACTCCAGCTTCAGTTTGCCATTTATTATCAGAGATATTATTTGGTATTTAACCCTGCACTTAAAAATTGAAGAGAGTATCTGTTTTGTAAGATGAGATAGCTCTTGCTATCAGCTCCTGCTGTTAAACAGATTGGAATTGTGGAATAACTGGATAGCTTTCAAGAATGTATAAGAGATTTCAGAACGAGGGGTTTTTTGATATCTTCTTATAAGGTCTTTTCATAAAGACTTCTCTTGCGCCTCTGGAATTCAATGGAGATTTCACTTGGAGTGGGTTTAGACCCTTTGTATTTGCAAACCTCAGATGCACTTTCAGCACAGAAGACAGGCTCAATATTTGTCCACAGTATGAAGAGCGCACTGAAGTCAAAACATTGTTGTCAGTATATGAGGGCTCTGTATTGCCCCACTTAACTCTTTTTGCTCAATGGCAACAAACTCAACAGTCTGCAGTGCTTTAGAAAAAGAGATCAATTTGTAAAACTTGCTGTGAAAGTACTTATAAAAATATTGAAACATATTTATTGCTTTGACTTCAGTAAGGCTTATTTACTACATCAAGTGGGGAGGGAGAGCATCTATTTCTCTGGAAAGTGGTTATTGCTGGTTCTCAGGACTGTAGCCCTGATGCAGCACAATTTTTTTTTTTCTTTTTGCTGTATCAAGCTTTGGCCTGATCATTCAACCTTTATTCATGTAGGTAATGCATTTCAGAGGAAAAATTGTCTTTAAGTCGATCTAGGTGAGAAGAGAGGTACTTAGGAGTGACATTTTGAAGGGGCAGACTACTTGACACCACCCTTTGGGAAAGAGTTAAAAAGCACCCCAGCAGTGAGAGAGAGGCCCAGAGACTGGATGGTTGTGCTGAAAAAGTCTGCAGTAGTCAGATTGGGGAGGGGAGGAGAAATCAAGGAAAGCCCTACACTTATTGTTGAAGTAGGGGAAACTACTTCTTTAGAGGATGGCTCCACTGGTTTGTCAGGGAAGAGATTGATACCTGTAAGTCTCCTGTAAGGAGGAGTGGGTTCTGCTGCAGCCTGGCTGGTTTGGTAGGTGACTTTCTACTTTCTGAAGTTGCGGAAGACTGAGATAATATGGAAAGAGACTGACAACAGGCTGGTGGCCTGCACAGTGAGGAGGGAAAACATCCTTAAATGGCTGGAACAGGGAGGGATGCCAAGGTGATACCGGATTGCTACCAAAGGTTGCATTCATAAGGGGAAGATGTCCAGGCTTTTTAATCCCCTGCTCTACCTTGTAAGGGAAAACGGTTTTAACATATATGATTTGAAAGAATAGTTTGAGATTTCTCCGTTCTTTGTGCAAATGAAGCATGTTTTTAAGTGGAAAACAATATTTTACCATTTCTTCTATCATTTATTTCTCCTGTATTTTGTACATTGAATCACTGGATCAAAAGCAGATTTTTATAAGCTGATTTTTCTTGGGAATGTATTTCCTTATATTGTCTTATGTATTCTTTTCAAAACATTCCAGTCCATTTTTGAATCATCTATGATGTACTGGATAGAAAATGGATGCCTCTGGGAAAACATCGTGAAAGAGTTTTCTTCATACAGTTCTGTATGCCTATAATCTTGTATCTCTTACTGTCATGGTCTCATCACAGGGGACCATCTGAATGAAAACACTTTGCTTTTTAAGAGTTCATCAGTTTCTGTGACTAACTCCCTGTTGTTTACAGCATCAAATGTAGTTCTAGTAAAATGATTGTCATCACAGAGAAATATGACTTCATCTGGGTAATCAGCAGCAGAAGAGACAGATGAACTTCCGAGAAACAAAGATGTTACTTTTTATATCAATGTGTCAAAATGGGAGAAAGATAAAATACAGACCTTTTGGCAGAACTCCTTCTAAACTGAATGTTTTTCAAAGTTTTCTGCGAGAATTCAGCTGCTTCAGAATAGGTGTGTTCATTTTATGAAAGCTTTATTGAATTTGAGTCAGATTTTAACAAATCTGATGACTGCCATCTCTTCAGAGCTTCCCTGAAGTGGATTTTGTTCCCTTAAATCAGGACTTCATTTCTCAAGGATTTCTTAATCAATGTTTCACTTCAAATTTTTTGAATAATGCCTTTGCAGCTTGCTGTAAGGAACTTGAATAAACAAATCTGTAATGCATAAATGGTCTGTTAATTCCAATTTTTGTATCACGTAATTAATTAGGAAATTAATAAGCAGACAAGACTGAGAATTAGCTGATGACTATATTGTAGTTCCACAGTCAGGAGAAATAGATAGGAATAACACACTGGTTCTGCAGTCTCCCCTCTGCCCGATCTCTCTCTGCTCTGTGCTGTGTACATGCTGATGCCTTGCTTTGTCCAATGCAAAAATTCTTTATACCTTTCTCTCCTTTCGCTTCCACAGTTTTCCCCCTTGGTGTCATTGAGTTCTAGCTCTTCACATACTGTGTGTGCTGATCAATGCTGTCTTCTTTTTTTCAATATGCAAAGTAAAGCCACCACATCACTGCCCTCCCCTCCTTCCCTCAGTGTCCTCAGATGCTGCCTTCCATAGCACTGCCTTTTTGCCTGGTGTGGCAGTGGCTTTCCACCTCTATTGCATCCTCAGTGCCAATGGTTTAGAAATGGGAACTCACTGCCTCTGAAACAGTCTGTCTGTCTGTCTTCAAACTCTACCAAGCTTCCACCGCTTCATGCCACCCACAAGTGCACCAGCTCTTGTCCAGTTGCCTTATTTCCCTCCCTCCCTTGGTGGCTGTTAAGCTCTGATACACCTGTCAGAAATAATGTGAGGTCAGAGAGAAAAGGAGGGTACGACTCTCCAGTTCTGGCATACCAAGTCCATGCTGCTGTGTATGGTGTCTTTGGGGCAGGAATGCTTCTTGCTGTTGGTTGGTGGCACCATTCTTCTGCACTGACCTGCAGCTTTGCACAACTTCTCTGGGTGGTCTCAACTTGTTCAGCACACAAAGCAACCTGTCATGCAGAATGCGGCAATATTAAATGAAGTTGTGATGCCAGAATGACCTGGAATGACGGCATAAGTACTTGGTATTTAAATACTTGTCTTGTCATCATCAGGAAGCCAGTTTAAAGCCAACATTTATAGTAGTCATTTGAGTGTGCAGTATTTTAGGCAAAGTGTCTCAGGCTACTTAGTATCCTTGAAAAGAAATCACAGAATCACAGAATGGTAAGGGTTGGAAGGGAGGTTTGGAAATCATTTAGTCCAACTGCCCTACCAAAGCAGGTTCACCTAGAGAAGGCTTGACCAGAACACACCCAGGTGCGCTTTGAATATCTCTAGAGAAGGAGATTCCACAATCTCTCTGGGTAGCCTGTTCCAGCGCTCAGTCACCCTCAAAGCATGCAGTGCTTTGGTCCAAGAAGGAAGCCTTCAATTAAAAATAAACATAACTGCAGTTTGAATTAAACCGAGCTCTTGAAAACTCAGCAGAACTTAACAGAGAGACGAAATGGGAGTTGCCCTCTTCTTGACCAGGTTGAGCTATGATGGTACTGTAAGCAAGTTTCTCTAACTACCTTCAGTAGACTAATGTCAGGGTTCTGTATTTAGTCATGGTTTTAAGTGACAAAAAGTGTATCTGCTGGGTATCTTGTACCAATAAAAAATTCAGGAGGGTTCACGTGTTGCTATGATGTGTCCAGCTGACCCTACTCTCTGTATGTTTCCATAGAAATTGCTGAATGTGCCTGTGGACCAATAGAGGTGCGTATTATTCTGCAGGCAGAGCTGAGGCAAATATGAAGCAGAAATTGAGCACAGACAGGAGATTTCCTCATTCAATCTTTTTAAAAGTATGAGATCCATAGTAAATTCTGTGAATGGAGCTATGGCGCTATGGAGAGACTAAAATCCGCATGAGGCATCAATGTAATTATTACTGTCAGGAGAAAAATTTGATCACTAAGTGACATGCCAGCCATATGACAGCACTTAAACAGTTCCTGTCAATCACCTGCTATGTGTCAGTACCCTTATTTATCCTTTCAGGGCATATATCCATTTACATTATCATCATCTGAAAGAGAGAACAGCATTACTGAAAATAAAAGCCCATGCTGGTAACCAAGAGAAAGGGAAACAAAAGATATGTATCACTGTAGCATAGGCATGTCATAATTCGGATTTCTGGTATCACTTACAGGAGAAGCTATTTAGGGAAAAAAAAAACAACCTGAAAATGTGTTCTAAAATTTAGATGGGAAACAGTAAGAAACAGAGGACACATGCATTAGAATTTGAGGCATCACTGTCTGACTATTGTAGCCGTTTGCTTGATTTTCAACTGTAGCCCCAATCCAGTGAATCACTTAAACATATGCATAATTTCAAGCATGTATTGTTGAGAGATTAGAGAGCAATTATAGCTTGTCAAACCTCCTCAGACATGGTCAAATCGCTTCTCTTCATTAGAGTCCTTTAAAAATAGCTGCATCTAACCAGAGAAGAGCTTTGGAACCAGTGGACCCCAGTTTTGTCCAGGGGTGAGACCTGTGTGAGCACTCTTCTCTAACACCCATATTCATTTCTTTCCTTGGGAATGACACGGGTTCATACAGGCCAGATGACACTTGCAGCATACATTGAATAATCAAGACGTCACAGTCTTAAGAAGTATACCTGGAGGCTGGTCAGGTCTCTGGGCAAAAATGGCTAAGAGAGACTTGCTTCCAAAAAGCTATTACCTGAACCTTCTTTTCTCATGCTTCAAGAGAGAGAAAAGTGACATTTACATATGATGAAGAATACCGAACTGTCTATTTTGAATGACAGGATTAGATGACAATTTTGACATTTTCTATGTCCTGAGAAGAACAATAAAGACAGGACAGTAACTTGTTTGAAATTCCTAATCCCTCCTACTTTTTGTGATTCCTTAGATCAGACATACTGAATTCATGCACTCAGAGTTTAATATGTTCCTTTTCTCCCTGTCTGCAGACATGTTTTGTACAAAAAAAAGAAAAAAGAAGTCTGCAAAAGCCAGTTCCTGTGTACTTTACCGGCGTGTTGTTATACGGCGTTTTTTTGAGAAGATGAAGGTGCTAGGGGGGACACAACTATCTGTGGAACAAGCTGTTTGAAGGCGTGATTGACACTCTTGAGTGGCTTTATGTATGCTCCTTGCGATGTTACTGAAAGGCTTCATCAGCACAAGCCTTCATTCAAAGAGTAGGCAGGTAGGTAAAATTGCTTACCAGTGGGTCACCGAACAGATGCAGAACACTGTGGCCTCATTTATTAATTTCTGGTGTAAAAAATACAGCAAATGAGCTGCACAACCTTTACTGAGCAACCAACTGAATCATAGGAACAAAGCTGTTTGTAGCAAATGGGGAAAGGTCATTTGACTCACTCAAGCTCATTAGTTCTATTTAATATTGTCCTTATCCAGCACTGAGAAGATAGCTGCACAGCCTTGCCTCTAGTACTTTATCCCCCGGACCATACCTTAAAACCCAGTTTATCCTCAGTAAGTTCCTCTGGAAAACAAACAAAAAAAGCAAGGAGAGAGCTTTATCAAAAACAAACAAACAGAAAACCAAACACCCCACCCCCCCTCAGTTACTTATGTTCTCTTCACGTTTGCACAGTTGTTTCGGTTAGGGTGAAAGTGGTAGCCTGAAGATATTTATTACTGTTCTGAAACTTGTTTTTTAAGACATCAAGTTAGAAAAGTGTAGTTGGAAGCATCTAAAACCGGAGAAGTACAGAAAACCCAGGTAAAGAAAGCTGGATGTTAAATGGCAAAATGCAGACCTCAGCATGTTGGAAATTTGATATATGTTAAAAATGTTATGCATTCATGAGTGAAAGACCATCAAGCAGCTGACTACACACTTGGAGAGTGAGTCTTTGGCTGGAAAGAAAATCTGGGGAGTTTATTGACTTGCTTAGTGAAGGGCTTCTTCTCTGATCTAAGCAGCCTTTGCCATGCAGAATTGACTCCCGCTTCCCTGAGAGCACAGAGAGAAACAGCAATGAGAGAAACAGTAATATGAAGCAGAAGTTGCCAGTCGCTTGGAGACAGGACAGCTATAAGGGTGCTGCTGTTGGGAACAGGGATTTTGAAATGCATTTTATGTTGGTCCAGCCAGGGAGGGCTGTAGGTTGGGATGAGGAAGAAAAGAAGGGTCCTGTTCAGAGCAGAAGTGGCATCTGCAGTGAACCAAATTGTTCCACTCTTACCTGTGACAAAATGTTCTTTGGTGTCAAAGGGAGCAGAGATGAAGGAGGACAACGAACGTTGCTATCTTGCTATCACTTCTCAGGTCACTTGGTCCTTGAAATTTGTAGCTTGTGATAAGGAATTCCAGCAGAAACTAACAGGTGAGACCAACAACTAAATCACACAGCAATATGTAAAAAAGGCGAATTAGAAGGTGAGAAAACAGTGACTCTTACAGGGAGTGGACCAACCTTTCAGCAAGCCTGCCAGTGAACCTGGCTCTCTGGCTGCTGCTGAGAACTCAGCTACTACTGACTCTCAGGTCATTTATTAAATCTGACTTTTGGTATTCAGCTGAAGGGTGTGCTCAACTTTGGAAAGCAGCAAGAAGCATGTGGTAAGGTACATACTGCATGCTGCTTCTGATGAGTCATCAGGTCACTAAACCGTACTGCTAGATCTTGCTAGATCTTGTCTTTTATGCTCTGGCAACCTCAATCCTAATCAACAGTCTACCAATATGGACAGCTAAGGCCAAAATTTCCAAATGTATTTGCCTGAACTAAAGCATTAACAGAGGGCAGACTGCTTCAGCAATTTCCAATTTGTTGGCTTTTACAACTTAGCAGTAAAGAGGAGCCAGAAACAGTCTCAGAGACAGAGATGGAAAGTGAAATTATGTCATTAGAAGAGAACAGCTGTACTATATCAAACCAAAGGTCCATCTAGTCCTCATCCTATCTCTGATGCTCATTGAATGCCTACAGAAGAGTAAGGAGAGGTCAAACATATAAGATACTTTCTCCCTCCCCACCCCCCTCGCCTTCGGAAGAGAATCTTAGCCTCCATCTACTTTTCATTCTAGAAATTTCCCAAGGGAAATCACATCCTGTTCATCCTTTGTCTTGTCTACTTAGGTTGCAAGCCCTTAGGTTGGGTTGTATAACTGCTCAGTGATCAGCACTGTGGTGTCATATGTGAGTACAACTGACATACCTGTAGGATATGTATGTGTGTACACACATGCATTGGAAGAATTACTGGTTTCACTTTTCCTGAGATGAAACCTGTAGAACTTCACAGAGACAGTGACGTGATGTTGCTCAAAGGAGAACAAAATGATAGAAATCTTGTTCTGCCTCAGCCTGTTGATTTTTCTTCTTTTTTTTCATTGAAAACCACTAAACAAAGGATATTTACCCTCGAGTCTCCATTTGCCCTTATGAAATATCAATAATAGTTCTGCCCAGCTGCTTGTCCACAGTTATCTCTTTGTTCTTTTTCTCTTAGGTCTTTAGGGAACTCATTTAATGTGCAATATGTAAGGGGAAGAGAAGATTTTGGTAAAAAAACAATGTCGGAGGTATTTTGATATGAATCCTCCTTCCTGTTTTCACTATATTACTGATCTTCATAGGAAGCGAAATCTGAGAACTGTCACGCTATGTATCAAATATTACTTTCACTATTTTGTCTGTGTGTTGTTTCATGCTTCTCCTCTCTTTGTCCAACCTCTTTCTAATTTCCAGCTTTTCATCATGCTGAAAACGTCTCTCCAACCATGAGCTGACTCTAGCATTGCCCTCCATGGAAGGGCTGTTCAGGAGGGTCTTGGCATTGTGATCCTTCTGTGCTTCTTCTGCCGCTTTCCTGATGAGCTGCAGAGGTCAGGCAGACAGAAGCTGTGCACTGCCTCTGTGCATTGCAAGCCTTGTTCTCCTCTTCCCTGCCAGCCTTCACGCTCTTTGTTCTGTGCATAAACCTAGAAGCACCTTGTCCCTTCATACACCTGTCAGAGGTCAAGAATGTCACTCTAAGATGGCAGTCTCTGCACTCTTTATCACACCCTCATGGTCAAGAATCCCACCCAAGCATGGGTGTTATCTGGGGCTCTGCAGCACATAGAACAGCACATAGAGGAAGGGAATGAAATAGCTTTGGTGAAACCAGGCTGCCTTTTCCAGATGCACTGGAACACCAAAGTAATTTCTAAAAGTAAAAGAAGAGAATAGATTATATCTAGAAGTCCTACCACAAGGTCGGTAGATATGTCAGCAGGCAAAGGGTTACCTGACAGAAGTGCATGAACATTAATACTGAATTTTGAATGTCTTGGTATTTGAAATCCAAATGTCAGAGTTTGGAGAAAACATTTCACTATTGACGTAGACATTGACTGGACGTCTGCAAGCCAAACGTCCCCCTTCATAAAATAAACATCTTGTGGCAGTCAGTTTAGACAAAGGCAAATAAAATGGTGCTGACATGAATGGCTGTTATCAAGGGTCACTGTGTATTTTAAGATATGGCTTTCACTGCTATTTGGTTGACTTTTGAACAAAAAAGATCGTTTAAGAAACAAAACCTACCCTAGATGGTAACAGGAGAAAAATGAATCAAGCTAATGTAACTCCTTCAACACGAATAAAGGAGAGGAGCCTGTGTACGATATAAACTCCCCCCTTAAACTAGTTTTAAAATCTGAGCTGTCACAGCCAAGGCTTCCATTCATTCTTAAACCCCACCAGCAGTGACTTCTTTTAATTTTGTTCTGTTTGCTTTTCACTTAAGCAGTTTTAGTTTCTTTCTACTGATTACCGTGAGAGGCTGTCTAAAATGTTCTTGGGTGCTAAACCTCAGGTTTCTGTATTCCGGCCTCAGTGTGTGGGAGGTACCTTGCACAAATCTTATTATAACCTTTCAGACTGCTTATAACAGGGTTACTTCTGCCCTTTCTGTACCAAGTTATTTTCAAGTGCCTGATTCCGCTGGAGATCATTAAGAAGAAAAAGTTGTTTCGCTTGTAATTTCACCAAGAATTTGAATGTGACTCCAGTATGAAGAGTAAATGAGTATTACCCCTTTAGTAAGTACTGCTGTATTAGTAGTACGTTCTATTTACTATGTATTCTGCCCTTTGAGTCACATTTGCTTAGGGGATATGTCCCTCACCCTTTGTGGTTGTTTACTGAGAAGTTCCTTATTCACCTCTGTGCATCTCGTGTAATTCCTTAAAAGGCTTGACAACAGTCTGGTCCTACAACCAACTGGCCAGAGGAGCAACTCAGGGCATCTGAAGGAGGTCATCACGACTCTTCCTCTATCAGCTCGCACTGGATCAGGATGCTCAGAGGATTGATGGGCAAGGGAGCACCTGGTCTGTTCCCTCTGAGATTGCAGCTAGAAGAAAATTACTGGTTGATATCATGGATAGGGAAAAAACAAACAAACAAAAAAAGGAAATAAGAGACTGCTGTGAAGCAAAAAACCCCTCAGCATGGAGTAGTGATCATGTATTGGGAAACCAAAGCGAGGCACAAAGACATCGAGTTGGATAGCTGTTGTGGAAAAAATTAATCAGTTTGGAGATTTCAGCAGTGGAAACAATGACAACTTAATACTCAAAATATATTACAGCATTGCATTTTCAGTTGTGCTGTACTTTGAGTTGGGCACATTAACAACTTCTTCCTGTTAAATCCTTAGTCCCTAATGTACAGCCTGCTCGCTCATAGAGAGCAAAAGCACTCTCTGAACCTTCAGGCAAGAAAAAATTGCCGTGAAAGTTACTGAGAAAATGGAAATGAATGATTTACTGCTGATACTCCCAGAAATGAAAAAAGTTTCTGTGTAATTAGTTAACTAATTTTCTAGCTAGACAAAGCGTGCACTGTGGTGGTCCTGCTCACATATTAACTTTACTCTATACTTAGAGAGTTTAAAGTTGGGGCCCCCAGTCAGAAAGTTAAAGGAAGGCCTGGGGATATAAGAAGTCCCTTTTTTTCTGCTCAAATTGATATAGACATAATAGGAATTGCACAAGAAGTTTTGCTCTGAGGAACTGGTATTAATACCACTTTCTATAAAAGTTAGCAGTCATCAAGAGATAATCTTGTTTTCCGCAAACCAGAAGTTTTTAAAAAAGTAACTATACAGGTAGATACATTTTTGCACAAGCCATTTTGAAAATGAAATATATTGTAAATGAAAGTGGGTGGAAAGCCATACAGTCTCATTGCCTGTTTTCTACTAAAACCAGGGAAACTTTAAATGTACTATGCACTTTCCGAAAAAGATTAAAAGAAGTTGCAGGGATGATTTATAGGTTCAGAAAATTACTTGCATCAGGTTACTTCCTTTCTTTTAACGTTTGTAGGCTATTGTACATAGTTCAGTCAATTAGGGCTTTGTTTCTCAAGGTAAGCACTGTTGCTATGGAAATTATATAGCATAGGAATAACTGGTTGCTGCTGCAAATAAGGTATTTGGAAAACAGTTTAAGGGTTAAAATAAACCTTCTTTTGCAGTGGGGAGAAAAAGGTAATAGGTTAGCTACCTGTCTTCAGAGGCTCCAAGTAAGCTATAAAGATAATTATTGACTGATATTTGGTGTGAAATAAACTCCCTTCATGAAGTAAAAAAAGACCAAGTATGTTCACAGATATTATAAACTAGTGGAAAATATGTTGCATTTTAGACAGCTTTTTGTGCTTGATATCAATAAAAATTGTTATTGACTGAAAAGTTAGACCATCATAGGACAATAGTTACTCAACGTGCGCATTTTTGTAGATATTACTATGAAAGTATTAACAAAATGCCATTGCTGCAACAATATTTATGTTTCAAAGAGGAAAAAAGGGTTAATATAGTGTAAATTGAATCATGACTAAAATATGAATGTATTCAGCTGCTATATTTTATAAAGTACTACATAAAGATATATTAAGCAGAAGAAACCTCTATATGGATGTAATATTACAATGTATAATTTCTTCAGTAAGTCTGTGCTTGTAAGAAATGAAAAATTTCTAACAGAAATGCCTTGTGTTTGTAGTGCTGGTTATGGATGCTTGTTTGGTGTTTTTAGAAAGCCCAGCCTGTCAGATGACAGCCATGCACATAGGAGCAGGTTTCTGAAGAGCTTTATGGTGGACTAATCTTTTCTCTGAATGGATGTTTACAGCTGACATTAATAATGGAACTGCACCAAAGACAAGAATTTATTAGACCCCTGCTCGCCATGTTCATCTGCTGCCAATTAAGTGAGCGTGCCTGACCCCAGCCTCAGGGAAAGGCACGCCTGGCTGGCGACTGCCCCCAGTCCACTGCTGCTCCTGCTGAATCCAACAGAAGACAAAACAGAGCATTAGTGCCGCAAGCACTTCCTCGTCCCACCCACAAAATTTTGGCAGTGAACTCATTATAAGCCATCCATTAAAACTGTCTTGTTCTGCTGATAGATGACCCACCAGAGCTTGCAGCCATCAGTCTCTCAGGTCTCTCCACTGATATCAGTTCCTCTAGACTGCTGCCAAGTTCGTTTAGTCACACTGCTTTAACTTTATTTATTTCTTTTGCTCTTACAACCTTCTTACCTCAGTTCTTTAGAAAGGGAAAGGAAAGAGCGAGGGGAAAAGACACAGGTAAGCAAAAGTGTGACCCATAAGACATGGTGATCCACCCTCCAGTTATTGGGAACTGTCTCACTGGTTTGAATTTTCACTATTACAATTATACCCAGGAAAATGGCTTTGTAATTTGCTGTCTTATCAAAGCGACACCCTCAACAGTTAGTTCTGGGTTGCACACATCTGTAACAATGATTGTTTTAATTCTCAGCCGTTTTACTTTCTTCCTCCACAGGTGTTTTTCTTAAAGCTCTCTAAGAGAGAATTGTTATTGATTAAGTAAGAACTCTGAACAGGAGGATTTGTTACGAGGCACACACAATATACAAGAACATGGACACCTCTCATTCAGAAGGCCAGCATGTGCATGCATATTTACTTCCTTTGCCCCAATAATGATGAGTTCCCTGCTAAATCAACTTCGTACCAGCCTAGTTTTTTACACACTTGAGATACAGCAGTGATTTGCCTGAGTAGTAATGATTGCCTCTTGCAAAAATTATTGCCTGCAGAGCTCTGAGAAATTTAGGTGAGGAGTCAAACTCTGCCTTTGAACTCTTCTGTTTGTGTAACCATATTGCATTGAAAACAACTTCTCCAAAGAAAGGTTAAATTTCTATTGGCTGAAGAGCCATTTTATCATGGTGTAATTCATGATGTATTTCATCATGGCCAAAGAGAAAGGGAAACTACATTAGGAACTGTTTCATTGTTTTCTGCAAAAGCTTTAAGTTTCTAGACTTGGACTATAAACAGCGTTAGCTTTGGATTGAAGATCTAGTTCTTGGCAATAGGAATAGGATATATTGGCTGAATAGAAAACCAGCAATCTTGGATGGTGACAAGAAAAGGATATTGAATTGTAACAGAATGGTTTCCTTGAACACCTCTAGCAGTTATGTTTGCAAACTGAATGCGGTTTTAAAACTGTCCTCGTTTCAGCTGGGCTAGTGTTAGTTTTCTTTCTAGTAGCTGCTGTGTTTTGCATTTGGTATGAGAATAACATTGATAGCACATATTGTTTTAGTTGTTGCTAAGTGATGTTTATACTAGTCGAGGACTTTCAGCTTCCCTTGGAAGCTGAGAGTGAGCATAGACAGGACAAGCTGGCCAAAAGATTATCCCATACCATAGACATCATACTCTGTATACAAATGAGAGTTGGTCAAGGGACTTGGATCTGTGATTGCTGTTTAGATTAGGCTGGGCACTTGATCATTGGGTGGTGAGAGTAACTTGTGTTGCACCATTTTATTTTGTATATTCTTTTACTGTTGTTGTACTTGTTGTTGTTGTTATTATTACTATTATTATCTTCCATTACTGTTCTATTAAACGGTCTTTATCTCAACCTACAAGTTTTTTTTCCACCTCCTTTTCTCCCTCTCAGGGGTTCTGCGGGGAGCTGGGTGAGTGAGTGGCTGCATGGTCCTAGTTGCTGGCTGGGGTTAAACCACAACAAAAACAAAATAAAAGTTATTCCTAACTGGATTCCCTTAGAGACTTTCCCAGCATGCTAAAACAGGAAATTTGTGCTTGTGTATAGGTTTTAGATTTCAGTACCCTATATTCATCTATCTATAAGGTTGCAATATATTAAACAAGTACTATTGCCTCCAGTGTCTAGGCTTGTGTACCACTTAGTTGACATGTATTCCTATCTGTGCTTTCCTACAAGAACTTAATGAGAACGGATCCCACAAGCAACATTTTTAATGGAAACCTGGGGAAATGAGCGTACCAGATAGGTAGGAGACTTCATTTTTGTCTAGCAAGTCTCTGGTTACACCTGTGTCACTTACCAATTGCCATGAAGTTTAAATCATCGATATTATCATGGAGTGCAAAAGAAATTATGACAGTAGTAAGGGATGGACTATGGTAAATCTAAAGGACATATAATCCATGGTCAAAGTTTTCACAATTATTCACATATCTCCTAGGTTGTATGTTTTATCTAGAGAATTATTAGAGCAAAATGATTTAAGATGCCTGCCAAGAAAGAATTGACTTGTGTAGTAAGGAATATAACATGAGGCTGAAGGCTCTAAGAAGATAAGTTCTCCAGTGAGATATGTGGGTATAAAACAAAGGAATAGGGGCTGAAGTACGCAGGATGAAGCAGTGTTATCATTTTCCAGGACAAGTCTCAGAAAATGAGCATCCAGAAGGTATAACATCAATTTGTTCAGGTAAAACTGATAAATGTGAAAGGAGACTGGGGAAAAAGAGTGGGATTTAATTAATTGCTCAACAGTTGATTTCTCTCACATAAATCAAGCCTTTCCATCTGTGTTGCAAAGCTAACAATCTTTTTCTGCCCAACTGGTACCAATACAATCTTAAAATGAAAATCAGTTTTAGATGCAAATCAATGCAAAGTCTGAATGTATAGTATTTTTAAACAATTTTCATTCATGAAATATCAGTCTTTTGAGGCATATTAGGTCAAACAAGGGAGGTTTTTTTCTTGGTTCCCCCTCCTCCGACACTGAGGAGTCATATGGTCATATCCCAGATTGTTGTTCTGTACACAAGAATGAAATCAGGCAGATGGGGTAAGAAGAACTATAATAATGATCATGCTATTATTGGAAAAAGCATACTGATGTCACTATATGCAGCATTACTAATTTTGTTTAGGTGACTTTATGGATGAGGAAAGATCTCCAAAGTTGTGTGGAGTCAGTTGTAGCTCAGATCTTCCTGCTAGCAACATTATCTCAGTAGCAACTGAGAGTTATTCCAAAAGACTGAGGCAGTGAACAATTAATGCTATGGATATTTTTGAGTGTTTTGCATGAGTGTCTGGTGGAATCAAGAACATTACACATCCAAAATGTGAAGAAAATACCCCACTATGTCCACATAGTGTTATGCTTCTGACCTCTAGGTAGACAGCTCACATTATACTTTGCAATGTAAGGGGTGCGTTAAAGTGGATTCAAAATAACGCTTCAAAAGACAATGAGGTTTATGAGATTTAGCTTTGGTTCATGTCTTCTCTGTTATTCATTAGATCAATTTGTATAACACTTATTGCAAGATATTACGGTTGGGACCACAATCAAAAGAGCTGTGACCCACAGATTGCAAGTAATAAGCTGTGTATACCTAGCTAGTTAAATTGCTCATCTGGGATATCCAGAAACAAGTCGCTGATTTGCTGTTTCAGTTAAATTTTTCCCCCATGCAGAGGGGAATTTACTATAGATCCTTTTTAATAATGGATCTTTTTCTCTCAGTACTGTTACATAACTACTTGTGATTACTTGTGATAACCATGAAATGGGTATCTCAGAGGTGAGGAAGACATACCATGTCAAGTCAGCAAATCCTTTCTGATAGAACAGTACTTAATCATTCACATTTTTGCTGCTGAATTGTTTAGAAAGTCTCAAAATATCTCTTGTCCTGGGCATTATGAGTTGACTACCAGTTTACCAACATTCTGATAAAGATGTATTTTAAGGTGCGATTTGGATGTGAAAGAGGTGTTCCTTTGGCTGATTTAGCCCTGAAAAAGCAGTAACAGCAAGCAGCGTAGAGGAAAGCACAGAAGAACAACTAAATGGTGTATAGAGAGTATTCTACACACTATTCTGTTGAATATGGGGTGTGGAATAGAGAGAAATAATTTAAATTGAGCTGTATGCAGCATGCTTATGAATATCTGACACTCCTTGCCTCTAAAATCACAGAGCATTTACACAGAATGAAAGAGGAGCCAGTGATACTAAAGTCAAGGGCCCAATTCACAGCTGATTGAAAGTGCTCAAAGAAATAGCAAGGATTAAACTAGCTGATGATATGATGAGCGGTGGTGGTTGATGCTTCACTATTTAGCTTCATTTACTAAGGGAAAATACTGGATGCACTCCTGGTTTGTTATCTTTCCTTTTTTCCTTCTCTTGCCCACAACCTCCATTCTCTCAGTAACTTGTTTGCTAGCCTTGACTGTATTTGATACATTTGGAACTGTATCTGGCCTAGCAATCAGGACTTTCTGCTGTGCTTTAGTTAGGTGTGAGGAGGCTTAAGTGTCTTAAAACAGTATCAGGATCATGCAGAAGCCAAGTATTTATATCTGTGTTTTCCTCTAATGTAGCCTTGTAATTAAAATTGTGTTCCATCAAACATGGAGGTCTGGAGGACCAGGGCTATACTTTAGCCATTCTGTTCTTTTAGCAAAAATCCTAGCAGAAACACAGAAATCCATGTTTAATGCAAAGTTTAAAATGAGGTCTGAAACTCCACATCTCATTAACACATTCTTTAAATACAACATCTACTCTATTTATCATGTTGCTTCAGGTGGAAACATAACAGGAGAGATTGTGTTTTTAAATATGGTGTGCCTGCTCCTTTGAATAATCGGATTATGCTCCTCGAGTCACAGGAACATAGATCTTGTCAAAGTGGATTACATCCATGATCTATCTAATCCACTATCCTTTTTCTGAGTGGCCAGTGCCAGATGCTTTGGAGCATGGCACAGCAACCTTTTGCTAGACAGATGCAGTACAGTCTGGCCCTGTGCAGATCTCCTTTTAACTCTTAATGAGTGAGTTTTTTTGCTAACATCAATCTTGCTTAATACCATGGGAACAATGTTCTGACAGAGGAACAAAAAGTGGTCGTGAATTTAGAAATAATTTTGCCCACAAAGGGGAAAAGAATAAGAGAAAGAAAAGAAGGATAAAACAGACACTTGAACATCTCAATGTATCTTTCACTGAAATTCTTTGATAAAAAGATACTTTCACCTGTTATCCTCCCAGTCTCTGCTGTATCTGTCAAGTGTTCTGCTCGTAAGGTGTTTTCAAACACAACCACTAGAGAGCAAACAGGAATACGTGCAGTTAAGTGTTGATTAAAAAACCTCGATGTAGATCTCTATTTCTTCTTGAGATGCCTGTTGATAAAATGTTGACTATGTGTTAATCTGAGAGAAAAATCCAGAGCTGGTAAACAAATGGTAAGAGGGCAAAGAATATACAGAAAATAATTGTTGTCAGGAAGAAATTTTTGTGAATGAACAAGCTGCATTCCCTTTAGAAGCCAGATCCGGAGTTTTTAATAAAATGTCAAGATGTTTTTTATGAAGATTTCATATGACACATTTTATAGAACAGCTATCTCATAAAAGCCAAAAAAGACAATGGCTGGACAATTTCACTACACCCATGGCAGTAAAGATAAAATGTTTTTTCGTATAAACTTGTCGATCAAAACTTATTCTGCTTCCCTTTGTAGAGGGCATCTTTGCTCAGATTAATGTTGTTTTTCAGCTGCTGCAGTGGTCCGTGGGCTTTACAGATCTCCAAAGATGGATGTAATACTATCCTACAGATACTGCTTCTTTTATTGGTTTTATTTGCTGTACTCTATCTTATGGCTTTTCATCCCCTGCCCTCAGGCCACATGTAGTAGGTGGAGAAGGACTACTCCAGCACATTTAAACCTAGAATCATTCACCTTGTTGCTCATGTTAGCTGTATTAAAAGTACTCAACTTTTTTAGTCAAACCAGTCAAGAAACATTTCCTAGTTCAAAACCAATGTAGAAGTTAGTGAAACTGCAGATTTACACTACCTGTTCCAAACAGACCTTTTACCATTGCTCCTTTTTCTTTTTTCACATAAAGTATCTTTTTGTATGGAAAAAAAAAATCCCAGTTATATTTAGAATATAGTTAAAAGTGTCATGAATATTAAATGCATAACTGTCCCAGTATGAGACACTTGATGGCAAATCTCATTCCCTTCCCTTTATGTAGAAATGGGTATTAGAATGCAAATGAAGCTGCAGGTGTCACTAAGTTCCATCCAACTGTGATGAATAAAGGGCTGACTTTTGGCTTTAACGTATACCGCTCATTAAAATTAGGTATCCCGTATTTTTTAATTTACCTCTTTATATGGGCAGATCAATGAGTGTAGTCAAGGGCAAAGACAAGTGAGCAAATCCACATTTAAATAACAGATTTTGCCCCCTCCTCGCCTAGTCTGAAATACTAAATAAGTAATTTTATCTGTTTTTGCAATTTCCATCATTATCAAGTGGAAAAATGAAACATGAAAATGTATGGCCAAGTGTCCTCAATTTCAATCAAAATTCAGTTAATTTAGATCAAGTTGGTCACAGCTCAGAAAAATGGAGTAACAAGTCAGCCACTGAAGTTACTGACAACAAAGTGTCCTAAGGAGTTAGTACATGTTCTGTATTTTAAGTGTTATGCCACATGTAGGAAGAAGAATGAAAATGATGGTAATGACAGCTGTCAGGAAGGCACAGTACGGTACTACGTCACTCATACACAGCATTGTTGTAGGAGGCAGGTAGGACTGTAAGAAAGTCTTTAACGCCCGGCCCAGAGCCAGATCATGTAAATCCACCTCCTGCTGCTTTTTATCAGGGTGCTCCATTAATATGTGAGGCTGTCTTCATTTGGTTTATATAAAGATTATTGACTCCATTACAGCAGAAGAAAACTGTACCCAGCAAACAGGGTGTAAACAGAAAAGAACAAACCTTAGCAAGCACTCACATTTTTCAAGCGCTGTTTGTTAAACTTCCTTTCTTCTTCTCTTAAGTCTTCAAGACAAGCATCCATGAGTCCTATGAAGCCACTTAACTAGTTTTGCTAGAATCACTTTCCCTATCAAGCTGTAAGGCTATATTTACTGTACATCTTAATCTATTCATTTATTATGATTATTTTTTGGTCAGCTATCTTGAACAATGTCGCTAAAATAACCCCACGGGTTCTCAGTGATTGATTACATGTATGCTACCCAGAGGATAAATCCACTTAAACACAAGCAACGTTGCTTGATTTTAAAATAGACATTATAGCAAAAGAAAATGCAATATGAGACAGAGAAAATTTCTGAGACAGGAGGTGAGGGATCCTCACGGGATTACCACAAAGCCTCTTAGATTTAGAGGTGTGCTGGGCATCTATTAGCAGCTCTAGCCACAGGCTGTAGAGAAGCTGCGTATCACTCACCCATGAGAATCTGTGTGTCTAAACAGCTCGCCTCAAGTTTAATTGCCAGTAAAGGCTATTTAAGACATTACTTTTTTCCTCCTCAATTTTTTTTTCTTTTATTTCTTTTCTGCCTAATCTCTTCTGAGACTTTTGCTGTCATGCCGAGGCTGAGTGCAGCACAGATTGTTTTTTCATTTTTGTATTACACAATCAGATCTGGACATTGCTAAATATGTTTTGATTTCAAAGGTTCAGACCCAGCAGAGCAGTAACATCAGCTTGAAAGCCTAAGTGGCCATTGTAAGTGTAGCTCTCTTGTGAATACAGTTGTCTGTTGCTACACTGAATGTATGAAAACCTATTATTTCCCAGGGTAAGACACAATAGCAACATTGTGGTCTCAAAACTGTGTAATCCAAGACTAATAACTTAGATTGTCTAAGTTTATTGAACACACAAAAATTTGTGGAACTTGGGGGCTAAAATGTACAGTTTGACAGGAGCAATGTGCTAAAAATATGAAATAAGGATGAACCAAACACTTGAAAAGAGGTCTTCTTCATTTGAGGGAAAACAATCTTCTATGAGGGAAAACAATCTCCTATAAACAAGAGTTGATAAACAGTCTGTGGGAGGTGATGGATGATAAAGCACAGGTTACAACGGATAGGCCTTTTTTATTCTGGCATATTTTGCTTGCTGGATATATTCCCCAGACAAAGAATCTCTCACATTTTGCAGGAAAGAAATGAGCTACTTCCTTAGAAACATCAACTAATGTTTAGTGTAGTTGCACCCTCTTGAGAGCAAGGGCACTTCAGATATCTGCGTTCAGAAATCGAAGGTCCCACTCAGCTCTGCAATCAAATATTCCTATAATTCGGCACGTATGGTCCAATTATTCAAATGCAATTAATTGTCCATCCCCAAAACAAAAGCTTATGCAACATTTATATCAGAGAATATTCAAACTGCTGTCTATCAGTGTTGTGTTTTGACCCCAGCCAACAACTAGGGCCACGCAGCTGATCGTTCACTCCCCTTTCCTCCTCACTAGAAGGGTAGGGAGAAGAGGAAAAAAAGGAGGGGAAAGAGGAAAAAAGCCCGTGTGGTTCAAGATAAAGATAGTTTAATAGAACAATAATGAAAAAGGAAAATAACAACAATAATAATGATGGTAAAAGAATATACAAGACACAAGACACTCTCACTGTCTAGAGAACTGGTTGCCCAGCCTGACCTGAGCAGAGATCGCAAACTCCTGCCCCCTGACCAACCCCCATTTATATACTGACCATAATGTTTATGGTACAGAATATTCCATTGGCCATTCTTTTGTTCTGTCTCCGCTCCTTCTCATCTTCTATGGGAAGCTGAATCGTATAAGCATCGCCTAGCAACAACTAAAACAATATGCATTGTTGACATATATTTCCTACCAAATCTGACACACGGCAATCACTAGAAAGAAAATTAACTCTATTCCAGATGAAGCCAGGACAGAATGCTTTCTTATAAATCACTAAAGAATAACCATCAGTTCTGCAACAGGCGTATTTGTTTAGGATGGAAATGAATTGTTCTCATGAACCTAATACAGACTCCAAAGGAGTTAATAGGTTGATTCCCACTGAGCTAAACTCTCTAAACTCCTTACCAGACCTTTGTGCATTTTTTAGACAGCTGAAACACTGAACAATTATCTCTCTTTTATGTTTCCTACTGGTTTGACACAAACAGTTCGAGCCTACCATCAAAAACACCTGGACTTCTTTGTTAATAAGGCAGAGAAAGTTGGGAAGAACAAACTCTGTCTGAATATGACTCAGACTGCCTGTAATCAAGTATGTCTGAGTTAAAAATGAAAATAAATTAAAAAAAAAAAAAGATTATTTTAAAAGAAAAGTAAAATCATCCCCAAGAAGTGAGAGAACAGAAAAAGGCTCTTTGGATAGCAGCTGTTCTGAAATAGCTTTCAATATAATTGCTGTAAATAAAGATATTATATCTACATAAATCTTTATTTTTACAGGAACATGATTGCTTCACACATTAGATTTGTCACAGCAACATGACAGCCTTTCCTTGTTTGAGCCTTCCCCAGTAAATCTTTATTCACAACAACAACTGATGCATGACTCCAGATATTATACTAGACATCACAAAATGAAAACAGTTTCACACAAAAGCATCAAACACATGTACTAAATATATATAAAAAACCCCACATACTAAATGGCAGGATTTGACACAGTCAAAAAAATATGTTACTACATTTTTTTCTCTACTCTAGCTGATTTATAAAGGGGCAGCATGGTTCAAAGATGGAAATAGCAGTAACAGAACAGACGTTTTAATTTTTGATTGAACAGATTGTGTTCCAAAGTGCGGAAAAAATTATATGTCCCTTACCTGTGACATTTTTATTACTGTAATTTAAAACTATGCAAGCTTTGTTTAGCTCACCAGGCAATTTGATTCTTTATTTCTTGCTATATCCTTGCCCATTAGTTGTGCCAGCCAATAATGTGGTTTTTTCCCATTAGATAATATATTCTACCTTAACATTCAGAGTCCAAGTCTGCCCTACATACACAACAATCTGTATTCAGATGGGTTCCTGTTCTATTACTCTTTTGACTGAACTAGCTTTGGAGCTGCAGACCCCATACAACTAGGGGTTTGGCCACCACACTGAGAAACTCAGACACTTAACCATAGATTTTTACTAGCATGGGCTCAAAAGACATGATTTTAAAATAAATTCACACTCTTCTTTGGTCTTTTATCTGAGTAGTTCATACTTATCAAAGCTGATAGCACCATACTTCTTATACCTTAGGATAAGCCATGTTGGAATCAGAAAAGTCCCTAACTTCAGGTCGTGGAGATCTGGAATGAGATGTCAAAGGAGGAAATCTAGCCAAAATCCATGGGCAATGGTCTCCTGTGCTATGCTGCAGTACCACTCAGATGGGGGCAGAACTAAACTGTCTTGGCACTCAGCTGAATTTCTGCACTAAGCCAGTGCTTTTGTAGATTCTGTAGATTTTCCAGCAAAAATGGAAAAAAAAAGTTTCCTCAAAATCCTTTAGATGACAAGCACACATAATAGTGATTCTCATAAGTAGAGAGGCAAATCCTGGGTTTTAAAGGCAAGATATATCTGGACATGCAGTGATAAAGTTCTTCATCTTTTGCCATGCATTCCTCTGGTGGGTGAAATCCATTGAGGGTAAAATGCAATTTTACCCTCAATGCAATTGCAGAAATAATAAATCGCTTTATTCTGCAACCAAAATATGAATAGGCAGATAGGTGGTTTTCAGAGTCTGCCTTTAGACAGACTTATTTGACCTGAAAGAAAATGGTTCATTTATGTATTATGCTATACCTTTTAATAATTCCAATAGAAAGCAGATATTTTGCAACAAAAAACTGAAATGCCTTTGAAACTTGTTGCGGTTACAAAAGTCAAACATTTCCTTTCTTTTCTTATGCCTTTTCAGCTAAAAATGTGCACAGTTTTCAGCTGAAATGATAAACTGAATCTGACCACAATACAGAAATGGTTTTGCTCACCTTTAACAGGTAATGTTTCTTAAGTTATCTTCCCTGCATCCTCTTCCAAATAAAAAAGGGCTTTATTTTAGTACCGGTGATTATTTATTTATTTATTTAAAATGGGATAAGTCACTGGATGGGGCAAAAAAATTGATCTACATCAGTATCTGTATTCTTAAAGATCTCTCTGGAGTACTGAGCCTACAGTAAGCAAACAGAACATTTAGTGGGTAAATTTATCTCAAGTGGCTCCTTGCACTTATTGAAACCACTGTGAAACAGAATTCAGATTGTTTGTTCTATTTTAGTTATATTTTGCAAAGTGAAATACAATCAATAACATTTTTTTCTGTGGCCATTTTAAATTAGAGAATATTTTTCAGTATAAAATAAATCTACTTAGGATGCTAAGCTTTGAAATATCGCTTTGAAAAGTGATGTTTACTAGGACTTTCATACTTCAATAAGTGAACATATTTATTTTAAAATTTATTATAAATTATACCTTGACATGCAAAGTTCAGTCACAACTTTGGAGGTACAGTTATATATATCTTATTTCACTATAAAAAACAAGAAGATTTAGAGTAGCTGTGTGATAATTCTGATTATCAAGAGTGTTCCTCTCTTGCCAACCCCTATTTAAAATAAACCCTTTCCTTCTTCATAGACCAGTATAATAAAGTGCATTTCAAACCATTTTATTTCTCATAGACAATAACCACCAAAAAAAAAAAAAAATGCTTTTGTCACTGTATCACAATGCCATCAAACACAGATAAACAAGAACTCTCTCAACTGTACTTTTATTCTTTTCAGTTTGTCCTAAAAATATTAAGTCAAAACACCTCTTGTTGTGAGCATCTAGAGTATTTTCGTCTGACACATTTTAGTAAGAGCAGAGAATAAGAAGATACCTCTCTTGAATGGCTCCTAAATTCTTTAAATTCACACAATTACAGCATACTATTTGTTATAAATTGCTGCTTAGACAGGGAACAAGAAGAAGGACAAGCATGTCAAGATTAAATGAATAAGATTAAAACAAAATTATCCTTTTTGTGTTTTTTTCTACTTACACAAGTTAGGAAAATCTCCACTATACTGAATGAGAATGACTATGTATCCTTATAAAAAAAACCCCAAACTACAGCGTATTATCTGTCTCAAAAGATGCTTCAGAAGCACTGCCTCATCCTCCAGCAGTAATTTAGCATACTGATTAATTTCCTTAGACGGTGAGGATGGGCTTCAGAATGAAATAAAATTAATTTTTTGTTGAGTTTATTGCCTAATTGAGGTGTTCCTAATTTTTAATAAAAAAGCTTAGAATTTTACTGGGACTCCACTTCTGTTGGGTTTTGTCTTATTTACCAGAAACTCAACTGACTGCGAGTATTCAGTATAAACAGGTTGAATCATATGTTAAAGGTTAAGCCAATTTAATTACATCTGAAGTCATGTTATGTGCTAAGTTAATTATGAATATTTATTATTAAAATACTATCAACAGTGTCTTTGATTGGCACCAACATTATCACTTTAAATTAGTTACAGCCTGGATGAAGAAAAAATACATATGACTCTCATCACATCTATAATGTGACTCTGGGTCAGCAGAAGACTAATTAGGAAATGAAAACAAATAGTGGTCTAATATAAGCCCAGTCCAAACAATGAAGAAGGAAGAAAAATCCCAGCAATAGACTTGTCAAACAGATGACAAAATATTGCTTGATATGGCTGTAGTTTGAGATAAAATCAAATCAACCACAAAACAATAGGAAGTCTAGGATAGAGTTTATCCCCTCAGACTGAAGTATTGATTGCATTAGCTATACAAAGCAATCCTTTGAGGGTGGGGAGAGAATGATAACACTCTATAGTATATGAATGAGTGATTGAAACATAAATGAATGTAAGCAGCAAATGAATTCCTGAAAAGGGCAGACTAAACAACGTATGGAAATTTACACAATAAAAGTGCTCTTACCAGTTTTTCAGGCTGCACTAAACAATAGAACAACCCCTTTTTAGACACAAAGATGTTCCTGATTCACAAAAATACAATAAGGTATCTGGTTATTAATCTTGAACCCTTTGTTCTTCTTATGCTTACTCACTGTGTTGAAGGAAGCTTTAGCACTTTCCATGGCAGCACAATGAATGGGGAAATGAAGACTGCAGCAAGTGTCATGGACTTTATGTGTTTCGTAAGTTTTCATCAGTTTCCAGATAGAGAAAATGCTGTAACTTGCTTTTAGGCATGCTTTTGAAAAGCTTCAATTATGAATTTCTGAGTGAGTTTACTTATTGCAATTTTATTTCCCTGCTGTCTGTCTAGCTTACAAAATAAGTTTGAAATAACATACGCTTCTTCAGTTGGAAATGACACTTATAAACACGGATGGTATATTAAAGGTAGCAAAAAAACAATGACGAAAAAATATTTCTCCATTCTTTCTTATTTGTTTCAGACAAACTTTCTGCTAGAATTTATCTGTCATACGCTATTAGTAGCATACTTAAGGTTTTGTTTTGTTTTTTTCTACAGAGCTTATTGCCTGTTGCATCAGGAATTATAACTAGATAGTAACTGGGCTGTATCAGTAGTTACAAATCTATTGCTGCTACTGACTAGTGGAGCTACTTATCTTCACTTCTATAGTCTCTGCTCAGTTGGAGTTTGGGCTATTAGTGCTTTGTTGGAGAAGTTGCACAATTACCAAGGTTGTATATGGAGTTCGTGAATGTATTTTGCCTGCAATAAACTGCTCATTTGTCTTTCTACCTAAACTGATCAAGGATTGTTCTGTTGCTGAGGCACAGAAAATCTTATGAAAAGGCCACACAGATATAGTGCGCGTTGACAACAGGTGCACGAACTAATTACAAAGTGTATTTATTTAATGAGTGTTACACACTTACCAACCATACGGTAATCGAAAGCTCTACTGGCACTATAAAGACAGGCTATCACAAACCTAGATGAAACACCAGCAGCCTTAACTAGAAACTGAGTAACATCTGGATTACTGTACATGGAAACTGAGTGCCTTTGAGGATTTGCCTTGATGAGGATAGTATTGACATTGCCTTCATATTAGTGTTATTTTTGTACCACCTACAGTGTGTGATGTCAATGGCATCACACAGTGTGTTTGAATTAAGGCAAGCTGCAAACCTTTCAAAGGTCTGTCTCCACATTTAGACATTTATGTCTGCAGAAATGCTTCCATATTTATTTCCCTACTAATCCACTTAATGTAATAGCATTTGAGAAGCTAAGAAGCATGATATGCTTTAATGACCAAATCTGGAAATGCCTAGTCAGTTATTCAGACTGCAGGTTCAAAATATCCATCTTACCAGCTAAGGGTGCAATAAGCCTGACTACACATAAATCAAAAAGCTTGTGCAAGTGCCCTTTGGTGGGCACTTCTATAATGTGTCTTACAGATTTGAGCTACTGCTACATTATTTGCCAATCTTTGTTATGATTCAAATCTGCAGCACTTCTGTATCTCTCTGCCTCCTGCTGGTACGGAAAAACAGCCCTTTTCTTGTCATTTTTAGTCTCCCTGTTCTCTGTCATCTGTGCTGTCTTCTCTGACCAGCTAGCACTTTGTTCCATCCCTTTTTGCCAGCTGAACTGAGGTGTAACACTTTGTTCTCTGATTTCGCAGGGCTGTGATTTGATCAAGCAGTAATTGCTCCAATTTACCTTTTCTTCACCATTTGATTCTCCCCTCCCCCATCCCAACCGACTGCTTTTGCCACCCACCCTCAATCTGTGTTCCTCATTGTTGCACAGGTCCTTGCACCACCTGCCTTTCTCTCTGTGTCTCCACCCAGCAACTCTCTCTTCTCTGGTTTCTGGGGCTTTCAGGCTTCTCATCTTTTGCCCTTTCCTCCTGCTGAGGAGAATCTGCCTCTGGCTATTTTTATTCGCTTTACTCTCTCATGCATCACTTTTTTAGAACTACACGCAGATTAGAAGTAGAAGCAAATCAATAACTTGTCAGTGCTTTCTCAAAGGAAATACTGGTTGGTCATTTTGCATTAGTTCCCACATATCATTGACAGAGACTGAAAAAGGACAACCAAACAATATCCTGCTCTTCCATTTGTTGATGCCAGTAACGATGTGAAATTTTCTCTTAAGAAGTAACAAGTCTTCCACGCACACAGTCCAGCACACAGACCACAGCTTGTTTCTGTAGAGACAGCATCTCTTGAAGCCCTAAGGTTGTCATCAAGAGCAGCAAGGATTGTATTTTGAAAGTCTTAAGGGAGGAATAACGTGGTAGCATGTGTGAAATAATTACTTCTTAAAAGTTATCTCTAAATGAGCAACAGAGTAGCTTTCATGTAAAGCACATGCACAGGGTTTTAAATGTCAGATAACTGAACTTCTTTTTCACCTCTTACTTATGTCTACTATCTTTTAATTTAAGCACAAATACGAAGATGTTGCACATATTTGCTAGACCCATGGTTTGGTAACACACAGCCTTGGCCTAGTGCCATTGCCATGGTATGCTCTTTAATCCATGTAGAGTGGCTGCTTGAACACTGCTTATATTGATTCAAAGAAAATTGAATGGAATAAATGCTAAATATGCACTTAAAACTAACTATATTTTGAAATATATCCAGCAACGTATACTGTTCTACTTCTGGATTAGACCAGGTGCTCAGAGGAGAGAGACGGTGATGGCCAAAAGCTGGATGGAGCCCTGTCTGGCTCCTGGGCAACATGTTAGGTAAAGAGAATTGTACTGAGTCTGGCAGTGAATTTTCCAGCTGAAAGAGAAAATGTGGCAAGGGATTGAAAAGTGCAAAAACTACATTGAAATCCTCTGCCTGACACTAGCCTCTGCTGCAGGCTAGAAATATTCTCCAACATTTCAAAAGGCTTGTTATTTTATTCCTCTTGTACTCCAGCCTGCTGTTCTTCAACGTACAGAACCAATATTGCTCTGAGTGCACTCAGCAGGAGGCAAACCCAAACAAAATAGACCAACTGTAACAACCCTTCTCTTTCCTACCTAAACCCACTCATTTCAGTGCTCAGAGCAGTAACACATCACTTGGGTTGTTGGCACCACTTACTGAGCCGGCTTGTTTAAGAAGATGCCAGAGGAACAAAATATGAAAACTTATACTTTCCTACCTGGATAAAGATGAAGCAGTGTTGTGCTGGGGAATGTGTGAGTTAAAATGAGTGTAAGAAGTAGTTTGAAAAAGAGGAAAGTTATCTGCTCCTGTAAGGCATTGTGTTGAACAAACTGATTTCGGGAGTGTTATTACAGAATGGAGTTTAGTCCCAGAAGGGCAATGCTTAGTTGGGCTTACTTTAAAATCTTACTGGAAAGTAAAATTTCAGTGACCTGCATTTTTATATTCCTACATGAAAGAAATAATGACCTAAATCACACCATTTTCTATTTTAATCTATGGATATGCTGGTAGGGTAAGTTGTTGTTAACCTGAGATGATGATTTAAAATGGTTGAAGACAGTCTTGCAGTAGTGCTGCTAAGCGGAAGGGAAACCATGGGTCACAGGAAGCAGGGCAGGAAGATCAGTTTTAGGAGTTTTGTCTTTCAAGAGTTCTAAAGAGGAAAGAGTTTTGAGTAAGTTACAATATTTTCTATGTGAGAAAAGTTAAAAGATTACATTTTTCCTTTTGACTTGTTTTTTAAATAAACAAAACAAACAAACAAATTTTGGTTCAGTTTGGGTTTTGTGTTTTCTTTTTCCCTGTGCCTTGGGGTTGCTAATTCACTGAGTTGGAAAAGCCATATTTTCAGGAACTAGGTTGTTGCTTGGACTAGCCCTGATTCAAATTTAATTTCAGATGACATAAACGAAAACACCTGCACAGAGTCCAGAGAAATTCCATCAGAAAAAAAGGACTTTCGAGCTTAAAGCTTTTGCAGAACAGTTGTGAGCTGTTGCCATTTGATGATATTTAAGAACAGAACTGACAAAAATCTTAAATGGAAGAATTCTGTAGGGGGTAAGCTATAATCTTGTAGAAAATAGTTTAATTTGTTTTGCAGAATATTTCAGATATTTGATTTTGAACTTTTTTTTAAATGTCAGAATTTCCTATGCAAGTTCCTACTCCTGATCCTCTAATAATGAGGTTGTATTACAATATACCACAGAGCACTATTGTGGTAAAGTTCTTGGTTACACGAGCTCTCTCTCTTGTAAGATAATATCAGAATTAGGAAAATGCGCTTGTACTTGATTCTTTTAGAAGTTCAGACAAGCACATTACTTCAGTCTTGGCATTATTTAACAGGAAGAAGGTCACATTATAGCAGCATATTCTTGCAGCAGAACTTTGCAGCATATTGTAATGAGTCACTACCAAAGGGCAGGCTTGGTCTTCCAGCAAAATCTTGTATTCTTGGAGATGTGCAAAGGGCTAACAGACATTATAAAAAGCATGTTGATTTTTGTTTAATATTTTGATCTTTTTTAAATGGACATATCAATATCTTGTTAGATAATTGTTTTTAATATCTCTTGCTTTTTTTCTTCATGAAATAAGTACCTTCTATTGACTGCTGTAATTTCCAAGACACATACTCCCAATTTGATCTCCCACTTCAATGTAATTTGTTGGGATGATTCTTTTTTTTTTTTACACTTTGGACTTCTTTTTTCATCAAATCACACTGTCCACAGACAAACTTTTCAATGAAGAAATACTTTTGAGCTGCCACTTACACGTTTCATCTGTTTTCTCTGCTGATGTGTAAACACAGCAGCTGGAAAAAAAATGTTGGATTCTGTTAGAAACGTCTCTCATGGAAGAACTGGAGAATGGTTGAGAGTGAAAGAAACCTCTGGAGGTCATCTTGTCCAACTCCACTGCTCAAGCAGGGCTGCCTAGATCCAGTTTCCCAGGACCACATATGGACATTTTAAAAAAATATCTTCAAGCATGGGGGCTCTACAACTTACCAGGGCAACCTTTGTCAGTGGTTGATCACCCTTACAGTAAAAAAAATGATGTTCAGATGGAGCCTCCTGTATTTCAATGTGTGCCCCTTGCCTCTGGTCCTGTCACTGGGCATGACAGAAAAGACACTGGCTCCATCTTTTTTTCACTCTCCCTTCTGGTATTTATATACATTGATAAGATTATTCCCTGAGCCTATTCTTCTGTGGACTAAAGAGTCCCAGCTCTCTCTGTGTTTTCTCACAAAAGAGAATGCTTTAGTCCCTTAATCAACTTGTAGCTCTTTGTCGAACCCTCCCCAGCATGTCCATATGTCTCTCCAACTGAAAAGTCCAGAAATGGCCATAGTACTGCTGGTGTGGACCCATCAGTGCTGATTACAGGGGAAGGATCACTTCGCTCAACCTGCTGGCAATACTTTGCATAATGCAGCCAATGATACTGTTGGCTGCTTTTGCTTCAAGGGCATGCTGCTTGCTCGTGTTCAACTAGGCATCCATCAGGACCTCCAGGTCCTTTTTCACCAAGATGCTTTCCAGACTGGTGGCCCCCAGCCGGTACTGGTGCATGAGATTGTTCCTCTCCAGGTGCAGGACTTTGCACATCCTCTTACTGAACTTCATGAAGTTCCTGTCAGCCTATTTCTCCAGCCTGTTGAGGTCCATCTGGATAGCAGCACATCCACCTAGTGTACCAGCCCCTTGTCATTGTTTTGTGCTATCAAAAATGTTGCTGAGGGTACACTCTGCCCATCATCCAGATCATTAACAGAGATATTGAATAGGATTGGACTCAGAATTGACCCCTGGTGTACACTGCTATTAGCTGGCCTTCGACTAGATTTTGCACTATTGATACTATGCTCTGGGCTCAGCCATTCAGCCAGTTTTCAATCCACTTCAGAAATTCTGTGAAAGAAATTATATGAAATCTCTGCTTGTGATTCAGTACTCTTAAAAGTTAAAAAAGCTATCTTCCCAGTGTGCAATTCCTTTTAAAACGACTATTATTACCCAAGAATATGTGTTCATGCCAGTTTTTTTCCATATTGCCTTTTTTAACCATCCTGGTACTGACAAAACACCTTTTAATGACCCTCTGTCAGGGAAATCGATACTTTTATGCTTATTTTTGTAAATTGATTTTGGGATATGTACCTAATGAAAGATCAGATACTCTATCACATACTAAACTGAAGTCCCTGGTATTTTATGGGAATTGTTATTGCCGAGAGAGACATAGTACGTAAGAGAGGAAGGGAGAAGGAGGGAAGATGGAAACTCTACCAGTGCTTTTAAGATTAAAAGACAGTACGGTCAGGACTTGACAGCAAAAGGCCTGGAAGAGTCTCAGCATCCCCTTTGCTTGCATAACTGGCTCCAAAAATATACAACCACTTTAGTGGTGAGGAACAGAGGCAGTGACAGGATGGAGTTTGGGTGACCATCTCCGTGTTTTTTTCATTCTCCTAGCAGTGAGGAGGACAGAGATTCATCCAATGTGTTGTGGCTGCATTGGCTGGGCCACGCCTCCTTCACAGTCTGTGTGAACATGCACGTTTTCAGCTGGGGAGGTCCCCTTGGAGGTTCCAGCCTGAAATTAGCCTGTTGGCATGGCCTTTGTGGCCACGTTTAGTGAGTCACTGGGATTTGTTTCTGGAGACCATTTAGCTTCCTTCTGCCTGCTGCTGGCTACACTTTTTGATTGTTATTTTTCTGAGATTTTTTTCCCCTTAATATTATTATTGTGTTAATATTTTTAATTGCATTAACTTTTTATAAATACTGCAACTTTTCCTCAGTGGGAGTCGGACTTCTGAAACCGTTACTTTCATTGAACAGAATTTAAATGAAGCAGGATTTCAAATGAACATTTTGAAGGTGTGGCTTGACTTCCAAATGTTTGAGGAAGGCAGAATCAGCAAATGCTTGCTGTGTGAAAATGTTTCAGTTTTGTTTTCTTCATCCTCTATTCTAAAAGTTTGCTAAGAATTTTAAGACGTCTTCTGCTTTTTTATGCACAGCTTTGTGCCTATCACTTCTCTCCTATACGGAAATCATCCTCTTTTACCTTTTGCTTTTTTTCCTGATGGCAGAACTTAAAAAGAAGATGGCATAGTTAACTCTTTCCAAGTCTATGTATTCTTGCAGAAAAGCAGTTAATTGGTTTGCCATTTCCTTTACATTCCCACAGTTCATGGTCACAAAACCAGCTCTGCTTAGTGCCTGTCAAACTAATTAACATATCTACATTAATGTGTATCCAGACTTTTTTTCCAATTCAAGTTATTTAAGCAGGTGTTCATGGCTCTTCTGAATATTGAGTAGGACCTTCACATTCTCTTACATGGTGTGTATGAATAGAAGTCTGTAGTATTTTTAATATCAGAAAATATTTTATTTTGCAGTTTACTGTGATATAAAATAGTACTTAGTATATTTGTAAAGTAGAAGGTAATATTTCTCTACCTCCCAGAAGTAAATCTTCTATACTAATATATCTATTTATATATGAAGGCATAGTTTGATGATTCAGCATAGAGGAGTTTACTGTAAGATAGAAACTAAAAAGCAAATTGTTCTGAACCAAAACCACATACCTATATAAAAGTATTGAATGCATTTGGTGCATCTTAGTTGAATAAAAAAATGAAATACTAAGTTGTTATTCACGTTGATAATTTGTAATAATTATTTTGCACCAGAAATTTTTAATAAGATCCAAGTACACATATATATATGACTTTAAATATGAAATTAAACATGAAATGAAGAACTTGCCATTAAAATATGTATTGAATTTTCACTCTTTTTAACTCAAAAGAGCTTTATTGCAAAATTGTTGTAGCTATAGAGAGCTTTCATAGAACGCCTCTACAACAGTTATAATGTTTAGCCATTTTCACAGGATCAAAAATAGATTCTTTGTTTCTCAGTGTTTATTTGCACAAGCACCAGTGTGGAGGAGAAAGCAGATAAAATAAGGATGGCAATAAATAGAAATTATTTTAATACCAAAAAAAGAGGCACAGCTATGTTATGTTTAGAATCACAGATTCTCCTGCCATTTCAAAGTGATGCCGTTAGTTTAGGAGGCTTTACGTCTGATGAATGAATAGTGAGACAAAGCATTTGATTGCAGGCTGACAGCACAAACTTTGTGTTGATCCTCTGCTCTGCGCTGATCCTCTGCAGTGCCTGTGACCTTTTTTCACCTATCCCCAAAATCTCCCCAAAGAGTTCTGGCATTTTATCTTCCTTGCCTGACTGAACAGTGTACCGGGTTTGTGAGGAATGTATGTCTGACGTATACACATGACAGCACAAAAAGTGAGGAGAGGAAATCTGAATAACTAGGCTGCGTGACCAAAGGGCTAAAATCATAGTTTGAGAGGCAATGAACTGGGGGCAAGGAATAGACAAAAACGACTGTTGTGGTTAGGGTCATGCAACAGTCTTACTTTCCTCCTGTCAGTAAGACGAAAACATTGCCCATCCTTATGACAGACAGATAAAGGATAATAGAATCTGGCTGACATAATACCCGTGTGTGTATGCCTGAGATTTCTTTTCTATGTAATTGCAATTGGACATGTTGTCCATCAGAAAAAGGAAGTCTTAACCAAGACACATATGAGCCCTGGGAAAATTCCAGAATCCAATCTTTGACTTCTCTAGTGTGCCACTTATTTTTCGTTTACATCCCTTTACCTTCAGCTGCAAAGGTTCTATAAAAGGAATTTGAAATGCAAAGGATGCACCAAGCTATAGCAATCTCTTCCAGGGCTGTATATTCAGAGTAAGGGACATGGACATTGAGCCATAGCATTTTTACTATATTACAGAGAATTTCCTGCCCTCCCAAGGTAGGTGTCATCGAATAACTTTAACTACTTGCCCATAAATATATTTTCTCCATGCAGGCAAATGAAAAGGGGTAAATGAGGCATCTTGAATAGAAAAAAAACAACCCAGTACTTAATTTTTTAAGTAATGGACCCCAGGTACAGAGATGTCCGAGTGGGTCTGCATGACAAACCCCTCAGGGGCAACATAGCCACAGTCACTGTGAGGACTCTGGCTCAGCTCAGCACTACCCCATGGACCCATGTACTGCATTCTTGTGTGAAACAGTGTTTCCCAAACTACAGCAGTGGACGTTACACAACCTTTCTGTTCTCATACGCATGCAGTGCTATACAGTCTTTCACGGCCTGATTACTTGCTGTTTTCCTACAGGGCCATTGCTGTGGTAAAGCTCAGTGAGTGAGTCATGCCAGCACAGTGAAAGAACTGCTGCTGGTACTCACTTGCCTCAGTAACTCTCAGTTTTGAAAGGTGTGTGAATGAGTAGAAGGACTGAAGGTACAGGAAGGACAGTCATTCTGCATCTTCTTCCCCCGGAATGAGTTCTTATTTACTTTAACAAGCAGATGTGAACAATACAGGGCTTGTTCTTCCAGCATTAAAATTGAATTAAAATGCTCTTAATTTAGAATGATGTTCTAAAGGCAACAATAAAAACATTTTTTCAAGCTCCGTTAAGATTTCTTTTGATTTCCCGTAAATCTGTGGGAGGCCAGTAAAGAGACCAGACTTTCCAGTTACATTCTATTTGCAGAGCCTTGCGCACAATGTGCTACAAAACAGCACAGGAAAATAATGTGACTCAAACATCTTTATGCTTTCCTCAACTCTTAAAACATGTCTTGAGAAGAGACAAAGGAACACATAAGCATATCTGAAAAGAGGCTGCAACTCATTCTGTGTGATGGATCATTTACAAAGTGCACCTAGGGAGAAGAGAGGTCTGTTGGGGCTTTTCTTTGTTGTAGAGTATCACTGCCTGGGGAATACTGGCTCAATTGTCCTGGTAAAATACAGCTATATCTACATTGCAAACACATCATTAGGAAAATATTCACCAAGAAAGGAACATAATGCACATAAAGTTTGCCTGCTAGAGCTCTGGAGTATTTAAAATGTCATCTGCCGTTCTGTGTGGGATTTACTACACTGACAGAGGAATTGTGTGAAATGACCCTAAAATCTTGTAAGCAAGCAGGCCAGATAGATGGTTAAAGCTCCCGGGCTTGTAGCTTTTGTTTACGGGTCAGCTGACACGTCCATTTTTCTGAGCTGAAAGCAGAGTGTTCCTAACACAGACCATGCTTTGCTACTCCAGTGTAACTAAAGTACTGCTTTACTCCTCCTGCTGTCTCAAGGATTTTGCAGGCCAGATGAAGCCCCATGCCTGCATCAGCAATCACAGTCAGCCGTGAGCTCCTCACAGCCTGGCCCTACCTGGGCAAGGTTATCTCTGCCTCTAGTTCTTCAAAAAAAGAAGGGCATTCCCAACCGTCTTTTGCCAGGACATGATACAATTAAGAAATTCTCTGTAAGAAGTTACTTCTTATGGAAGAGCTACCAATATCTGAAGCCCTTTTGGCTTAAGGGGGCAGCTGAGCGCTGTCACTGGTCACCAGAAGGTACTTTAAAATGCATGCAAGCCCATTACATAGTTTTGATGGAAAAGTAGAGCCTAACAAAGGAGGGAATGACCACATCTGATGAAAGCAGATAAACTTGACCTGGGGAAAGGTATCATCTTCTGTTACTTAAAAGTAAGCAGAGCTTCTGGGGGTGACCTACAATACTTCCATATAGCTCGGTTACCTGAAAGTGGCAATGAAGAAAAGCATGGATATTATTGCAGTGTGGTATACAATAGGAACAGGACTGAGCTGGAAGATTCAGAAGCTGTTTCCATATAGGCTGAAGCCTCTTGCCATGCATTAGGAGTGATGAGTGAGATGTGGAGGGGGAAGGGGTGAGTCAGTGTAGAACTGAAGGAGAGAGGTTTGAACACGACAATGAATGACACCACCCCCAGCCCAAAATGGACAGGTTGAGCGTGAGCAGTTAGCACTAATGGTTGAACACGCAGTACAATTATAAGTGTTGGCGAGGTTGGCACCACTGCAAGTGTGGGGTGAAGCTGAGGGGCTCCTCAGCTTCAGGTGTCCATGTCCTTCAAAGATCCTCCCACCTGGCCAGCTAGCTAACTAGAACAAGCACTTCTCCAGGGCTTCGCTCATGTTTCTGCTGTGTCCCTGAGGCACCACCAGCCCTAACTGTCCCTGCTCACTCCCCTAGGGATCTTCCCATCTGTCTGTGGGCCAGAACCTCAGGTCAGCCCTCTGGGGCCATCAGTCCCTGCCCCAGCAACACTGTAGCAGGACTTGTCTCCAGTTGCCCACATCCTGGACTGGCCTTGGCCTGTCCACATCCCCAGGGAGGTGCCTGATGCCTGGAAGATGAGGCTGCCTCAGTGGCCCCTGGTTGAGGCAGACTATGTCTGCTAGGACCTGACAGGCTCAAGGAAACTCCCAGGTCCCCAGTGAGTCCCAGGCCTTTGTGGTGCCCTGACAGTGTCTTTGAGAGTATTTCTTCAAATTTGTTTTTCCTTTCCCTCTCAATAAACCTCAGTTGAATGTAGCTTCAATCTGTTCAATGACTTCTTCGGGTAACAGTATGAAGTCATGTACAAAGCCAAACTGACGACATCTTTGAAAGTGACTTCAGAAGACATTTTTGTTGGTTGGGCTCTGTTTTCATCAATATGATTTCATGGACACAATTATTTTTCTTTTCTAGGGTTAAATGGCTTTGCCAGAGTTTGTCACGCAAATTCACAAATCAAATATCTCATCCTACCATTGTGCTCTGTCTACTCTGCGATTAACTGATAGTTATGTGTCTACAACAAATGTAGAAAGGACTAAAAAACTTTTGAAAGTCACTGGTCTGAGCAAACTTGTTTCATCTTAGCACAAAGACACCCATGCGTGAGCTGTCTGCAGATTAGGGCAGCAGGTGCTCTCCCTCCCTCACATCTGTCCCAAGGAGCACCCATACTCTGCTCTCTACTCTGTGGGGTGGACATGTCTGGGTAATCATGTGTAAACATTTGTGCACTGAAACAGCAGAGAGCAAGCCACTTCTCCCAGCTTTCAAATGCATTAGAAATAATGGTTCCTGCTTCAGTGGGAATGGTTATGTTGAATGCCATTGACAGAGGGCCATTCTTGCCATTGTTCAAATTGAAAGGAGCACGTGGCTGTACTTGTCCAGCTTTGAGGCTGAGCCAATGAACACCTCAGGGATGGGACTTTCCAGCTACCCAAGTACACATTAATACAGTCTTCTATAATGGAGTGTGGGCTCTATGACATCCTATCTACCAGGACTTACTGTGTAGACATACTCTCATGTCTTACAGCATGAGAGTCCCGTGACCATGACAACTGCTTTTCTTCAGGACTGCAGCTTCCTTAAACTCATTTCAAAGCCCAGGAACTAATGTGTGATGGCCCATACCTGGTTACACAGACATTTAAGGATATACAGGGCTTTTCCTCTATGGGAAGATAATTTTCTTATAACTTCTTCTTTCTAGTTTTCCTGACCATGGGTAAAGAGATTATTCAGGGCTGAGTATGATCCCTCCATTAAAAACACCAAAGCTCAGTTTCCTACTTAAAGTAACAGGCTCTTCTCCAGAAATGAGCAAAGCTTTTTCCGCTCTTGAGATAACAGCAGCATTTCACCGACTGATCTCCACATTTCTTCTGAAGTTTGATGGTAATGAATTTCTCTCCAAGGTTTAATATTTTGTAAAATAAATGGCTCTTTTGAAAATCATTGTGCTTCCTCTTAAAACAACTTTCACATGAAATGCCAGTATAAATCCTGAGTTACAATGCCTGATATCAATTACCTCAATAACTACCTGTGAATGCAGATATGTGATACACCTGTGTTAATTTAAAGTGCTTTTAACATTTCTATAGAAAAAGACACCAATGTAGGCTTTAGTTATACCTCCTCTCCTTCTTCTGTTTACCCAAATAGCTTAATCAAGCTGAGCAAGATCCCTCTGACTCTTGAACCCAAGTACTCTTTTCCTTTCCTTTATCAGACACTAGTTTGTGGTGCTATTATTCTATTTGACTGTTTACAAGCAAGGAGTGAACAGCAAAGCTGGTTTACAGAGTTTATCATCACCTTCCACACAGCAGTTAGATCCTTGTGACTCAGTTTCAGATGTACATATGCCTCTGAAGTTTCCTTGTCAAATGGAGGTTCAAAGAGAAGTCCTCTGTCCGAGAATCACAAGTGGAATCTACCCTGAGGGCATGGTGGTGTGTTCTCTCCATGCTACAGTACAGAGCTCAGAGAAGTGGAAGTTTCTTGCAATTGCAGTTTTACTTGTATTTAATAACAAGTGGTTTTATCAAGTTTTTCTGCAGCTAAAAATTTCCAGACTTTCCAGCCTAGACTGTAATTGTGACTCAATGAGGTAAATTGAGAATGTCTTGTTAACTTGATAGTGTTCATTTGGAAGATGATATACAGTTGGGGTCAGATTAATGTCTCACTCCCTTGGAATAATATAAAATATGTTTTTAATATGCTTAAAATTTATTAGAACCAGAAGTTTTAATTCACAACTATCAAATATAGCTTTCAAAAACCAATAGTTCAATGATTATCTTGGTGGTGGTTGAAATTTTGCCCACTCTGTTTTTTATCTAAATCCTCTTTAGCTGCTTTCTTGAGGTCTTTAAGTCTGTGTAGACCAAGAACAATGTCTATTATTAAATGGCTAAATGAGAGAAAATCAGAGACTTATTTTGATATAAATAAATGTATTTGCTACTTTTCTAAACATAAACATTAATTGTGATGAAATTTTCTTGTATCTTTTGAGTAGGAACAAATAAAAAATAAAAACAACTTTCAACTTTACTCTAAAACCTGACAAGTATTATTATTATTATTATTATTATATGCCTATGGACACTTATCACTGATGAAGTCCTTATTCCATGTCACTTAATCGCGCATCAGATAATGAAATATAAGTTCCATATTGTTTATCTCCCACGTAATCATGCCTAAAGAGAGTCTCAGAAAATTCATGTCTCCAAACTAAAACACAGGGACAAAATGAGCATGGCATTTTTTTATCGATGATCTTGAAGTCAACATTAGCAATTTTATAACTTTTGGAACTTGGCTCTAAGGACGTTTTTGTTTCCCAGCAATTGAAGAATTCTGATTCAAAGTACAAAGTGCTGCTTTTTATTCTGTAATTGAATTAAAAAGCATGTTAATAATGTATTGTGGAAAGTGTTTGTACAATCATTATTGAAAAACAAATTATAGTTCTTTCAAACACAAAGAAACAATTACAGTAGTAAATAAGAATATTCTGGAAGACAGTAACGGATAGCTCATACAAAGCAGAACACTTATTAAATAAGAGGCAGATGAAACTCAAAATTGATAAATATGGACTCATGCACATGGGAAAAACAATCCTAACTTTGCATATGAAAAGATGGGCTCTGAGTTCCCATCATCCCCCAGAAGTGAAATCTTGGGGTTATGACTCATATTTCCATGCAAACATGAACTCAGCGCTTGATATCAGTCAAAAAGCAATTCAAATTTTCAGAAATATGAGGAAAGGAGCAGAGACTAAAACTGAGAACATTATTATAATAACTCAGTAGAAATCCATGGCTCACTTTTGGCTTAAATACTGTGCCCCTCTTCCCAAAATCAAGAGAGCAGAAATAGAAAAAGTTTAGGGAAGGGCAACAAGGATGATCAAATCTCTCTAATGGCTTCCAAAACTCAGGTGACTCAATAAAGTGGGTTTCTTCTGGGAAAGAGAAGAGCTTTGGGAAAGGAGTTATAGCAAAGGTCTATGACACATGGAAGAGGTTGGAGAGGGCACAGAAGAATCTGCTGTTCGTTATCTCTTCCTGACTGGAAGCTGTGATCTTGTGGTCACAGGAGCCACAATCAAGGTAAACACCACAATTTTGTTCTTCATGCAGAATGCAGGAGAACTGTTTTGCCACTGAGAACACGAGAGGTTTCTGGGTGTCCCAGGGGAGACTGGACAAGTTTGTGACTGGGAAATCTGTGGAGAATCACTGCAGTTTTAGAAACCCCAGCCAGCTCAGCACGCCTTCTGAACAAGAAATGGTTCGGTGGGAAAAACTGGAACTACTTAGCCTGCTCTTACATCCTTCTTCAAGCACTCTTATATGGCACTTGTGGGAAAACACACAGTGGGCTAGATGAACCTATGGGCTTATGCTATACAGCCTCTTTTATAGTCTTATGTTAAAGAACTTGGCTTAAATGCATTGCAGTTGAATTTTACTTTTTTCTTTTTGTTTGTTTGGTATACTATACTTTAAAATCTTCAGCCTTCCAGAGACCTTCTTCACCAAGTCCCAGTGTCTTGAATGTTACATTATATGATCAAAGGCAAAGGGAAGAAGTGCAAAAGAGGCTAGAAAATGAGAATTTGAAGTATTAAGTTCCTGGCTGCCATGTAATCTTTGATCCCTCTCTGCTGGAGTACTCATTTTACATTGTCATTAGATTAGAACTTTACTGTTAAGTGTACAAAACCAAAAGTATTGAAAAGAAAGTTACTACTTTATTCTCACTTTGTATTTAAGAGATCCTTTTTGAATGTGCCAACTGAAAACAAAGCAATGAACCTAAAACCCAGAGAAGAAAATGCAGACATTAACTGTTGTATGGTAGTATACAGGCATACCTTCATATGACATTGCAGCTTTGCCTGTGTTTTTAATGCCCTAATCATATCCTAGCCTCCCAGCGCATCACATTTGCACTGTGGCTGCAATGATCCCCTGAGGTCACATAAAGCACCTTGAAGAGCTGCATCAGAGCACAAGCTTCTCAGCTCTGGGTACCCTGCTCATAGCAGGCACTGCCACTGTCTGCAAAACCTTGACCTCCAAGCCTGCCTGTAGTCCACCTTTACTTTGGCTAAGTAAGCAGTGATCAGGCTTCTTTTCATGGAAGCATATTGCTGTGTAGGAAAGTCCCCACAAAGCAGATGACTGATCCTTTCTTGGTACAGGAGGCAAACTAAAAATAACACATTTTTTTCTCACTTTTTTCTTTTTCCTTAAATAGCAGCTTTGATGTAAGTTCTTTATGAACCAGGATCTGCCTCTTTGGTGTGGTGGTCTGCTTTTCAGAGACGCTTTTTCGAGTGAGAAGATTGTTGGGGTCTCTTTGTGGTTCCAGCTGTGGTTGTGGTGGTTTACTTACCCTTTGTTTGGCAGCTTCTCTGGAGAGAAAGCAGTCTTGAAATCAGCAGCAACATAGAAAAGACAGGAACTCAACCTGAATTATAGGCAAGGTAGGTGAGGAAATTCCTTTTGCAAGGATAGCACACAGTGTAATATTAGTAGAAATTGGTGTAAGGCTAATACAGATGTATTCAGTGTTTACATAATCAGCCATTTTAGATCATGAGCCTTTCAATTTCTTTAGTTTGAAAATTCACTTAGTAGGTTTTGGTTTTTCCTTTAAGCATGAGGATCCTTGGTCTCTCCAGCAATGAGTCCACCTCTGTTTCAGAGTTATCACCTGCGCACCTTGTTCAGGCAGCAAAAAAATCCAACAATGGCATGCTGCTTGCCAAGTAATAATGAGCTTGGCATAACTGTCCAGAAGCTAGGACTTGACATTAATTAGCTCAGAAACCTTTTTCTATCAGGAGATGTTCTATTCTGTTGCATTAAATATGTACTTTGTGACCATTTAACCCATTTATGTGTCTGTAAGGTCATGTATTTGTGTAGTTGAAATGTTGATCACAGATTTGGCACTAGTCTTTGACACATTTGAAGTTACTGTACTAAGGACATTATTTTATATATTACTGTATTTTGTATAGGCATGCACAGTAGTTCTTTTGCAAATAATCACACATATATTTCTGTGGCTTGTTAAGCTCATGTTTCAAGCACTTTTCAGGAAATACGTGCACCACAAACTTCAGTCCTGTCATTCTGTGTGGACTCAGTTGATACAGGCCAGGTGAGAAATGCATCTGCACTAGCTCTGTTTCTGGGGAGGTGGCAAAAGGAATCACCAACACTTGTGCTCCAGGAGCTGGTGCTGCAGCTGGCAAAGTGCCTGGAAGCGTGAATATATCTGGTTCTGGGCTTATGATATGATTTTTCCTACTATTTGCTATGAGAAGCAGTATGCAACACTGCCAGGAGCATGTGTGACTTAGGCAGGAAGCTGAAGCCGAGACAAGCTTGGAAGGAATTTGTGTTTTGAACAGAAGTTCTCTAGCACAAAGTGAAGGACAACTGTCTTGAACTCAATGTGTGGTAACTATGCCTTGTATATTTCATATACTCTTTGAGGGAGGGTAGAATCGCTTTTCCTCTTCCATTATGGAGAAAACCCCACTACCGGCAGAGTGCCCTGATGGCTAGATTTAAGGGAAAAGATTGATGTTGATTTTTGGTGTCCGTCACCCCTGAGAAACACTATGAACTGATATGGCAGCTACATAAGGAATACTGAAAATTCTTCATTTACGACCTCTTTCAATTTAGGATAGAGGTATACATGGTGCAGTAAATTGGGTGACTCACATACAGAGGGAAATGATTATTTTTCACCCCCTGACATGAATTCTTATTTATCCCAAGCAATGAACATGGCAGGAAGTAGCCACCATTCATTTCACATCTCTGTGTGTACCTCTTTGTAATCTCTCAGGGCAGAAAGAACATATGACTATTTAAAAAAAGAAAAAAAAAAGAAAAAAAAAAAGAGAATCTTTTCAAGCAAGAGTGTGGCAGTTTTTGAGAAGTGATTTATCAAAACAGAGCGGCTGAAACTGAAAAGGCTAAATGGCTAGTGGTTGTGAAATTTGCATTTGGCTTCAGAGATCTGAGTTTATGTCCCAGCTTGTCCAGTATTCTCTTTTGCTATATTAACAAGATCTAACTTCTCTATGCCTTTGGTTTTGATATATGCAATAATGATAATATTTCTTTCTTTTACTTGACTTACAAGCCTTTTTGAGTAGTGACAGATATTGTATCTGGCCTTGTATATGTACAGTTTCATGCCTCTGGGTATTATGATCCAAATAATGTGCCAGTGCCAGGAGCAAAACCATTCAGTAGGAATGAGAATAATAATTTTAATAGGAAGTTGCTATACAAGACAGTGTTTCCAAAACCCTGGGAAAAACTCCTAGGTTCACCTTAACAGGCTTGTTCTAATGAAGACTCACTTGGCAGCCTGGGTTTCTTTAATGGACCTTATGAAGTATAGTAAGACTCGCCATCTGCTGCACCCTCTAATTACCAGTTAGAAAAGGACATTTTTCCCTGCTGCACCACACAAAGAAGTATGATTTAAATGTGTATGTTACTTATTCAATGTAACATACATCTGTTGTGTTCTCTCATGTTTTAGACACAAATCTGGGAGGAGGTGCAAATAGCCTTGCCTGGGAGATGTACATCCTTTTTGCTGTACTGGCACACACATAATCTTACTATTGGGTAAATCTACAATTTCCTTTCCCCACTTTTTCCTCTATTTAAGTAATTTTACTGGAAATCTGCTCCTATGTTTATTAGTGAAGTAACAGGAGCGAGCTGAGTTGTTATTTCACTGACTTGAGGTTACTTCAGAAAAAAAAAAAAAATCAACCCTGCTAAGTTTTTTGCCTTCTTTTGAGAGACGGTGTCTAGAGAGAGAGAAAACAAGTGAGAGGCAAAATAAATCACGGTCCTTTGTAAATACTTTCCCTTTTCTCTGACTTCAGTGTGACTATGGAAAGGAGGAAAACCTCTTGTACTCCCATGACCCAAGAAAAGGTGGCAAGAGGTTTGGCTCTGTTCTGCCTCTTTTTCCTATGTGTGCAGGGAGGGTACTGAGTCAGGGAAAGAAAGAACAGCAGCACAGGAAGGACACCACAATGCCTGCCCATCATCCTCCACCTGACCTATCTCAGAAGTAGCTGGGAATATCTGTTGAAAGAATACATTTTTTTACCCCCTTTCACCAGAAACTTTGCAAAGAAAGCAAAAGATATGGGGACAGATATGTGGACACATGCAACAAAACAGAAATAGCTTAAGAACTTTCTAGAGACGGGGAGACCAGCTAGTAAAAGTGGCTTGAAGATCAGGGTCTTCTCTTTGGTGACTGTTCCTTTTGCAGCTACATTGCTCAGCAACCTCAGAATTGTACAGGTGACACCATTACGTGTGGCTGGTGCAAATGTATGGCCATGCTCCAGCTTCCCAACCTCTCTGTGGAGAGAGGTTCCTCAGCTATTTCCTAGGCCTTTTTCCCCAGCAGGCAGAGACACAGTTGCCAAGTATGTAAATTTCTTGGCTGGTCTTGCTACTGTTGAGCTAGGCCAAACACAGTGACAGTGCTCTTCCATGAGGTCTGTGCATATTTCTCATATTTTGTTGTCCTAGAAGGCTGCCTATTTTGCCAAGGTATCTCAGAAATGCAGCTTAATTTCTGACCTTTTAATAATCCACAAGTTTTGCCATAAAAAGCTCAGACAATGAGAGGGAAAAATCCCTTTCAGGATTTATTTTTGCGTGATGTCAGGGAGCAGACCACTCTGTCGGGAAAGGCAGCAAGGAGTCAGCCCCATGACCTCCCTGAGAAGTCGTGCCATCACATGGTACCCAGACTAGACATGCAGAGCAGGTCTGTAGGTAATGACCAGGTCCACCTACACAAGAGGTCTGCTAATTGCCTGGTGAGTCCCTAGCAATTCAACAGGTCCAGAGGCAAGTCAGTGGTCCAGATCAGCCAGCACCCGGCCACCTTGTCATAAAACTCAAGTAGAGACTACAGGTGAGAACTTGAGCTTAAATGCAGGTTGGGAGTAACAGTAGAGAAAGATCTAAGGGGCCTCTCCTGGGGCTTGTCTGCCAGTAACCTGCTGCACCACCACCCAGCCACAACATATCAGAGGTGGTCTTGACTTGAGGCTGCCAAACCCCCAGGGCTGGGAGGGGCAGGGTGTTATAGTCATGGTCCTGGCACTTGAGGAAGTAAATATGGGTCTTCCCTGCCACCCTTTCGGTGGGACAAACCAATAGATATGAAGGCAGGACTCAAAGGAGGACCTTTGTGCAACTGTAAGGGAAGTACATTGTTACTCACTGGAAAGGAACATGGGTGGATCTGAAAGATGGTATGAATGTGCCTCTGAATGTTCCTCCAGATGAAACAGTTCTATGTTTGTTGCTAAGTATTTTTTCATTTCTTTCAGTATGTTCCCACATCAAAAGTGTATTTGAATTATGAACTTTTAAAAAATGGAACACAGCTTTTGGACTTAGAGTTTTAAAGGTTGATTGATTTCAGTCAAAGGTATGACTGGTATCAAGAACAGTAACTTTTAGGCAAACAAAATCAGATATTTTAGAGGCATTCAGTCATGATTCAAAGATTTCAGGAGTCTTACAATACAAAGGGAAGTACAATCTACTTCAGTTGACACTTAGTATTTGAGCTAAGGTATGCTTTAGGACCCAATACATTTATGAAGTTATCAAACTTTAGGAACCTTCCTAATCCTGTTCCTTTAGCCTACTTAGCTTTCTTCAGTAAGGGCAGGGTGCTACATTCACATCTTACTGCCCATATATGAGCCTACTTTGCTTTCAAATGCTGAGAAATTATTAGTCCTTAACTCCTACCTGTAAAATGTCATAAATTGTTTCTTGAGGCATTACTTTTCTTCCTTGTGCCACTTTTTGATAAACTGGCTATGATCAAAGATGCAGAGTTGCAAAATCTTGCTTTCACTTATATCTTATTAGCCTTAGTTATTTGTGGTGATGAATAAGGTCTCTTGAAACTAAAAAATCCCAATATTAACTGATGGTATGAGTGTGCAGAAAAAGCTGCTTGCTTTGACTCTTAGCAAGCAGCAGTGGACATGGCTGTATGAGGTAAGTTTTTATGGACTCTCATACAAATTTTATTTTTCTGAATGACTGTATATGTGAAAAGGAGACCAATTTCTGAATTAGTAACCTCTGGGATTTGGGACTGAGGGTTACCAGAAGCATTGGAGGTAGATGAACAGCTTGTAGGTCAGTTTCATGGTCTCAACAAATTTGGTGCTCTTTTAAAAGAAGTTCAATTGGGAAAGCTTGATATTTCTCTGTTTGAGTGCTGTTTACTGGTTTATGTCTTGGCAAAGCAAGCAAATAGACCTGAGAAATGTTAACCCGGACTCTTTTATTTAACTTATTTTACTAAAACCAGTGTTTTGTGATCATCTAGCTTTCCAAATTTTGGGTTTTTTTCCTCATTTGATTTGGGTTTCTATTTAACACTGAAGGATTGGGGAATTTTGCTCACCAAAAACCAAAAGTGCACATAACAGGAAATGCCAGGACTTGCTGGAGTTAACACAAACATGAGAGAGATAACAAAAAACATTCTAAAATTGGATTGCTAGGAAAAGGAAATGCTGAACAAATCCCAATGAGAAGACAAAATTATGATTGGATATTGGGAAAATTGGAGTGTTTAAGTGCCTTTTTTGCTTCTGTTTCACTAACCAGGATAAATGTGTCCAGATGGCTAACACAATGAACATCGGTGACAGATGGGTAAGTGCTCTAACTAGTGTCAGAAAAAACAGGTTAGAGATCCTTGTGAATTGGCAGGGTCTGATGAAACTCACCCTGGAATACTTAACGAGGTAGCTGGGGCTGTCTCTGCTGCTTCAAGACAGCACGGAGAGTGGATGGTGTTCCAGAAGACGGGAAGGGACAACAATAATAATGTTCTTCAAAGAGAACAGAGCAGAGAAGCCAGAAAGTGAGAGAGGAGAAGGATGACACAGAGAATCACAGAGTGTCAACTTAACTTCTGAACCCAGAGAATACAAATAAATGACTGTTTTATCAAGAACAGGAAGCATCTCTTGAAAAGAATAAATCATACCAAACTAGCCTTATAGTCTGCTGTGACATCATGGAATAGAGAAGAGAGAGGCAGTTATAAATAATATGTTTTTTAGTAAAACGCTTGATACTGCCTCAGATGATAGTCTCCAAAACAGCTAAGAAACACAACCTAGAGCTATCTACTACAAAGCAAACACGTGGCTGGTTGGGAAAACCACAGTCATTGTAGTTACCAATAATTTACGGTCAAATAGAAAGAATTGCCCTCACAATGTTCTCCAAGATTGGTCCTGGGTCTGAGCCTATGCAGTATTGTAATCTGTGGTCTGAAAAATGGAATATGGAATACTCATATGAACTATGCAGATAATGAGGGGAGGATGCAGCCACTTTAAATGGTAGGGGTGTAATTAACAGCAGATCTTCAACTTCTAGAGTGTGTTTAAGAAACAAGGGAGGATCTGGGTTTAATCCACCCCTCTTCCCCAAATTAGGGTAGGATCCGCTACCTATTTGTTTTTGATAGAAGTTTGTCTCTTCCCAACAGTCTCCAGTGAGGGCCACTCCATAATCTCCCTCAAAAATCAAGTTCAGCATTTCACTACACTTGGTGTTAATTTTTTTTCCTCACGTCTCCCTTAAGACTGAGCTAAAGTTGAAAATAATTTCTTCTTTATTTACCCAGGTGATAGCAATAGACCACTTCCTGTGTATGTGTATGGCAGCACCTAGCCAAACCCGTTTCAGAGCACAGTAAGTGAGATGCAGGGAGTTGTATTCGACTCAGCTTTGTTTCTGCCTTGCCTTGTCTATGCAGAGATAACCTGGGGGGTGGGGGGAGGGAGCTGTAAAAACGGCTCAGCCTGGGGTTGTCTCAAGATTGCATCGCAATAAGAACCGAAACCCAATGGAAACTTAACAAACAAAATGCTCTGAGTCCCATCCCACCACTATTCCTGTGACTTTAAGGGCTAGACATCACAAAAGTAGCAACAGAAATTTAGGAGCCATCACACCACCAGAGGTAAATATTCCACATAGTGTAATCTACTCAGGATCGAATCAGGAAACATAAACCATAAGGTCTGTGGATAAAAGGGAGAATCTTCCAACAATACTGCTGGCCTGTAGGAGATTTGTTACCCCCTTGTCCAGGACGCTGTTCAGGGTAACTTCCCAGGGACTGAGCAACTTTACCTGAGAGAGAAAGTGGTTAAGAAAGATATGTATGGTATATGGCATGCCATTAAGATCATGATTGGTGAGCTCTTTTAAGATATTAATATCTAGCATGCTTGTGGTTTATGTTGTTACTTTTTGGGATCACTTGTAGGTTGTAATAGTGTATTTCATTAATTGTTTTAAATTGCAATGGTATATTTGCCATTGTACCCATTGGACCCGCAATAGTGATGTACTGGATCTGTGAGCAAAGTCCAAATAAATTGTTAATTTGAACCTCTCAGTGAAGTCTTTTTCCCTTTTTGTCACACTGTGCAGCAATCTTTCACATGTTAAAAGACAACGAAGAACTGTTACTGAGGCAGTTTGCGTTGTATTTTATACAGCTGATAATTCTTGTTTAAGTGCACTATGTTATCCTTCCTGCCATCAAATGTCCTGCTTTTTTCACAGCCCATATCTCCAGGTTGTTGATATTGATTTCAAATATTTTGGTTTTCATTGGTTTTGGTTTTCTGACATTGTATTCAAGTCATTCACCCAATGTCATATGGTATTGCAAAAGCTTATATAACAATATGATAGATGTTATACTGGTGGGTATCAAAGTAAGTTATATGTAGTTCAAATGCTTTAGCTTTTAGCAATGTTTTAACTCAGACTTTATGTCACCTAAGCTGGGGAGATGCACTTCAGGCAAGGCCTGGATAAGTGGCAGAGTCCAGCCAGGAGTAACAAGAGATGTCAGAGGCCTCGAAATTTTTATTTCTATTTAGAATGGTTAAAGGAAATGAAGTTGTTAAATCATAGAATGGTTAGAGTTGGAAGGGACCTTAAAGATCGTCCAGTTCCAAGCCCCCTGCCATGGGCAGGGACATCTCCCACTAGAGCAGGTTGCTCAAAGCCCTATTCAGCCTGGCCTTGAATGTTTCTAGGGATGGGGCATCCACAACTTCTTTGGGCAACCTATTCCAGTGCCTCACCACCCTCACAGTAAGAAATTTCTTTCTAGTATCTAATCTCCCCTCTTTCACTTTAAAACCATTACCTCTCTTCCTATCGCAACACTCCCTGTGTTCCTTCACAACACAAAGAGTCCCTCACCAGCTCTCTCGTAGGCTCCCTTCAGATACTGGAAGGCTGCAGTAAGGTCTCCCCAGAGACTTTTCGTCTCCGGGCTTAACAACCCCAGCTCTCTCAGCCTGTCTTCACAGGAGAGGTGCTTCATCCCTCTGATCATGTTCATGATCCTCCGCTGGACCCATTCCAACAGTTCCATGTCCTTTCTCTGTTGAAGACTCCAAATCTGGACACAGTACTCCAGGTAGGGTTTCAGCAGAGCAGAGTAGAGGGGTAGAATCACCTCCCGTGACCTGCTGCCCATGCTTCTTTAGGTGCAGCCCAGAATGCCTCTGTCTCTGGAGACATTCAAAACCCAACTGGACTAGTTCCTGTGCAACCTGCTCTAGCAGAACCTGTTTTGGCAGGGTGGTTGGCCTAGATGATCTCCAGAGGTCCCTTCAAACGCCATATCATTCTGTGATTCTGTGATGCGTTTGGCTTTCTGGGCTGCCAGAGCACATTGCCGGTTCATGTTGACCTTCTCATTGACAAGCACTCACTCCCAAGTCCTTCTCCTCAGGGCTGCTCTCTAGCCATTTTCCACTCTACCTGTATTTGTGCTTGGGATTACCATGTCCCAGGTGCAGGACCCTGCAATTGGCTTGGTTGGACTTCATGAGGTTTACACAAACTCATGTCGCAGCTTGTCCAGGTCTCTCTAGATGGCATCTCTTCCCTCCAGCGTGTCAACCATGTCACACAGCTTGATGCTGTCGGCAAACTTGCTGAGGATGCATTCTATCCCACTGTCCATGTCTCCAAAAAGATGTTAAACAGCACTGGTCCCACTACCGAGCCCTGAGGAGCACTATTTGTCAGTAGCTGCCGCTTGGACATTGAGCCACTGACCACAACCCTTTGAGTGCAGCCATAATTAAGTTCCTTATCCACCAAGTGGTTCATCCGTCTTTCCAAATTTGAGACCAGGATGTTGTGCAGGACAGTGTCAAATGTTTTGCATAAGTCCGGGTAGACAACATCTGTTGCTCTGCCCTTGTCTACCACGGTGATATTGTAAAAGGTCACTAAATTTGTCGGGCATGATTTGCCCTTGGTGAAGTCATGTAGCTGTCACCAATCACCTCCTTATTTTCCATGTGCCTTAGCAGAGATTTCAGGAGGATCTGCTCCATGATCTTGCCAGGCACAAAAGCGGGACTGACTGGCCTGTAGTTCCCTGGCTCTTCCTTTTTTCCCTTTTTGGATACAAGGGTTATGTTTCCCCTTTTCAAGGCAGTGGGAACTTTATCAGATTGCCATGACTGGATGGCAATCTGATAAATGGATTCTGATGCCATGACTGGATGGCAATCTGATGATAGGAAGCAGCTTATAGAGAGAGCAGCAGGCTTAGAGGTGGGGGGAGGCATCTTCAAGCATGTCAAAGGCTGTACAAACAACCAAGGCAGCTTTCTTGTTCTACTGGGAATAGATCAGAAGCAATGGCCTCTAACTGCAGTAAGGAAGACTGAGCTTAGCCATCAGGAAATCTTGTGTGTTAGAAAGTTCAGCCAAGCACAGGCATAGATTTGCTCAGGGAGGCTGTGGAATCTCTATAGAACAGCAAGACAAATAGCTGCTGAAGTACAGTTAAAAGAAGATCCTTTCTTGAGGATGAATATAATCTGTGATTCTCAGAGCTCGAAATAGAAGTTTTAACAAATGTCTAAGCATTTAAGAATTTTTTCCCCCTACCATATATGTGTTTCCAGTTTTGATCCTGATTTATTTTAGTAACCCTTGGAAAAAAACCCACGCAGATCTAGTCAAGACTTAAATTTATGCTACACCCATTTTAAAGAAATCAATATGCTACAAACTATCCCTGTTCGAAAATCTTTAGTGTGGTGGTATGGAAAGTGGGTCGTGCGATTCTAGACATGAACACAGGCTTCTGTCCCACAGTGCAGTCTGAACTGGACAGAGATCCTCTCTCAAATGAACATGAAAACTGTAACTGTCTTTGTTTTGGAAAAATGATCATGGCCTTCAGAAGATCACTGAACCATCTCTTTTATACCATACTTGCTCTACAATGGCAGTCTGTAGGACACACTCTTTAATCAACAGATATCTTGGAAAAAAAACCCCTAAATTAACTGTAATTAACCTTAATATTGAAATCAGCTAAAAGCATAGTATTAGCTAAAATGACACACCCACTGACACAGAGGCTCTTTAAGCAGTTTCTATGGTATAAGTAGTGTCTCATAATTCAAATACTTTTGGTAACTATTTTTGCATTTAGAATAAAGCGAACATTTGGAGAGTTGTAATGTAGGATTGTCAGAGTTAAAAGTAAGTCTGATTATGCACAAGAAACAGCTGTTCTTCCTTAATGTAAATAAAAGACATATTTGTTTCAATGGGTGAAACATCCTTGCAGTAACTGAGCACAAATGAATGTGTGCAGCACTCCTGTCTTCATGGGACCAGCATAATTTCTTGTTGTAAACAGCTGATTTAGAAAAATATGATGAAATCCAAGTTGATAGCAAGACCACAGGGAATGGTATTACACAGCTCCTTGCTTTCCTTATTTTCACAACACACTGTTTGCATAGGATAACTGTCTTGTCAAAATGAGATTTCAAAGCTCTTGCAGGTGATAAGTAAACCTTTACTACAGCAGTTAGTTGAATTTTCATTCTTTTTTTTTGGCTTGTTTTATTCGAAGAAATGAACCAAGAATGCAACACAGCAAGATTTAAATCAGACTTTGTCCTTTAAAAGTACAGTCCCAGAGGCTTTTGATATGAGATCAAACTCTGAAAATGATGTTCAGATATCGGCCTCCCCACCCCCCTTTTTTTTCTCTTAATTGTAAATCGAACTATAAAGCTAATTTATCCAAATGCTTGTTCACTCTTTCTCTTATGTAAGTATATTTTTAAGGTTATTCTTTCAGAACACAAATCTTCCTTGCTTCACTGATGCCTGATTTGTTTTGCACTGGTAAAGTTGTCTGCATGGCAAAAACTGAGTCTTTTGTCTAGCTTTTACTAAACTAAAATCTTGTTTTCAGATACTCAGTCACTAAATATAAGATGCATGAGCTAATGTGTCTATGGAATATATGTCTCTCTTGACCAAACCTTACAGGGCGAACAGTTAGCTAAATACTGACCTGCTGTAGAGTAGAAATAATACAAGAGCAAGTTGTCAGTAAGGAAACATGTAGAGCATGGTAACTGCTTGTTTTTTTTCATTTATCTAATGCACAACACGAGTTGCAGCAATTAAGTAATGTGCAACTTGAGTTTGCCAACTTGAATGAAATCTCTGTAAGTTAATTGTTGTCCTCTTTATGCTATCATTCCATTCTCAAAATGACATCAGAAATTAATTCTTAATATTCGGATATTCTGAAGCTTTGGAGTTTTCTTGACTGTAAAGGAATTAATTTTAAAAAACCTGATAGTGATTTCAACTATCAGATTTTTTCCCCCAGATATTCTGTACTTTAAACTTCTTCAATAAATTTTATTAATGTCTTTACAGGAGATTATTAGACAGCAATTTAATTTTAATTTAATTTTTTAGTTACTTGTTTTTTTTTTTTTTTTTTTTTCTTTGGTACTGAATCTATTTTTGTCTACAAAAACAGTTTTAGGGATTTTTAGATCAATAATGGCAGGTCTCAGTTATAGCCAAGTCTTCCTACCAGTGTAAGGGGAGGTGTTTATAGTTATCGTTAGTGTCATTATAAGGAACAAAATCCCTTTATGTTCCAGTTTGAACACTTGTAAGGATTTGCAGCAACTTAAAAAAATGAATAAGGAGTTGAGTTGCTAATAGAAAGAAATCATTACAGTTCAAGTTTCAAATGAGCCCACTTGTCAGGGGAGCTCTGCAGGAAATTGCCCTCGATTTTGTTATAGGACTTTGGCAAGAGAGTAGCAGGTGACTCATGAGAAAAGTCGTTTCTGAGTGTGCTATCTCATTTCGTGTCAGAGGTAAGAAATAAGCAGAGCCTTGTGGAAAATTATGCAGAAAATTAGAAATGGAAGATGAGAAACTTGAATTTCTTTTCAATGATGAGAAAAAATATTTGGAATAATTCAAAAAGGAGCTCGACATGAGCCAAAGCGCCAGTAAAAGTTCTGATTTCAGTGATGTTATCCAAATATACTGAGGCAAAAATTGGGTAAGCGACTGAAAAATAGATAATCAACTTACTGAAATAGGAAAGTTTTGAAATAATCTATTTTTGGTAGAGGCAGAAAAGCAGAGTGGATTTTTAAAAATAGATCTGGGAAAATAACTACCAGAAAAATATTACTCTTTCATATATATCTACTTATTGAGAAATAGACAAATCTGTGGCAGTTACAAATCTCAAGTTACCTGTAGCAGGGCTTGTATTTCCCAGGTGAAGGTCTGTTGGATTCATGCACCTGAAAGTGAAGGCTTTTTCAGCTTCAACCGCTTTTCAGCTTTCTTTTTTTTTGCTACTTATTTTTTTACTATTCTTCTGCTGAATGTATTCAGACAATATATGCTTGTACTCTACATGAATATATTCTAGCAGTTATGTTTATAAACAGATGCAAGTGTCTGGCAGGATGGATCATTATTTGGGGGCTCAGATGTTATTAATTAACACCAGGAATGTTGTGAAATAAGCTTGAAATCAGACCTCCCCTCTCCTGATGCAGTGTGAATGGATAAGTACTTTTCCCTTCAAATAATAGAAGGAACTCCTCCTCTTACTATGTTGTAAGGCAATATGAATAATCAGCTAGTTATCAGTGAAAATAAGTTTGGATGCCAAAAAATCCACAGAAAACCCTGAAGAATGCTACTGTGTTTTTTTTTTCTTTCTCTTGCTGCCTGATTCTATTTGGCAGAAGGTTGCAAAGCTCCCAACTTGCTAATAAAATCAGTACCGAATGTATCTTCAAAATCAGTTGCAGATTTATTGTTATTCCTCCTTTCCCCAGTATTTCAAGTTCTATTTATTTTTTGTATCTTGATTTGCTGTTTTGTAAGTAATGGGACCTGACAGAGCTGCTAAATTCAGAGGGGCCCTACCAAACTTGTAGCTGTTTAGTTATTCTTTCAACAGATATGATTGCTCTATGTTGACAAGAAACTGTTGTACTGGGTCAGGCCAAACGCCTTTCTAACCCAGTATCCTGATTCTTTGGAGAAGGTGTTTGGCAAGGATAAGGACTGAATATCGTTTTCCTTTCAGGTTTCAGCAAACAGTTGTCATGTACTGCTTGAAATGTTTTCAAATTATCATTATCAAACAGCATCGAATAGCTTATTTTCCAGAATCTTTTGGTACTGTTTTATAAATTTTGCCTCAATGGCATCTTGTGGCACTATTATCTTCCAAATCTGATTTATACACTCTGTGTTTAAAAGAATAAGTGATTTTTCCTTTTTATGTTTCTTTCTTTATTTTCTTTTTTAAACCTAATTCATTAAAATAGTCCCCTAGATACAGGAGATACAAATAAGCAATAATTTTTCACCATTATTTATATTTGGATTTTGTCAGCCTCAGTGGCTTTCTAAATTAGGGAATATTATTTTAATCTCTCTTCCCAAAAACTGTTTTCTCCATGTTTCTCAAAAAATTTATCACCCTTTTCTTACTGTTGTGGAAGCCCATTATACACTTTTCAACATGACTAAAATTGCACTCACTATGCAAAATTTGTACCATCTAGGTTTATGTAGTGACAAAATAGTCTTCTTTATTTTCAATAGTCTTTTTATAGCCCTTATTTTCAAGTCCTTTCCTTATGTTGTTTGCTTGTTTGAATACCGCTTGATTTTTTCACACACATCTCCCCCAGCTATCTACAGTGATGTGATGCTGCTCCTTCACATGCAGTAATAACAACTTCAGAGCCCATTGCTGCACACAGAGATAAGAACACTCATCTCTAGGTGCCTTTCTTTGTGTTTGCTCTTGCCAAGTGGGATCTCACGCCTTCTCTTTGTGTGCTGTCCCTCTTGCTAATACTGTCACGTGAATGTTGCAAGGAGACCAGAGGAAACCTCTCTTTAGAAAGATCTTCAGGGTTTTGCAGTCTTCAGTGTTCAAGAACAAGGACCAGTAAAGCTAGATCCTTCTAATGGGACAATTTTACTCAAACCTACACTCTTTTCCTACCAAGCATGACCTGTCAGTAAAGTTTTGAAAGTTCCTAAATGTCCTCTGATAAGGAAAAGTGCTGTCATGCCGTTTTACTCCAACTTCCTTTGCTGAACTCTTGAGAAGCTGCCTGTCAGAACAACTGCATCTGAATTTGGAAAAGCACACAAATTAACGCAACATCACTGTATGAATGAGGACCTCTTCTGGCTGTTTCTATGAGCTTTCTCCATTAAGTACCACACTGAAAATATCTAGGTCAGAAAAGTGCAACTGAAGATAACACTGCGTACCAGAATGATACTATAATAATCCTAGTCCCTGTTGTCACGCTTTTAAAATGGGTGGGTGAGTGGCCTCTATGGTCTGCATATTTAATATGCTTAGTTTTCAAGGCACCTTGTGTTTTGCTGCTTGCTTTAGCATCTCAGATCTTAGTTACTTCTCTAGCTTTGTAATAGCTGGTGTGAGGCAGTCACTGTGCAGAACACTTACAGAATTCAAAGGCAGTGACCTATGAAAATGAGCTAGCAGTAGCCTGCTAAAAGATTAAAACAAAGCCAAACCTCCCGTCTTGTGTATTATCTACAGAGAACCACACTTTACATGTTTTTCAAAATTTTTGCAGAATGTAAGTATGTGTAAGCTTGTGTAATGTAGTAGGCAAAGGAAAATTTGCCTAGTCCAAAGCAGTAATAGAAAGTAAATAACTATTGTCTCAAAATAGAGCTATTTATGAAAGTAAGATAAGCAGGATTTTGGCCATTATTTGTGCCCTCAGCACCTCCACTAAAGAAAGCCTGCATCTGGTAAGGATCATTCAGAAATTGTTAGCACAATTTCATTTGACACTTATTTACTAAACTAGTGACAGATGGTGATAGGAGAGTGTCGCATTTAAATGACTTGCGTACGCTGTGCAGGCAAAGCAACCTGTGTTTAAGGATCTCCATTTCAGAAACTCCTGAGTTTTTAGTCTGAGTGTGATTCTCTTGATGGGTTACTGTTTCTTTCCCTTCTTGCTAGAGATTGATTTGCACACTGAATACTTCTGCTTTAGAAAATTCAGGATATACACTTGCTTTCAAAGTGTGAATCACGCAGGACATAATTTTCTCCTTTTACTGGCAACTATTATAGTTTCCTGTTGAAACTGCCAGAGCACCCAAAGGTTCCAGCCCGACTTTAAAATAATTTGTGCTGGACACTATACAGACTTCATTAAAAGAAGTTTCTTATCTGGAAGAAGATAGCGAGGTCACTCGGTAAGAGGAACAATGGAAGAGAAAGGCTGAGATACTTTTGTTCCATATATTCTTTTGCATGCTCTAAAAAAATCATTTATTACATAAGACAAGGGAGTGTTTGGTCAGCATTCCCCCATCAATATAAAGTTCAGTAAAAAACCAAAAATACTGGAGTTTTGGAATAATAATTATTGACAAGAGTCTAAATGAATCCATGGTAGCAAGCAATCAGTTTCAAGTTATTAGCTTCTTCCTTAATTACAGGGAGCCAAGATTGTAGATTCAGCTTGTAGCTCAGAATGAAAAAGTTTTCTTCAGCTGAACCTTCCAATATTAATTGATGAAAGTCTCCAGCTTCTCCCAAACTGGTCATTTTACAACGATAGCACAGCATTAACATCAAGGGATTAATATTTTTATTAGACAATTACAAATATTTTGCCCATATGAATCATTAAGCTACTGTGAGCTGGGGGACAACTTGTTCTCCAGTCAGATGTTTGTGAGGCATCACTCTGTACCCAGGCTTCACTCCTAACAGATATAAGAGGAAGTAAAGGTAAAATGGGAATTCCGTTGCTGAACTTTGCTTTTTGACACGTTTTCTGGTTTCAGTTTTCTGAGCTTGTAGTCTTTGTTATTTTCAATTTAATTTAGTCAGGCTTCATACCTTTGTTAGGTAGTGCTATTTGTGTTCTGATGACAGGAAGGTAGTTCAGATGCTAAGAGGAAGGAAAAGCCATTTCCACATAAGAATAATAAGAAACAGAGTGGAAAAGGAAAATTTTGGGTCATGGAGAGGACTGAAAAGGAAAAATGTATGAATAAGCTGCCGTAAACTGTCAGAGACGAAGCAAGGTCCAGTCAGAAGTGTTCAACTAAGGGACTGGGGTTTCTCTCCATTTATGGCCTCTAAACTGCTGAAATCATCTTTAGAAAGCATCCCTACTTCTGCCTTTCCCATTCCTCAGGTTTGCCCATATAAATGTGATTTCTCCATGGCCTCTGTTACCATTGGGGTAAGAGTTGATTCAAGTCAGATTTGAGGGAATAGGACAGAGCCCTGATAGACTTCAAATCTTGTAGAAATCAATCCAGCAAAGCTAACCTTCGAACTGCTCAGATTTTTTAATTATTTTTTTTTTTCTTCATCTGGATTCATTATTTGTTTAAAATGCCAAATTTGTTAACTTGGTATGCCAAACATGACAAGGAATTTTTTCCAGGGAATGGGTTTCTAAACTAATTAGACTTTCTATATTTTACCACTCTGCTTGTCAAGAGTTTCTGTATGTGTGTACACATGTGCATAAGTGCATCTAAACTTAGGCAAAGCTACGCAAAGATGAGCTTCATCTTGAACAGCTGCAAAGTCTCTGAACACTGGAATTATTCATAGCACATAAAGGAAGAAAACCTCTTGAAGACAACTCAAATGTAACACATTTATGGGAGGATTAGACTTGAATTTTTTATTTGAATGAACCAACTCCTGAAGGAGTCTGTAAAATGGGAACATGGGTAAATGGAATTCTTTTATAGTCCTTCTTGCATTTAAACAAGACAGTATAATGGGACAAAAAATGTTGAGCAAAGAGATCTGGGGACAAAATTTATCTTTCACTTTCTCTCTGATTCTGTAAAAATTAGGAAAAAAACAGATAGTGGTTGCATAAACATATACTATTATTAGTATTAATGCTCTGTGTGGCTAAAGCCCTTAATGTATAGAAAGGTCTGAAAGCCCATCGATGGCATAAGTGTGTCTGTTCTTCTACCCAGGGCTAAAGACTTACATATCTTGACACACTAATTCAGACATCATCCATTTTGGCACGGGGATTAAGCCAGAGAGTGTGCTATAATCCTGAGAAGGCTATATCTAAATCTAATGCTCTGGCTTTGGTTTTGCGTAGTCAGATTTTTGCGTGCCCAGTGCTGCTTATACTTTAAAAGATTATGTGGAGCTAAAGAACATAATTCTCCAAGTACAGAGGTCAAATATTTAAAAAGGAAGACACTTTTTGTGTTCTTTCCTCCCATGTTAATCCATGTTAGAACAGTTATTGACCTGCTACAGGTTACGCTGTTGTCCACAATTGTACTGTTCACCTTCTCTGAATCAAACAATGAGTGACTACTCTCAGAACAAAGTAACACTTATGAAGATATTTTATTCATAGGGAATTCACATGTTCAATTGTGGTATGCCTCAGGCAGCCAGCTGGAGTGTAAAGTGAGTGTCCTGTGGCTTCCCCTTACACTTGTTGTTGCAGATAACAACATTTTTAATGCTCTTTTCCAATGATACCAGTTAGCAATATTCACAATCATGTCTTCCATTCTCCCCATGGCTTTCTTATTAATTTTGACAGGGTGAATACAGAGTAAAATCATGATTCAACCCATGAACTGAGAATTGTCTGGAGAAAGGGGGTGTGTGACTCTGTCAGGCATACTGTTCTGCAGAGACATAGAGAGACATGGGGAGACATGCAGAGCTGAGAGATGTCACATAGCCTCTTTGTATGTATTGTGCTGAGTACAAAACCTGCAAAGCACTGGGCAAAATCTTCAGCCAGGAGTTCTTACATTGGAACAAGAAGAAGGTATTTGCTTGCCTGGCGTGCAGCTGGATCGCGGAACTCTGACACAGCACTTTTTAGGAGCCATAAATGCAAGAGCGCTAAAAATGTTAATCAAAAGGATAGAGGAAATATCACGTGTCATAGAATCATAGAATGATAGAATGGTTAGAGTTGGAAGGGACCTTCAAGATCATCATGTTCCAAGCCCCCTGCCATGTGCAGGGACACCTCTCCCTAGAGCAGGTTTCTCAAAGCCCCATCCAGCCTGGCCTTGAACACTTCCAGGGATGGGGCATCAACAACTTCTCGGGGCAACATGTTCCAGTGCCTCATCACCCTCACAGTAAAGAACTTCCTAGATTTTTCTGTGTGCAATGATGCAGATGTGACTTCTCATTCAGGAAGTCCTTGGAACCAATTCCTAGGTGTAGAGGTGTTCAGTGGAACAGCTGTTGGACTTTACCTATCTTTTTAACAAACCTCTGAGATATAACCAGTAGAGGAAGAAATTCAGAGATGATCATTGCTGATCCTAATAAAGGTCACTCTCCTCAGTGTCTTAGCCAATTTTAATGCATTAGTTGCTACTGAAGATCACTTTTATGTGCTGGCCAGAGAACTGGAGTTGCTTCATAAGCTTTGAGTCATTCCTGTGTAGAGGTCCAATGGTGGCTAGGGGCAAATTCCAGTTACCCATTTGATTAAATTCAAGTCAAATTCCTTGTTATTTCCATGAGCATCTGCTACTGGTGGCTGCTGGAGTTAGGATGTTTTGCAAAATGGACCTGCAGTGTAAACCTTTTCTATTTGTTTCAGACCTTGACTAACAAAACAGGGGTCTGAATACATACCCCCAATTTGTAATTGTAGCCAGTTCTGTTTTAATATTTTTTTATTCTGTTAGTAGTGATTTAGTGGGCTTATAGTGGGAGGTGGGACCACAGCTGTTTTGTCCAAAATGCAAAAAAAATTTATAAGGTATTAAAATGCTTTGTCATTGGGAGAGAAATAACAGAATTCCAGTTTAATTCAGGTTGGAAGACATCTCTGGGTATCAACTGCATGGACATCAACTTGCCCCACTCAAAGCATGGTCTTTTTAGAGCAAGTTCGTTTATGTTTTGAATAACTTTAAGAACAGAGACTCCATGGGTTTTCTGGGCAACGAGAACCAGCATTTGACCAACATTATAATGTAACAATCTCTTAATTGGACCAGAGCACACCACTGACCCATGTTCAACTTGTTCAACTTGATGTTGGCCTTTAGCCAGTTGATCCCCACTCTGTACTGTTGCATCGACTGATCATTCCCCTAGGGCAGAACATTGTATTTGCCCCTGCTGATGTTTCTGACGTTGCTCTCAGCCCACTTTTTCAGTCTGTCAAGGTTTGTCTGAATAACAGCCCTGCCTACCACACTAATACTGCAATGAACAGAAAGCGTCAGATAACGAAGAAATGTTCATTAAATATTTGAAACCTTCTAATGAATAAACCAAAAAAGTATACTTATATGCTTTTGGGTAGGGAGGGAAGATGTAATTATTCCTTTTTTTTAACACTAACTTTCCACTGGGGGGCTAGTGAATGTATCAGCATACTTTATTGCAAAAACGAAGCCTCTTTCCAGTCCCTATCCAAATATCTTGTATGGGAGGGAGAGCATGATTCTTTTAATGGGATACTTATGACTGTTGCATATCTCACAGTCCCTATGGTATGTAAATATATAATAGTCAAAGCACAGATCAGAACCTGTTTCCAATATCTTACTACATTCAAGGTTAAGACCATGATTCAGAAACTCAACAGATGCTGTGACTCAAGTAACTGCTGATGCACTTGGCAGCATGTCTGTCTGTGCAAACACTAACAAGTACATTTTCATTTCAGTGTATGTGGAAATCAGGCATGAAAGTCCTGTTACCTAGCAGAAAATGGTATCCTAAATTCTCCATTCTTTAGCCAGGAACTACTGAGACTCATGAGCTCAACCAGGTGAAAATGCCTATTAGGATTAACATTACCCAACATCTGGGTTGGCAGCCCAGAAAGCCAACCGTATCCTGGGCTGCATCTAAAGAAGCATGGCCAGCAGGTCACAGGAGGCGATTCTGCCCCTCTACTCTGCTCTGCTGAAATCCCGTCTGGAGTACTGTGTCCAGATTTGGAGTCCTCAACACAGAAAGGACATGGATCTGTAGGAATAGGTCCTATGGAGGATCATGAACACGATCAGAGGGATGGAGCATGTCTCCTGTGAAGACAGACTGAGAGAGCTGGGGTTGTTCAGCTTGGAGACGAAAAGCCTCTGGGGAGACCTTATAGCAGCCTTACAGTATCTGAAGGGAACCTACAGGAGAGCTGGAGAGGGACTCTTTGTCAGGGAGTGTAGTGACAGGACAAGGGGGAACGGTATTAAATTGAAAGTGAGGAGATTTAGAACAGATATTAGGAAGAAATTCTTTACTGTGAGGGTGGTGAGGCACCAGAACAGGTTGCCCAGAGAAGCTGTAGATGCCCTATCCCTGGAAGTGTTTAAGGCCAGGGTAGAAGGGGCTTTGAGCAACCTCATGTAGTGGGAGGTGTCCCTGCCCACGGCAGGGGGCTTGGAACTCGATGATCTTGACGGTCCCTTCCAACTCTAACCATTCTATGATTCTATGATCTTCTTACATAAGCAGAATAAGAAAAAAAATACTTGTAAGCTGCATATCTTCTAGAAAACTAATCATATACAAGCATGTAAGGATGGATGCAGTGGGTCAGAATACAGTCCATTGGCCTAAAAATGTTGCCTCTGGCAACACATATATAATAAACTTATGGGAGTCGCAGCATATTCAATAATCATCATCAGGTTTCCTTCTCCATGATCCTGACCATGGTTCTCTTAAACTACAGAAATTCTTAACATCTACAACAGCCGGTGACAAGGATTTCCTGGGTTTGATTATAGTTTATGAAGAACCACCTCTCTTTGTTTCTGGTTCCTGGCTTTCCTAACTTCATTTGAAGCTTCCCAGTTCTTGTGAAGCAACAGTGAATTATCGGTCTACCTCAAGGAAATCAAAGTGACTGCAATCTGTATCTTCTTGCTTCATGTTTTCACCCATCCTGCACTATGCTCTTGATCAGCCCTTCTGCCACTGAGCTATGAGAGCAGGGAGCTTCTGCTCCAGCAAGTTTTGTTTTGTGTTTCTATTTGAACTCTCTTGTATTATTAGAATAAGTTAGCAGGTTATACATAGCAGTGGCCAGAACAGAGAGAAGAAAAGCATGTGCAGACAGAAATGTTTTAATTTGTTGTGTTGGCAGGCTAAAAACACACCCACACAGGGCCACAAGAAGGCGGAGAGGCAGTCTCATGATTCAATACAAAAACAATTCCTGCATGGCTCACTCAAGTTCCTGGTATATATTCTCAGAAATGGGAACACCATGTGCAGAGTGTTGTTTTGCTGTGGCAATGTGGTAGAGTCAAGCGCCATGTAAGTTGTGGACATTCACACAGGGGTCAGTTAAACCAGTGCAGAATGAGGGCTCTTGAAGATGCTTTGAATTTAGTGATATTTCTGATACATTTAGGTCACTGGAAGAGCTCTGTTTTGTTTTGCATTGAGTTTTGTGGAACTTTAGTACACAAAGCTGCTCTTTGCTGTGTCTTTCAGGACTTTGCTAGTAACTGCAAAGGTACAGCTAAATTAAACATGGTTTTTTTTCTGTTCTTTGGATTGCTTCCTACTACTGTTGTATTGACTCAGGCATTTATCCCATTTTTATGCGATGGTGAGGAACTTTTCTGGGCTGAGTGCTATTAAAAAATGAAGAAATATATCCAGATGCCTGAAAGGAACCAGCAGCATTGAAAAAGTATCAGCCCTGAAAGTAAGGCTAGCAGAGCACTCATACTGTATAAGACGTACCATTGCATTAAACCTACGGACAGCACATTTTTGACTAAAGGACTATTATGTTTTGAAAAGGAAAAGACTATGTAATGATAACTGTACACTGAGTTTGAAACTAAGACACCAAATATACGTTTGTTAATATAGAAGAAGTCAACAATGAATGGTCCAAACCTTATGAAATGGCAGCATACTTCATATGACTCTAACATGTTTCTGTCAAAGACAACTGCCATGATCCCCTCTGATGCAAATTTAAAAGAAAGTTATCAACCCATGCATTAAAACACTAGTTACACACATGTAAATGGAAACAAAATTAGATAACTTGTAATTGAGGTCAATATATGGCTAAAAGCATAACTCAGTCATGCAAAGTCTGGTCTCTGCAGGCAACTGCTTTAGAGTTTTCAACAAAATTGTTGGTGCACGTATCAAAAGTCACAGCTGTTTATTTAGTAGGCAAAGGATTGTGCTGAATTATATTTCACTGTGGAAAGACTTTTGATGTGAAAGATCAGAAGGTAACAAAACCCGGGCCATGGCACCGAGCACCCAGGCAGTGCTCCGTTCTCCCCACTCAATGGGAGTTGGGTTTGAGACTCTGGACCCCAAATATAAAGAGGGGAAAAAACATAGTATGTGTTCATTGTAGTCTGGACAGTTCAGACGGTGCTAGTCCCTGAAAAATTGCATCACACATATAAACAGAAAAGAGAAAAGCAGGTATTTTATCTAAAGGAACAATGGTTTGGGAACATTAGCTGAGTCATTCAGAATCCTGGGAAAGAGATGACATGGTAGGAAGAACATCAGGAAGAAAGTCAGATTAAATATGATGTACTGATGAATGCATGAATAATGGTTTGTTTGAAATACTAAGAACATATAGCTGAGAGTATTCTATCCTAGCATTTTTTTCATACAGGATTGCCTTTTCTTCCTGTACTTAATTTTGCCTGTTCTGGTAGAGTTTATTCTTTTGTGTAATGCTTCAGGAAGGGAATAAAAAACCAAGTCAGGTTTGGGATGATGCTCCGATTTCCATCTGTTAGCAGTGTTACAATTAATACCGGTTTTATTGGGAGAATTAGCTCTATTCTCTGTTCTAGCTTCTTCTTTCTAAAATGTAAAACTGTAGGAATAAAACTCAACCATTGTAGATAACTAGGCAGATATTCTTATGTCTGAGATGTGAATTATTTACCTTCTAAGCAGTAGTTTGTTACACGATGCATTTTTTTTTTCCCCCCGATCAGGTACAAATGAGAGATTCAGGTACAATATGTGAATTTGTGATCATCTCTGACAAAAGGATGAGATTGTGACCAGAATAATACTATGCAAAAACACATTGTGTAACTTTTGCAGAATTGTTTATATGAGATAATACAGACAAAATATTAACTTTTGAAAAAAGAATGCAATGCATGTCAGTCAAATGCCACTAAGCTATGTGTTTTATTAAAAAACATAGAAGACATAAGCAAGGCTGACAGTCAAGTTATTACAGACTTGCAAAAGTCATACACATGTAGCTTCTTTCAGTATATTCACTTTATACTTCTAGATTTTAAAGCATTCTGGAAATTAAAAATACATGTGGAAGAGTCCAAGAACATCTTCAGTGCCACAGTGTCACTGCTAAGGCCAACACACCTCATGAAAATGTATTTAATTGTCTCCAGCCTCTTCTGCTGCTGTCAAGGGTTTAAGGGGCAATGAAGCAGCTTGCTAGGATTCTCCCTAAAGGAAAAACTTCCTCGAGAAGCACCTGGTTGCTGCAACACTAATGCAGGCAGCTCTGTCCCCTTTGCAGATCATTCACACACCCAGCCTGAGCTGGGGCAAGATGGGATTGAGTCTGGCTGGCTTGCAGCCCCGAGGGCACTGGCATCAGCTCAAGCAAGGATTTGGGCTGCCGTGGGGAAGGAGGGTTGAATGTGAATATTAGCAGTGAGGAAGTGATGATAGCTCTGGACAGAATTCCCCACTACACTGAGCAATAATTCATGGCACTGGACACTTTGGGCATCAAATCTTAACTCATCATCAAGCAAGACTGGAATTTGCCAACCTGGGCGCAGTATGCTTGTTTGGCAAATAACTGCAGATGTTGCTACTCTGCATAGGTGTTTTAAAAGCACTCCCTAAATCATATGATTCTTGTGGAGACTCCTTGGCTAGGATGGAGATTGATGAGGAAGTTGCTGGGTTTCAAATGTTAACCGAAGGATACCAGAAAATGGGCAAGGGTAGTGTGAAACTCCCAGGCATAAGCAGATGGACTATTGTATTATAGATGCATACTGGAAGGTTGTTATCAAGACAAAAATTAGTTCTGCCAGATTTCTTTTTGCTTGCCATTACTAATTATAAGACTTAGTTCACTAACGCTGGCAGAGGTGTGTATTTAACCTGACAATATTCCTGGTGAATAGACAAATATGTTTTCATATCCCATATGCCATTTTTCATAGACATGTGAATATGAAAATGCAGATAACAGTGAGGGAATGACGCAGCAGAATATGATGTAATTTTTCTATTTTTGTGGACTTTGTACACTTTAAGTGAGGATGAGTCTATAAAAGCAGTTTAGTTTCACTGGTTCTAAATCTGGCACACAGCTTGCTAAAAGCTATTCAAACTTAGCTTGTATAATTATTTTTTTGTTCCACCTACAAAAGAATTGAGCTTTCAAACTGCCTATAAGAGAATGCTATTTTTCAAATGGTTTTTTTTTTATTTTTTAGATTTTCTTGAAAATGAAATAATAATGGTCAAGAAAGCAAAGAGAAAAGGTGTAATACAAAAAGAAGTTTGAAGTGTCTCAGATGTCTCCTTTGATATATTTTTCTGGAAGCATCATTTTTGAGTATAATGAGGGAGAATCTAAGGAAGGAAAGGAAAAGAAGTGCTGTTTTTTTGTGACGTACAAGCTGTCTTTCAATCTTCTGGAGTTTTATACATGTAAATTATTTTGCTATTTGCTGTTAATGCCAAGGTTTCTTTTTTTTGTCCCCAGTAAGGCTATATAAAGACAGACTACTTATGCTTTTAGAGAAATGTAGTGAAACTTTTTGTAACATAAGAAAGAACTGAATTCTTTGCAGTTTATTTCATTGTATGCAGGATTACAAGCATCATCTTAAAGTAGCTTCAGCTTCTTGTTAAGGTGCTTCAGTGTGCCATATGGTTGTAAGTGAGGCAATGGTCTTTGCATCAGGTATTCTTGTACAACAAGGTATTCAAGCTGCTTTCCAGAATGTTTGCAGAGTTCATGTTTAATATCACTGATAACACGTAATGTTACATTACCATAGTGATGTTAGCCACTCTGAAGAGCGTGGAGTATAATATAAAACTGCTGACAAATATTTTATAAATATGTTTGTGCATTATTTAAGCTTGGCGGTAGAAACAACATGATTTAAAGTGAGATAAGACTGTTTTTTAATGACATTTCCTCTTTTTATCATGTTTCTGATAAGCCAAAGTACAGTCTTCAGTTGTGAACTGCTAAGCTATCTTGCAATATCCAGCCTTAGCTACCAGTTAAAAGTTTGTCTTGCACAGAAAAAAAAAAGCAGTAGTTTCTGTGATATTCATAAGTGATTACTTTGAAAGGCCAATTATTTAATTATTTTTTCTGTCTTTACATGTATATAATAAATACATGGGCACCAAAAAGATCTGAAAAGGTCCTGCACCAAAGAACAGATTCAAAAAAATTTTAAAAAATCAATTTCTTACCAGCTGTGACCAATAGATCTTCAAAGATACCTAAGTATAGTAGAGAATAGCATAACGTTGATGGTAAAATTTGGCTAAAAATATCTGAGATGCTGAATAAAATGTTTGCTGTCACTGGGCTACCTAGACCCCTCCAGTTTGTATGAAACCTTCTGACAGGGGTGTGCAGAAATGACTGAGTAGAAGTGAATTCTTTTGCTAGGCAGGGTAACATGATGTCTGGATCTGTTTTCTTATGCTCTATATAGGCAGTTAATAGATTGCAAATCCAGTAATTGAGAAGATACCTGGGACCCATCCGGTATGTGGGAAGCGGGGAAGGTGAATTCCAATAATTTCACACTCGTTTTTGACAGGTGACTGCATGGGTGCTTGTTTGACTAGAATAGGGGTGAATGTGCACCTGTGTGCCCCAATTTATGAAACTCTGAACAAGTCCGATCTGGTCAGAAGAAACATGGAATTTGGACTGCTAATGCCATGAACAGAAACAAGTAGAATTGTGTGCCTTTGTACCACAGTGGAAGTACTTTCATATAATAATTTTCAATAGTTCAGGATATCTCTGAAGTTCTTACTTCTACAGAGCTAAACCAAAAGGACTAGTGAAAATGTACCTGCATGAATAAATCACTACACATGAATTAGCATTTAGATTCCTTTTGCCTCATAAATTTTTGCCAGGGTGTCGCCTCCTGCTGATGGCAGTGTGTGCTGGGTTATTTCGAGGGAGGTTTCCTTTGCTCATATCACATCTTCTTACAGTATGATTAGATTGACTTTGCTTTACTTTTTGGTCTCTTTAATGTTACAGATTCCATACTGTGTATGAGATATTTGTCAGTGGCCAGTTTTAATGAGCGAAAGAACTGCTCTGTTTCTAAAGATGACACGGCCCATTGCAGTAATGATTGTTTTTATTGCAAACAACTAGAGCTTAAAGACCATTTATGTCTAAAACAGTTGGGTCAGTGGAACTATGCAGACAATAAAAGCATTATTGCCCCATCGGTGCCTTTTTACTCATTGTTAAGAGAAACACTACTCTTTCATTTTCCTCTGAACACTTAAAGCATCCCTAATTATATCACTGCTCAAGCTAGAACGGCTGCTCTCAACATCACATAAATCTTGCACTAAATTGGTTTGTGGCTGAATCGTGAAAGGGATCAATGGATTCATTTGCACTGATTCCCCACTCTGTTACTGAGGACGTGTCTACACATGAGAAGGATGAGATTATCTACGTTGATTCACAACCTCCCAGATGTCTTAGGAGCTGCAGTATACCTGGGATACAAGGAAGAAGAATGGGAGAATTAAATCAGATGCTCTGTTTGATCTTGCTACTCCTGTGATTGCTAAATCTCCAGTGTGATAGAGTGAGATGCTGTGTTGTCTTGAGCATTTTGTTCACAAAAGCACTGTTAACTCCTTGGAGAGAACACCTTACAGTTTTCTTCAGCAATGACATGATACTCTCAAGTACCATAAACAGTCTGTTGCTGAACAAATGGTAGCTACATCTGAAAGCTCTGTTTTCAAGCAAGGCAAAGTCCTTAAAAAATGAAGTCCCAGGTGTGAGCAGAAAAATGTGCTGCCTTTAATAGTATGTGTTGCATTATCTGGGAATGGTTCACTCTGTTAGCAGAGACTTCACTAACAGAAATTTTTAGTGTGTGCGTGAATAAATTGGACTGTAGGACTGAGACCTTAGTAAAACTTTTGCAGTAAAGATATGTTTTTCCCATGTGTTGCATAGTTTGGTGCATATGACCCAAGTAGAATTATGGTTTTCTGAGTGTTACTCTGCCAACATAAAGCCATAGTTTATGCTACAAACCTTTCCCTGCTTTATCAGTATCATTAAATCTGTTTCAGCAGAATGACTTTGTCTTAGGAGTGTGTCTGTGAGTACTTCCCTGTCAGTACAGCTATGCCACTTCAACCAAAACATAGGCTGAGGTGGATTTTCTTTTCTTGATGTAACTTTTTCTGTGCCAATTGTTTTACTCAGAGTAACATTAGCCAAAGGAATTGCACACTGACATGCTGTTCCTGTCTTGGCACAATCTGTTATTACAGAGCTGGGCTTAGCAAAATGAAGCTGTATAAAGGAATAGAGCTTTTAGCTTTTGACAGGTACTGAAAGTGATTCCTTCTTTGGTAGGTTTAGCTCTACAAGATATTTCTCTGTTTTAAGGATCTGCTGAAAGGATTGTTTTATAAATTTAAAGTTTATGTTTACAAAAATGATTTTATTTTGTGAGTCAGAGGAAAAAAAGATCAAGCTTTGACACAATGACAGCACTGTTGATTATACATATTGTGCTGCAAAGCATAACTTCTGAGCTGATGGGCAACATTTTAGTTAATATGACTTAGAAAAGGACAGACACTGCCCTAAGCCCATGCTTGTGTTGCCTTGGGAGAGTTGCAGAAGCAGAAGTAACATTGAACAGGTGCCTGAGAAGAAAGCTGACAGTCCAGGAATCTTATCTATGAAAAGGTGTGTGATTTCTGATTAACTCTTTTGAGCCCTGGATGTGGCCCTAACACTGGTGTCAGGTAGTAAAGGCTGCTCAAGGACCTCACAAGCTTTTCTGATGTCAGTTCTTTTGTCACCAGGTCATGCTCATACATGCTTATATAGCAAATATTCCTGTCCTAGAGGTCCTTTGGACAGAACAACTTGGCCTGATTTTGCTGGAAGTTGGCCAAGCTTAGAGAAACTAAACTAAATTAAACTAAACTAGACTAAAGAAAGATAGGATTGAAGAAGTGAAAATCCCCAGGAGGAAAAGGAGAACAAAGAAGGAAATCTGAAGAATGTGGGGAGAAAAGGGACATATTCTTTAAGTTACAGAGCCAATTTGGCATTAAAATTGCACATGGCAAAGAAAGCAGAAGCAGATAAGACTGAAGAGCAAAGAGAAATGGGGAACAGACCACATCTCAAGGAAAGATGAGGCAGGTTTCATGTTCCTGTGATACAGACCTGTGTATTTTGTGTTTTGCCCAGATATGACTGTCTGGGCACTGAACTTCTTCCCTGAAGCTGAAGTTCTATCATCTTGCACAGCCATGTTGCCTTTGCTGCTCCCGTAGCACTTGGCCATCATGACCCTCTACTCTCCTAGTTTCAGGATTTAGGAACATGATCTGCGAAGTATGCACAATCAAACGGGTTGCAAGTATATTTCTTGTGTCAAAAACACATACAAAAAAAAAAGTAGGAGCTAAAGAGATGATACCTAAATCCTACTCAGTCCAAACCAGCCAAAAGAATATGGAATCAAAGGTCTAGCTCTACTCAGTAACATACTGAGCAGCTAGAGAGAACAAGAGGGTGAGAGCTCCTCTAGTTATCAACAGCTTCTTTCCATTTCCAAAATAAGTACTGGATACTGTGACTCAGAGTTGTCTACAGCCTAGTCCACAACATGAGCTAGGAATGCTTGTTGCCACTATGTTCAGAAATTTTACGTCTTTAATAAGGTAGGCTAGAGACATTGCCTGTAAAAATGTTTCAGGAATAAATGTGTTAAAGGAATTTTAACAGTCAGACAAATTAAGCAAGGTTACTAGACAAAGAATTTTTTAAATTTGAATTGTCAATTATCAACTGATACCGATATGAGAGAAAGCTGAAAGAAAAGCTATTTCTGGTGTTGCTTTTTTTTTTTTTTTTTTTTTTTTTTTTTTTGGTGGTGGTGTTTAGGACCACAAATGAAAACTTATAAACTAAGGCTATGAAGTAATTTTTACAAGTGTTGCAAATTACAACTGATGTAATCATGATTGCAACTTAAGTAAAGATCTTGAATCATGATGTAACTGTTCCTTAAAATAAACTGTCAACAGATTGCAGTAATTAACACCCCACCCTGCTGTTCAGCATCATCTGTGAGGGAAAATACAGAGGGAAACCTTACGGACAGATTCTGCCTAGGGACACTTGCAGTGCTAGTGACTTGATGATAGCTGTACAAGTATACCACCACTAAAATCTACTCTGGAAGTTGCTATAAGCAAAAAATATTTGGCCTTCTCTATAGGAAGGTGATGTGGTTTACTCTGGAGCTTTTTCTAATGTTGTCTTCAAATGTCTGGTGTTAAAACTGTCTCTAAAATCCTCAAAAGCTGTTTTTTTTTACCAAAAAGAACATTCATTAGACAGTTCATGTATGCTGAAACTGCAGAAAACAACAACTCTGGCTAGCTTTAAAAATACTAGTAAACTGATGCTTCCTGTTTCCCATCCCTGTTCTTTCTCCCTGAAATTACTTTGCTTCCTGCTGCAAACTAGATTTCATACCATTCATAATAATAATAATAAAATGACATTAATTGCTATGTGTAGTGGATGTTCTGAACTGAACCTGAGAAATTGAGTGTAGGCTGTATAAGACACCACACATAGCGACTTCGCAAACAGGGTAAATTAGAGTCAAGAAAACGCTGTATAACAGAGTGTGAGTGGTAGCTCGTAGCCTTCATTTTCATTCACACCCACAATCTGAGCTCTTTCACAGAAGGACTCTTGCTGATAGGTAATCTTTTGGTGAAAATTCATCAAAACCATGCCATCCTTCTGATGTTAACCATAGCGGAAAATATCAAAATAGAAAGTCTACTCAGTACTGTTTTTAACTTAAGCATGGAGGACACATTAAAAATATCTAGTGACACTTTACAAGTCTTTTTTAAATACAGGTGTTAGTATGCAACTGTGGATAATGAATCATATATATGAAGTCAGAGTGACCGTTTTAAAGGAATCTAAATGACCTGGGAGTCAAAATCTGGTCGTTCAAAAGTGATGCTGACACTTGGGATCTCACGGGGCTTGGCAGACCTTCCTTTCTGCATCTCAGAGCAGAGCATTGTGCTGCACCCTCAGGCTTCTTTGGGATACCCAAAAAGAACAGGAGCTGTGCAGCAGTGGTGATGCAAAGCTACTGCTTCTGCAGGCTGAGTGGGAAACAGCCAGGGTTTCCCTGCTTTAGGGCATGCCCAGTGCTTATATCCCCTTGCTCACAGCTTCCTAAAGGGAAGTCTCTGGGGCCCCAGTCTGCGCAGGCAAAGGCAGAGATGAGCAATGCATCAGCAGCCCTCAGCTGTGGCAGCAGTCCCCAGGGAACCATGGCAGGCAGCAGGAGCTGAGGACATTGTCTGGAGTCCCCTGATGGATGCTGGAGAGAAACCGTGCTCGGTCCCTGCTGGCTGCGAGGGCAGCGGCTGCTTGCTGGTCTGGACAAAGGCTGGCTCCTTAATTTCTTTCTGCTGTTGTTACTAAAACTCCACATAAATCTCGCGTGGTATTTGGAGTCCTTGTGAAAAATGCCTTGACCCTCCAAATCTAATAAAGCTGCCTGTGTAGTTTTAAGGAAAAAAAGAAATCAAGAAAAAAGTACTGGGAAACTGAATAATATTAAAAGCTGAAGACAGCCATTTCCCTGCCTCTCTAAATATGGTGGTCGTAGCAAGCTGCTTATTCAACAGAAAGCACAGAGATGTGTTAAGAAAATAAGGTCCTTGCATAGTGGCAGAAAATAGCTCCTGCTGTGGCGGTGGATGCAGGAGACAGAAGCAGTTCAGGGTCTGTGTCTGCCCTTTTCCTTCCCTCCCAGAGCCCATCATGAGACATGAAACATGATTCCTCACCAGTGTACAAGTTGCAGCCCCTTGACCTCCCTGCGAGATCTGCGCCTGTGCAAAGTGTCTGTAGTATTGCTTTGATAAGCTCAAACCTCAGTTTTTCTTTAAACAATAAGTGCTGCATGTTACACCCTTCAGCGGTTTGTTCTTTAATATTTTGTTCGTCTTCTTTAATCTTAGTTAGTGATTCTCTCTCTCACCAGAAACAAGAAAACAAATAAATGCTATACCAAAAGTCTGAAATTCTGAGATTAAATGAAAAGCAGGCTTCAGGCTGAACCGTGTCCCTCATAAAGTATATGAACTCAATTTCAGGACCTATGCCTGCCCATTCAGTATCCTTTAATATCAAAATGGCCTTTGCTGCTCTCTGTGCCTTATGCTACTTGCCTCAGGAAGTGTGTTTGAAATTCCTTGTAATATCCATCCAAATAATTAATCTTGTTCCTTATAATTAATTAAAGATGGCTGTATGGATGAACACAAAGGGAAAGGAACTCAGCCCAGTATTCATCCTAAATCAAAATTAGGGTAAATTTTTTTTTCCGCTAAAGCTTTGGTGTGGGTACTAGCATCTTCTGTGACCTATTACAGCAAGGCAAATCTAATAAACTAGACGATGCTATTAATTTTGCTTCTGGATTGGAATTAATTCAGGAATGTGAAATGAAAAAGATCTCACTGATCAGTGGTGATATCTATGGTTTGAACACCTGATACTTCTGCTTCTGAGGGAGATGGGACTACAGTCAGGAGAAAAAAAAAAACCAAAAACTAGTTTTGGAGCATTCAGATCTCAACATTAATGTCACCTGAAAAGAAAAAGGCATCTGTTCAATTGGGATTATGTAAACTTGGAAAGAATGAAGTTAGGACACAGGCCAGATCAGGTATGTTGTTTTAATGGTTTCACTGGGATTACTCACATGGAAAACATTAATAGCATATCCAGGATTGGAATGTCAAGGAATGTGCCATAGTAATGGTACCTCAAAAATAATTTATACAACAATTAAGGAAAGTACTGGATAAAATTCTCAGAATTTATTTTTCATATATTTTATAGCACAATTAATAGAATTTTAAAATAGCAATAAACAATGGGGATATTTCAGAGAGCTGAAACTAGAGAACAGACTACCACCTGCCTGGCTCAACTGAGGATTACTGTTTGCACTATTGAAGCTGCTCTTGAAAAACTGAAATAGCAATATACTTTTTGCAGCAAATAAATAAATAAAATTGGTACTTAAAGCAAAAGAACACATATGTACAGAGGAAATAGAGAAATTGTTTGTGTTAATTTTGCGTGTGAATAGAACAATTTGGGATACAGACATATTTAATGTGATTTGCAGGTGCTAGTTTTTGTGTTCATAGTTGCTGAACATGTGTGTGTATACATATGCATAGACATTGCTACTATATTTCTTTCCTTACAAATGGAAGTTTTCCTAATGGGTGAAATGCTTATGTTCTGTGTGTAGTCTAATATATTACTTTTTTTTTTCTTCTCATTTTTAACTGTTTTTCTTTGCCTGTTTCAGTGGAAATAGGAGTTACAACCAGAACCACTGTGGTTTTATGTTAATAAGTCAGTGATGATTATGTTTTTCCCTTATATCAGCTTGTAATTTATTGCTCAGTCCATAGATTTTTCCTCCATGTATTCTTCCTGTATAGCTTGATAACTATAAACTTTATCTTTGATTTTCCACATTCAGAGCTACTGCATGTGATACTAGTTTTGCAATGCCACAAACACAGTCTGCTACCCAAATACCTCTTTGGTAGGGACATACATACAGGAATCAGCACTCTGCCTCTTAATCGAAAGGCTGAGGACTGTCAGGGTCCAACTCAGTCTTTTATGCAAAGTGTATTGCATTAGCTACTCTGGACACCTCCCTGCTCAGCTCTGCAGAAGCTCTTAACTCTGTTCTACTCAAACCCAGCTAGAATTTCGGCAAGCTAATTAAATTTAATATGATGACAGTGTTTTATTTGAGCTGATAAATTTTGCAATAATAGAAATGAAGGTGATTTAATTATTGTTTTTGAACTGGCTGTCTTTCAATTGTGTCTGGTTTTATGTGTTTTTGTCTGTGTAACTGACTTTTTTCAGGTCTTCCCTTTGTTCAGAGGGCAGTGTAATCTCTGCAAAGACTAAGCATGTATGCACACAGTTTGAGGCATCAGTAGAATTAAATTTTATGATATATTTATTCTAATAAAAAAAAAAGTAGTTTCATTTTCTTTCAACAGTGTTATTACTCAGTGGTATCCTATAGATGTGTAGGCTTCACCTATACTAGGAAATAAGACAGAGTGAATAAACAGACTTCAGCACTCGCCTGTGATCATTCATATTGTTTAATTATGAACTTGTTTCCCTGCACAGGAAAGCACTTTTTCCTAGAGTAATGAAAATAACTTTTAAATTTATTTATAAACAATCCATCATTTTTTCCCAGGAAGAGTAATACTGGGTTGGGTTTTTTTTTATATGTTTTAAATTTTCTAGATACACATTTGCTCCTCTAGAATCATACTGCTTATTTAACATTTCCTGTGATCATACAACAAAAATCCTTTAGAACAGGACTGGTAGCATTCAACAGTTTAAAGAGCATTCTGTCTTTAAAAAGTGGGTGTAGGATTTATTCCTTTTGACTTTTGAGTCCTTTGAGAGACCGTTATATAGAGCAATAAAAATTTGTCCATACATGGTGAAGCCACAATCCTTCAGTTAATCTTCTTAAAATTACCAAAAATATGGAAATTAATTCTGCCTTTTTTTCTGCACTGTAAATTCTCTACCATGAAAAAGAGAGCTTGAATTTACAGTGTATTTCCTAGATCTCCTTAACTTTCATTCCGGACACATTCACTGCAGCTGAAGAATATCTCTGGATGAAGGAGAGGCAGAAAAGTAATGTTCATGTTTATTGCAGCAAAATCAAGCTAAAATCTCATGGGGGTCTATGCACATCTTAATTCATCATCCCTTGCAGATTCCTTTATTGATTTTATTAGAGTCATAGAGACAGAGCGAGCTGGAGAAGTGGAGCATTTGCCTGCATCTCAGTAGAAATTGATTCTATCGCAATTGATTGATTTGTGTCCTCTAACCCTCAAAAATCAGCTTTGTGGTTTATATGAAAAGGAAAATATAGCAAAATAAAAAAATATATTTTGACAAAAATCTGTTCTTTCTGAATCTTTTCCCCAAGTTCTTACTCTATCTAAATTTCTTGTCAATTGCAGAGTGAACTCAGTCAGATATTAAGAGTTAATCAAAGTCATCTTGACCTGAGTTAGTAAAGTGAAAGTTATTGCCTCTCAGGTCTTCAAGAAAGATCTATGAAAAAGTTTAGAAATGACACCAGGAATCACAATTTTTACATTTTCATTGTGTGTTATTTTTTTCAACATTCACCAGAAATACTAGTTAGATATTATTAGTTAGGTGCAATGTCTTCCTTTGGAGTGAGTTTATGCTATTAAAAGAAAGTGATCATCCCAATACAGTTTACTGGAGATTAACACCTAGTGTCTACGCCAGATATCCTTTCTTAAGAATAACTTAAGAAAAGTCCAAGAATACAGAAGAGTCAATGCTGCATGTGAGTAGATTTGCAGAAGTAGCAGCATCTATTTTTTGGTGGTCGTTTATACTAGCAAGCTTATTCAAATCAAACTGCTTTAGGCTTCCCATCTCTTGAAAAGGTGAGAAATCACTAAAAGTAAACTAAAGAAAGTGTAACCAATACTTGACTTTAGTATTCATTAGGTCTGGGAGAAGTTAAGGTCCTCCTGAAAGTGGAGGTGCCAGGAGATAAAAATGTGTTTTCCTCTCTGGTTGCATCAGTTCTAAAAATCAAACAAAATTGTTGCATGACTAGTACAGAAAGATGGTTTTCATTTGTCTTCTTAGATTATATTATGGTAATCACTGTACTGCTTATGCTCCTGTGTGTTTGATTGATTGGTCTCTGTTCCTTGTGTTCTGTGCACTGAGAGTCCTGACGTTTGATGAAGCTGTCTCAGTTTTGGGGTAGACTGAGAGAGAGATTTTGAGGTCTGTGCTGCAATACATTTCTAGTTATAATCTTATTATACAAGCCTAAGGCAAAAGCCACACTAAATTTGGAAATAAACAAAATAAAAAGTATACTGCTTGATATAGAAGGAACTCATTACTTGTCTGTGCAGTGCCAGAACCCTAGCACCTCTGGGTTAAGATCCTCATGTGTTATGCACAGAAACATATCCAGTGTGCCTAGTTTATACACTGGTAGCTTCTGTAAGAGATTGTTGTATCAACTAGATACCACAGTTTTGGAATAGCGTTTTTGTATCTGGTAAAAATAATTTACAGTTCTATTTAAAGGCAAATAGTACATCATCTCTGGCTTTGTGGACGTACATGAAGAGTGAGATGGCGCTTAGACATGCTGTGAATGCATGATGCCATCTCTTCATTACACTTCAGTTGGGACTAGTGATGAATAATTTCTAATCTGGATGATATCATTGCTATTAAATTTCACCTTTGATTATTGCCTGTGTGGTTTTTAAGCCTGACTGAGAACAAATTAAGTAACATGAAATTCTAGCATTTTACTGATCAGAAGTAAGGGGAAACCTGCTTTTTTTTTCAGTTAAGTGCAGCGTGCATCACGTAGCAAGCAGGCTATCTATTTAAAAGTGCACTGTCCTGTCCAGCTGAACATTTTCTCTGTGTCTCCTTAGGAAACTGCAAAATGCATTTTTGCCCTTGACATCTGTTGTCAGTAAGGATACCTTCTTTTTATATTTCAGCTATAACTGCACCACATAGGATAGCTTTTGACACATGAAATCATAGGAAAATGCTTCCAGAGCCACTGAAGATATTCCGTTCTGAGTCTGTTGTAGAGATCTATTTTCTGCCTCTTCGGTGGAGGAAAAAATGAAACCTCAATCTAAACCAGGAAAAAAATAGATGTGCCCTGTCCAGTTTTCTACAGAACTGCTGCCTGCAAAGGAGTTTTTGGGGAAAGCTAATTTTGCCATTCAGAATTTCTGGCAACCCCTGGAGCCTTCAGACTTTCTGGATTCCAAATCAGAAGAGTTTTGGCTTCTGGACAATGGACAAATCAATTGTCTCTTGTTAATTAAGCTCTTTTGGACAGCAAGTAAAACCATCTATGCTGATTTCTGTAATATCAGCTGCCTTTCATCAGGAAAGCAAAGACAGAGAGGGAGCAGGAAAAGAATTAAGGGCAGAAACAGTTAAGGTTGTGTTGCCAAACTGACAATTCCCGCCACCCCCACCACCAAGAGCAGTTCTTGGGATGGTGCCTGAGCAGGCAGGTGTGAGGAGGAGGAGGGCTGCCTGGCAAGCTGAGCTTGGTTAGGATGTCTGTGGGGTAGGGGTTGTGAGGGAGCAGAACATGCTGGAGAAAGCTTTTATATGCCCCTCAAAGAGCTCAGGCAAAGAGTCCAAGCCTCGTCTCTTCCATCTTGCCAATTGCACGCAAGGCATCCTTGACCCCAGACCAATCGTTACTGCATAAGGAAGCCATATGTGTGAGAGTTTCTAGGAAATATGTGGAAGCAAGTAGGAATTCATGCTATAGGTCTGGGGTCTTGTAGTACTGGAATTAAATTTAACAAGCCCAAATGCTGGGTTCTGCACCTAGGATGGAATAATGTGGGGTACAAGTCTAAACTGGGAGAGGAATAGCTGGAAAGCAGTCCTGTAGAAAGGGATCTGAGGGTACTGGGTGGCAGCAGGCTCAATATGAGCCAGCAGTGTTCCCTGGCAGCCAAGAGGACAAACTGCATCCTGGGGTGCATCAAACCCAGCATCACCGGCCCCTCAATAGAGGTGATTATCCTGCTGTATTCTGTGCTGGTGTAGCCTTGAGTAGTGTGTGCAGTTCTGGGCCTCACAACTTAGGAGTGATATGAAGGTGCTTGAATGTGTCCAGAGGAGGAAAACAAAGGCAGTGGAAGGGCTGGAAGGCATGTCCTATGAGGAGTGGCTAGGGTCTTTGGGCTTACCTAGTTTGGAGAAAAAGAGGCTGAGGGGTGACCTCATTGCTCTCCACAGCTTCCTGCGGAGGGGATGGGGAGATGAAGGTGCTTGATCTCTTCTCCCTGGGATACAGTGGTAGGATGTGTGGGAATGATTCAAAGCTGCACCAGGGGAGGTTTAGACTGAACATTAAGAAGCATTTCTTTATTGAGAGTGTGGTCAAACAGTGAAACAGGCTTTTTAGAGAGGTGGTCAAGCCTGACAGTGTTTAAGAGGCATTTGGAAGATGCCCTTAACAACGTGCTTCAACTTTTGGTCAGCCCTGATCGGGCAACTGGGCCAGATGATCATTGTAGGTCCCTTCCAACAAAAATATTCTATTCTATTCTATTCTATTNTGTGGTCAAACAGTGAAACAGGCTTTTTAGAGAGGTGGTCAAGCCTGACAGTGTTTAAGAGGCATTTGGAAGATGCCCTTAACAACGTGCTTCAACTTTTGGTCAGCCCTGATCGGGCAACTGGGCCAGATGATCATTGTAGGTCCCTTCCAACAAAAATATTCTATTCTATTCTATTCTATTCTATTCTATTCTATTCTATTCTATTCTATTCTATTCTAGACACATCTCAAACAAAGGGACAAGAACCGTGTCTTCTGGTTCACAGTTGTAGCCTTAACTACCATTTATGTGACTAATCAGTTACTGTTAGTCATAGTTGAGCACTTTGGCACTCTACCAAGGCTGATGTATGTGTGCATGCCTGTTTGTGCATTGGTAGGCACCTTCTGTTTTTTCACCAGCGTTAGTGATGCTGATGCTACTGAAACAAGCTATGCAGCTGTACTGATTGCTTAATTGTATTACTGAAATGAAAGAAAGTATGCAGCAAAACCAGCAATAAGATCAATTTGATTTCCTTGTTTTGGTTATCCAGACGTTGAACTTATCAGTGATGAAAGGCAACTTAGCATCACTTTAGGCATCCTAAGCTTGCTCCAGGGACTTCGTATGTCTGTCAGAAGGCCTAATACTGCAGAGTCTAGTTGTAATGTTTTAGATGCTGGCTGCAAGAAAGCTATATTATGGGTCAGTGCCTAGGTGCATGTCTCTAGATCACTGCTTATTAATCTGGTTATAATGGCATGTTCATGATGCTGTACTGCTTCCAATGCTGGAGCTTGCTTGGTAGCTGTGGAACACCACCAGTGCCCTAGACTGTATTGGCCAGATGTGGCTGCAGTTCAGCTCTGTGACTGGTTTCAGACTGAATGAATTAGAGAGGGAACAATTGCACCCACTGGTTTAATCTGTGCCTTACTCAACCCATGCTGAGTGAACAACTACTAGTGAAAAGTGCATGGAAATCATGTTAATCTGAAGCAGAAATGAGATTCAGTTGTAATGATGGACTCAGCCACTACATTTAGACCCTATGTCCATGATACCATCTGAGAGAGTTCATAGGTTATGAGGAATGCCTTGTCCATTTCTAATCAACAGACCTTCATTTTCAAATTTAGGAGAAAAATTTACTCCCCGAACTGGTGTGGGTGGGAGGTGAAGACTCCCCACAGGAGGGTGAACAAACTATGGAATTCATGGATTTTGAGAGTCAGGAGTTAAACCAAGACCACCTCTCAGTCCAACTGTTTTTGTTCTTCTGTTACCAGCATAACATGCTGCCCTGTGTGTTCTTTTTCTTATTTGCATCTGGTTCTTCTGCCTCCCACTCACAAGCTGCATTTCTTAAAAATAGAAACAGGATTCTCAGCCCTAGTTTAGTGACATTTCAGAAGAATGAATAGCAAGTTCATTGGCCAAACAATCCTTGCTATGACTGTTTGCTACTATGAATTTAGGTGACGATTAAACCTCCCTTTCTTCATTCTGTATTTTTGACACCAGAGGAGGCATTACGGGGAATAGTAGCTTTGGGGAAGGCCTGAGGGAAGAGGTACCTGAGTTTTGTAGCTAGTTGTATTTGCTCACAATTCAATTCAGATTATATTTTTAATGACCTACAAGGAGAATGTAAGATAGCTCCCCGGTATAAATCCTGTGTCCGTGGATTTACTTGCATTAAAAGCCTGGATGCTCACAGAGCCTATGAGTACATAGTTACGTGAAGACTGGAGGCTGTGCTTTAGCCCCTGTTCATTAAAATGCAGATGCTGGGCAAGTTTTCATGGCAAGTTGTACATGGGGTTGCTTCCCTATTTCAGTCATAAAGCCCTAATGTTAGGGCAGTGGCAGCCAGAGGGTTTTGCAGCCTTGGATAGTAGGGAAGAGGCAGGTCAGCCTGTCTGGTGGAGTGTTGTATGGCTGAATGGGAGGCAGGCCACAGCTGAGAGTCACCCTAGAAAACAAACTCAGCTGGAAGCTGTCTTCAACTAGGATACTCCAGAAATTGCTTGAAGAGTGGAAGAGGAGCTCTGAGAACTGCCATTACTCCTCGCTGTATTGGAGAGGTGCTCAGCCCCTGGGCTGCCATCGCTTGCTGTTCAACACGAACATTGTGTTGAGGTCAGTTTGTCTCCCAGGAAATCAATTATAGGTATGTAATCATTATGTATGACAGTAGGTATAGGTTATTTGTGAATATTAAGCATCATTATCATGAAAGCAGAAAAACAAGCTCCAGCTAAAAAGAGGGACAGGCAACAGATATTTTTGTGTTTCTTCAACTAGCTAAAATATCACTGCCAATTTTATTTTGTTTGCAGAATATATATATTTAATGAATGACTTTGCTTTCTTATCCAGAATACTGGCAAAGCGTGATTATATACTATTCCAAAAATAAATGTATAAAATTTTTGTGAGCTATCTTCGCTGCCACTTTGGATTACTGAGAAGATGACTGCTTTGTTCACGTGTTGTGCTGATGACATCATGCTTATTCATTCTTTTATGAAAACAGTGACACCAGGTTCTTTTATTTACACTGTCTTGCACTTTTAACAGACAAAAGAGCTCTTTGTAGTTTGTCTAGACTTCAGCCAGGTATTTCTCATGAGCAATCTCTTTTGGTGGAAATAAATAACCATCCAGTGATTGAGAGTGAGAAGTCTGTTGAAGGGGGAGCCCAGACCTGATTATCCTACAGATTCAGCCTTTAATTCGAACCTTTCAAGATGAGTAAATTGAGGCTTATTTCTGAGATCAGAAGGTATCATCCCAGCTTCACTACCAATAATCCATTTTGCAGCATTATATTGTAGCATTAGTACTGGTATATAAAACCTTGAACCTTTTCAGTATACCAGGGTTATGATTGCTTCTGTGGAAACAAATCAAACTCATTCTTAAGAGCTGTTGTTGGATAAGAAGTGTAAGAGAAAGAAGGCCATTTTCAAACTTAGGAAAAAAAGATATCCCCAAATTTTACATCACTGACCTTTTGTCTCAATTTGTCTCCTCGGTCTGTTCACAAAGTTGAACAACTTCTGAAAAAAAATTATCTGAAAGTTCTTTGCAAAGTGTGTTCAGTAATGAACATGTTGTAGGTCTGCTACACACAATGTGCAGCCCAGAAACAGGTCTCTCTCTTTCGGAATAGCAGCTCTTACATCACTAGAGTGATTCTCTAATAACAAACATAAGTAAAGAAAAAACTATCTGGTCTGACTGCTTAAAAAAGTGAATTGGCCCAGAGCTGAAAATTTATGATATATCTTTAGAAGTAACTGAAACATGGGAACTTGGAAGACAAATTTTGTTTTGCAATCCACAAGCAAGTCAGAATTTTTTCTTTAAGAACACTTGTCCAGTCCTTCTAACTTCAGAGGCTTAACTTTGTGAGTTATAAGGCTTTCCCCTCAGTTCTGTGCGAATAGGGAAAAATAAGACAAAGCGTGGCCTCAGAAGGCAGTTCCTCAGCTCAGGAGGATCCCTGTAATTCCATCAACTCTTCCAATTGAATTACACTAGTGGAGAATCTTGATCTAAATGTCTTAAACCTGACTTCTCTTAGCCACTCGCTCAATGCTCACAGTACTTGTCTGATTGCTAAATAAGATATCCAATTTTAGATTAACAGCCTCTTTTACAGGAGCTGGGCTTGGAGCTTCATGAGTGTTGCTGTGTTACTGTAACCTGTAACATTTGTCTCCCAGCCTCTTGGTAACAGTAATTCTCTCAGTAATAGTAACCTATTAAGATCCTACAAATATACTGCCTTTTCTCTAGTAATTTATTCTTACCTTATGTTTCAGGCAAAGCTAATGTGGTGCTGAGAAGGAGATTTTTGCATGTGTTTTCCACTGGTTGCAACTAATACTTTGTCACTCTGGACGAAGGCTATGTCTTCTTGTTTCCTGGTATCTCTGGTCATCCACTTAAAACCTGTTGTGACTGGGAGACATCAAGTCATCTTTTTTTTTCTTTTTCTTTTTTTTTTTCCAGTTGAGACCTGTAATACTCATAGCAAGCCCCTCCAAAGCTCACTTTCCATTGCCTTTAGTTGCCTAATGATAATACACAGATTGGGACCATCTTCCAGTGTTCGTTTCAGGCAGTGAGCTGGGTCATGTTCTGCATTTAAATTCAGTATTGCAATCCATTTCTTCTGAGTTGCCTTTGAGACTGAGTGGCAGTGTAACTTGGAAACCAGGCTGCCTTTACAATAATGTGTTTGTTCAGCTGGAAATAGATAGTTCAAATCAAAGTCCAACACAGTTAAAGCCTTGAGTATATACACCATATAATGGTATATTTCAGAGTTTCATGCTATCAGCCATATGAATAGGCTATTCATAACATTTTTATCTGTTTCAGTTAGGCTTTGACATTGCCCTTTTTCTGCTGCAACTTGATTGTATAAATTAACCATTTTTTGATGAATACCAACTGATGTTTTTTTAGAAATACTACAAATAAAATGTCATTAGAATTAATGTATGCCCTAATATACACATATGACAGCAGGAATGCCAGTTTGATATTAGTTTTAGTTTATTTTTTTTAAAACCTGTCTGGTTTAGATAATGTCCTGAGGGCAAAGTTTTGTTGTTAAAATAATGCATATCTGAATTAAGGCACTGAATTGAGGTTGAGTTTTCTTAATTCAATAAAGATTTTATCAAAGAAGAATGAATAATTCACAAGAAGTGACACATTAAACTTATTCTGCTGTGTGTTGTGTTCATCTATGAACAGCCTGCAAATTCACTTGGATTTATTAATTATTTAAAATTGTCTTCAGAATGAAGGCTTTAGGAAACTAGGGAAAAACACAGACAGACCTTGCCTGTTTACTTGAAAAGAATAAGTAAACCATTTTGCTTAGCGTCTGTTTTCTTGATGGTTAAGTATAATTCCTGTTGCAGTTTCCTAAGAAGAGTCTGTGCATGAACGGACTTACAGGCGTCTGCGGTAGTGGTCATGAGCTCAAAGGAAAAGAAATACTTAGCATGTAAGTTTTATATTAATTGTTGGGTTTGCAACATGACAAGCACTATCAGCTTTGATTTTTTCACAAGGACATACTAGGAAAAGAAACAGACCAGAAAAGGATTTGATCTTCTTAAATTTCAGATAAAGCATGTTGGTTTTGGTAGCTTAAATCAGAATTGATAGAGGATTTCTAAGATTCCTAGTGAAATACCTACAGTTTTATTATTCCTCTTGGGCTTTGCACTGCTGTTTTGTCTAATTATTTCTCATCTAATCTCGTTAAGTACCAATAAGAGAGAAAAGCCAATGAGACTATATGCACCCCTCATTAACCAGTAATTCTAACACTTTTCTCAAGTCTTTAAGCAGAAGAAGAGTGAAAGAAAGTGGATATTGGGGAAAATATCTTCAAAATGATTGTCAATCAATGAAACAAGCTGTCCAGGGAAGTGGTTGAGTCACCATCCCTGAAGGTATTTAAAGACATGTAGATGTGGTGCACAGGGACATGGTTTAGTGGTAGACCTTGCAGTGTTAGGTTTACAGTTGGACTCAAGGTTCTTAAAGGTCTTCTCTAACCTAAATGATTCCATGAATCTATGAAGTAGGTCTACTCAGATCAGCACCAAAAGTGACAGTATATACCTAGACTGTTTACCTCTTTTTCTTCTAACACTTCTTTCACACCCCACCCTCCTACCCCCCACCCCCCCAAACAAATCCACAAAAAAGAGTACGATGTTTTTCAAAAAGGCCTTTATTGCTGCATAAAAATACACACAGACTTCTGGAGAAAAAGCCAGCAGTGGCTAAGACCAAGTTGGATCTGTAGGTAGAAATGTTTCAGGGAAAGAATATTGCATTCAGGGTCCCCAGCAAGGTGGGGTAAGTAATGAGGTGAATACAGGCACCAAGTCCAACACTGTAGGGAATAGACTTGGAGGGCTCAGGAATACAATAAAATACAGGTACGATGTTGCATATGGCTACTGAAGGAGTTATACCAGCCAGCTCTGGTATGGAAATGGAAGTAAATCGCTATTCATTGGTGAAATGTAGAAAAAAGCTGATGATGTGATGCTAGTTCTAAGCCTTACACTGAGAAAGAGTAATCCTCATTGCAAATTGGATTATAATGATTTACTTTTGTTGAATACATGCTAGTGTCTTTATAATCACAGAGTAAACCACAATGTATTTATATAAATAGAGTGTAATTGGAAAGAAGCAAGCTAATTAAATAGTGTGTGTTTGCTACTCTGGCAACAATTATTAATTGCAATTAAGTCTTAAAAAAGTATTATATCAGCAGTAGTGATGAACTTTATATCCTTAGGGCTTGCATATGTCCTGACTTTTGGAAGTAGTTTTGTAGTCTCAAGTTTCAGTAGGTCTTGCACCGGTAAACCATAATTTGCTCATATTTTATGTAGTATGCATCCCTGTATTTGGAATTTGGCAGCCCTCAGCACGTACTTTCAAGTTTCTCTGGGTTTGATAATTAATTAGTTTTAAGCACGCTTGATTTAATTAAATTTATTGCTGCCACTGGGATAGTTCATTGTGAACATTACATCTCCCAGCAACGTACAAGAATATATTTTGTACTACAGAAACTTTCAGATTTCTTATACTGAATCTTTCTGGATATATGTTTATTTTACAAGTAACTTTAAAAACCTGTTTTGTCCTGTCACTCTTTTTCATGACAGTATTGAAAATGAACCGTTTTCCTTTATTGGAGTTCTAATATGTTAAGTCAAGCTGAAGCATCTTTTCTTGTTAGGATGTAGCTAGTATATGTGCTTACCTTCTTTTTTGCAGTTACTCATGGCATTGATATGTTGGCAACCACATAACAGTACCAGTGAATAAGTAGCACGTTATCTGGACAAAAGATTTTTCTGCTTCATCCACATATCATCTCTGAGAAACTGTGTAACTTTTGGATGAATTGCACAGGCTCCAATTCACTAGCTGATTTAATTTGTAGTTTCTGAATTTGGATAGTTATTGGCTTGAAGTTTTAATGTTTCAATCACTTCTGCCAACTGTAAAATAATCACTTATCTAGATTCTAAGAGTTTTGAAATTCCTTTGTAATAGTAAAATGCTTTAAAGATAAACACCTGAGTGAATGGACTGTTATTATAATAATAGTGAATTATAAAATAAGAGTGAATATCTGTTATCATACAACTAAGTGAAAACTTGGCCCAGAAAATGTCCAGATCAGAACATCCTTAATTTTGGTCTGAAAAGAACAAGCATTGACCAATGTCTTGGCACTGAGTTCTCCTGTTCAAATAATGTCTGATGACAATGGAAAAAACCTCTACAGTCGTATTTATAAGAGTGAGTTCCAAAGCGGTGGGATTCTTAGAAAGTGGCAGAAAAGATGCTATAAGCTTCTTTGTTTATAACTTCTACAGTGCTCCTGCTCAGCTGATGCTTTGGAAAGTCAGAACTGTCCTGAAGTGCTTGACCTTTCTGTAACTTTTTCTGAAGTTCAAGATCAGGTACTGAAAAGGAAGAGAACGGTTTGGGCTTCTGAATTGCAGAGAACATTCAAATACCAAACAAAAGCAAGTCTCTAGTTTATAAACACTAGGGAATAGTTGTGACAAGGAAGGGAAAGCCCTGTGCTATGTGTTGCTCCCCTTGTCTCTCGGAACCTCAGTGCTTTTGCTTGAAGGGCCCATCTACCTTTCTGTCTGCATCCCATTACGTAGCTTAGACTCACTGATATATATTCATAGAGTGTAGATGCTTGTTAAGTGTCATGAAAGCTAGTAGTAGCAACTCTAATCACAATTCAGAGCAGAAATTCAGCCCTAAATATTGTTGTCGCAGAGCTGTCATTACACTTCTCGGCAGCACGTTTTTTATATGCTCATGAGAAAACTATCTATAGCAGGCTAGTAATTGACTTGGGCATTTTTAAAATGAGAAACCAAAATATGTGAAATCTCTCCAGTGGTTCCAGCTAGAAAAAGATATCTTTAGCAGTATAAATGTTTCATTTTCCTGCGTGTCTCTTCTCTTAGGAACAGAAATGTGGAGAAACCTGTCTGAAAAAGGAATGTAACCATGGAGGAGATGTAGTGCCAACATATTCAGTGTCATAGATTTAACGGATTGTACACCAGTGGTAATACATTCCTTTTAAATCACACTGGAACACTTCTCAATCTCTAACCTTGCAGTTTTGCACCAAAAGCATGATGGTGCTGCCCCCAGTGCACAGTACCATCTTCCCATTAGACTGTCCTGGTTTGAGGTGGAGCAGAGACAGCTTTGTGTTCAGTGGGAGAAGCTCTTGCTTACTCTTGTTGTTGTGGCAGCTGACGGGGTTGTTCACCCCATAGAGGGGTTGCACCTGTGGGGAACAGTGGACAGATCATGTGACCCAAGCTGACCAAAAGGATATTCCATCCCATCTGCGGCTCAGTATAAAAGCTGAGGGATCAAAGGGGTAAGATTGGCTCTTCTTCAATGACTGGTGTGTGAGGTGGACTCTGTCAGTTTGTCTGCACGATCAGTGTCTTCTGGAATATAGTTCCCGTTCATCATTGAGTCCAATCTGGAGCTTCATCAGTGCCTGCTGGTGACATCTCCCTTGATGCTTGATGCTGTTTTGTATATATTATATCTATTTCATTATTACCATTTAATTTTATTATTAATATTTCATTAATTTAATTTTTCCTGGACTTATACATCTCTTTATCTCTGTTCTTCTTCTCCTTGGAGTGAGAGGTGGGGGAGAGAATCTGTCATCTTGTCATTGGCTGACTGACTTAAGTGCTTGCTTTAAATAAAAATAAATTTCAGAGTCAAAAATTTAAATACAAGATTTAAATAAATTAAAAAAAAAAAAGGCAACAAAGAAAATCTCCACCTAAATGTGTTGTGAAACATATTTACCGCTACTGTAATTCAACGCCATAGATTTGTTTTCTCCATTAAGATGGTCTTTTGATCTCTTAGCTGGACTCTTGCCTTTCAATCGAGACATATTAAATCATGACTTTCATTAATAAAAAGAGTTTGAACTTTCAGAGTCCCCCGGCATTTTTATCTCAATAGCCTAGAAGAGATGCCAGATTTTAAAATGAACTTAAAGAGTTTGACATGTCACTCATGGTAAATTGCTGGAACAATAAATCAAGGAGATTTATTTTTGCACAAGTAATGGAGATATAGTAAGCAACTTTTCTTGTTTTAGAAATCTTTATATAGCATAGACGTTTTCTCACCCTATTTGTAGTGATGGAGTGGAAGATGAATGAAATAATGTTGGATAAATGACTCTGATGTTATCTGACTAGTACTACCATTATCTCTCCTGGAGCTGTCAGAAATATTCCATTATATAAGACAGATAGTGCTCTAGTTACTGCCTAGAAGACTGCAATATAATGATTATACTGCTAAAGCTAACCTTCAGTTTCCTATACAGGAAGCCACTATTTCAAACCACTTAGTTCAAATATGTTATTTCTGGCAATTGTTATTTTTATAGTGAAAAGTAGCACTGTTCAAAAAATATATTTTAAACCCCCACAATGACAACATTGAGGTTTTAAACTGTAGTTAACAGTTGTAATCCACATATCTTCATTTTAGTAATCTTGAAAATCAATTTGAAATTAAAATACCTCTCTGGCTTATAGATTGAAACCAGGACAACCTTTAGGTGGAAGGAGCTGTTCATTAGCTTTGGCTACAATATTTGCACTTCAACTCTAATTTTGGAAGGAGGATTGTATTCCTTTCTATGTGTACTATACTCTACTTGATTGTAAATACCAATATACTCCTGGGATCAGCTGGTGACATTGCCGATGTGTTGTTCTAGTTAAGGCCACATACCACCTAGGTTAATTAGGCAGTAGCTATTAGTGGCATGGTGCTATTTTTTGTGTAATTAAACAGTGTTTTGCAGTGGATAGCGTTTAGCTGTTAAAGGTAGGTCTAGGTAGCATACCACGGACTGAAGGAAACACAGTTTCCTCTGACTTCATGCTGACTTGGGTGTTTGTACTTAAATTACAGTAGCCCAGGAAATCATAAAAAGACTTTGACATGATATTTCATAAATTTCTGCCACATCTGAAAATATTTGTGTCTTTAAGGTGATTTGTAAGACCAGATATTACTCATGTATGTGTTACTCATGTAGGAGTTTTATTTATGCAAATTCAGGTTACATGGGCATTTGAATAACACACTATCCTTATCTTAAAACACATGTTTACACAGAGATACACTGAACTTACTGCACATTTGTTTCAAGTAGCCATAATGCCAAGCTACTTGGTCTGATGGAAGCCCTAGAAAAAGAATTTGTGATGCTGGAACAACAGACTCCGTCTGTCTAGGATGCTTTTCCCATCCTAAACCTAGTTCAGATATCAATTTTGTACGGTGTAGCAGTTAATAATAAAGCTGACTTTACTCTGGAAGACGTATTTAGGGAAACCACTCTGTGCAGCACTTGGGTCCATAGCCATATATCTATTCACAGACGGGATGAACAAGGGTAACTGCAGAGATACGCCGGCTTGCCATGCCAGTGAGCGCAGTGCTGTCTCATTGCACTATGTCCACTCTTGTGTCCATCTCCAATGAGAAAAAAAAGCAGTTATTGTAGAACAGAACCTTACACATAATAATATATTAATATAACAAAATAATAACAATTTTCAGTGTGTTTGTTGGCTTCTTTTTTTTTTCCTTCCTGCCAGCTCATAGTGTGGAATTACGGCCTTCGCGCTGCTGAACTGCAAAATTTCTTCTGGTCCCATAGGCAAATCAAAGCAATAATCTGGCTATCACTAATAACCCTTCTGATGTCAATAGTGTGCCTCAGCAACCCTTTGCCAAAGGTTTTTTACTTCATTCATAGTGTACATAAGTTGTGCACCCTGGAGATATCAGTATGGTGAAAATTAAGGATAGCAATATGATATACAAATTGCTGAACATCTGAAATGATGCTACAGCATCACAACATCTTTGTATATTTTTTTTTGATGCTAACCATGATGTTTTAACTCAACACTGCAGGCATTCAAACTCATTGTGAATAACGTCCACATATTTTTTTTCAGTCCATTCTTTTACTCATTTGCAGGTAATGAACTATCTTCATTTATGATGGAATATTTGATGTTATTTCTACTTTGTTAAATTAAGCAAGGTTTTTAGCACTGGTGTAGTCTAAGAAAAACAATCGTAGTGTGTAAATTATATGCTGTAGTGCTGCTTATTTTTCAACAGAAGGCTGATACTCTTCAAACAGCAACCTGATCATTAAAAAGCAGGAAATAATTAATTTTGCAATTTCAGAATTGTCTTTCATTGTTATACTGATTTCTGCAGCTTTTGAGACTTACATGTAGTTTTACGGAATGCTAGTAATTGCCCAAATCACAAATAATGGCACTACAGAAAGGGAGACAAGAAGTTGTCTCTTTCGTACGTGAGCCAAGAGATCTATATCTGGCCTGTGTCCAGCTGGAGAACAGAACACACAAATGGGGCAGAGGTGACTGCAGGCTTTTGAGACCATCAGCACATTCAACTTAACCATCATTAGAGAGGAATTCCTTCACCAGTGATTTAAGGGTGATGACTGTAGCTTAGTTTTATTCAAATATCTGACTGGAGACAGGCAGTATAAGTTAGTTATTATCTGAATAAATAACCATTTAAACAGTATGGTTTTGCTACTTTTTACTGGTCATGTTTGTGAATGCAATGTAAATGGCTTTGCCTTCAGTGAATAATTAATACTGAATTAATACTGAAAACATTTTAAATGGATGAGAGAGAAGGAAAGCCTCTGGTAGAAAATGTATGGCTTGTTCCAGAGACCCAGGGTTCAGAATATAAGAGAAACGGAGACAGAAACGTGTGCCCCAGGGCTCACACGTAGAAGAAGAAATGCCCTGCAGTAAAACAGTCTGCAATTCATTTTCGACTATCTAGCTTGATTTTTCTTCTCAGAGTTATATTTAGAGCAAGGGCAATTTACATATTCAAAATCTGAATCTGAAGCTGTAGAAGAATGAGACAGAGGAAATATTCCAGTTTCCTTGTGATACCACACAAGTACAAGTTATTTTTAAAATCATATTTCAGAAAGGTGTTGAACCAAACCAAAGCTTAGTGTTGTGATGACCATGACAGAAGACCACTGAATCATAGAAATTGTCAGAGTGCAGGAACTCATCTGGTTCAAACGCGTGTCCTAACTTAGGATCAGCTATACCCAGGTCATTTACGACAAATGCTCATTTATTGTGTTCTTGAAGATGCTAATCACTGAATGATGCAGACCTCACAGATTCCCAGGACATTGTACTCCAGAGCTTTCACTGTCACTTGAAAACGCTACAAACTATACGCAGTGTTTCTATTCCTATACAATGTTGTTACTAATCATACACTATCTTATTGCTCTGGAGCACCTCTTTCACATGTTTTGTGATTGTTAGCACATCTTCCTTCAGTGTTCTGTAGAATTAAACAAGCTTAAATACTTAAAACTCTTCTTGCAGTTTTGTGATGACCAGGTGCTGTAATCAAGATGAATGACTCTTAGTGGGTGACTGGTTCCCAAGCAGATGCCAAGTAATAGGGCTCTTTCTTAAACTTTGGACAAAGCTTGGGATGCTTCTAGCCCCACACAGTGGGAGAAAGATGAGAAAAAGTCGATAGATGAGGGGAAAAGGTGACAAGACAAGGACATTAGGTCTTGTTTGGATGAGTGCTGGATTCCCCTTCCTCTTTGGTTTGCAGGGTAAAAAGCCTTAGCCTCCTTTACTGTTTGTTGTCAATCCTGTGTTTTCTCAGACTTTTTGCAATGTGTTGCATACCTGAAGAAACCCAGAGAGAGAAATGAAAAAAATGGGCAAATAACCAAAAGAGAAATCCATCTGAAGTCACAAGTCCATGAAGCTGGGAGAATAACTCAGGGGTGTTTCACACTGTACTTATCCTCTTCAGGTACTCTATAGGCATTGTCCCTTAGCTACTGTCCCCTGTCAGAAACAGAGCTGTGGTCTATGTAGTCCTTTAGGGTACATACCATGGTAACTACACAAATTTAATTGCCTCTTCACTAGTTGGAACCTGGTGGATTCCAGTAACGACTCTGGCTTTGTTTTGTTTCTGTATTGCATTTCACTGATTGAGCTTGTTTGGAGACATTGTCTGCGTAGTTGAGTGAAAAATCACAGCTTTGGCATAGTGCAGACAGCCTTTCTTTTGGCTGAGTTAATAACTTGCTCATGTCTTAGCAGACTTAGGCTTAGTCAAGAAATAGTTTGTCCTTTGACTTATTTCTAAGATACTTATTCATGCTTTCCTCCCTTATTTCTGCTTTGACTACTTCTGGGTCCAAATATTTATTCAAAAGAGATTTAGATATCCCAATACATATACTTAGGTCTTTCTACTGTCTGTTTTTAAGACTGATTAATCAGTAGCTTTTAATAAAGTTATCTAGAATAAATGATCCATCAATCTCGCCTTAACAGAATTATGAGTCTAACAATATGTCTGTTATGTGATTTGATTGGGGAGTTAATATGGACACTTTCTTTCACTTTAAATAAATGAGGGATTTCTGCTTCCTGATGCTCTGCCTTAAGCTCTCAGGTTCGAGTCACAAATGAAGCCAGGGATTCACCATCTGCAGGAACTGAGGGACAGTGTTGCCTCCTACGCTTCCCCTGAAGGCAGTCTAAGGGATGGGGAGCTTCTGTTCTACACTGTGCAACTCTATAAGCATTTAAATGACTTTGCTCTGAAACTTTGAGGTTCAAGTGCAAAGGCATTTGCTTCAGGGCTCACTTGAAAACAGTTCTTGGTCTGCTTGAAAATTTGGCAAGCTTCAACTGAACAATGCTCCTTGGCTGAGGTTCAGATACCAAGAAAAATTTTGAAAACTGAGTCATTTCAGCAGTTTTCAGGCTTGTAACGGGTCTCCTGTAGATGTACCAGTAATTAGTTAATTCTATAATGGAGACATTAAAATAATAGTAAGTCCCTTATAGAAGTTCTGATTTGCTCTTTTCTGAAGAGGATACCCAATGAACTGACAAATTTATACTCTTTTGAATGAACATTTCCCCCCCTTTTTATCATGTCCTTTTAATTTATTTGTTTTAAATAGAAATCAAAGAAGTTATAAGCACGCTTTTTTGCATTTCAGGGAGCAAAAAGTCCATTCTTAGATTTTTTCAAGTCTTCTGGCAGCTTTCTTCTTCAATCCATGTCTAACAGCATTGGGAGGACAGAGTAACTTGCCTCTCTGATAATCTGGCAGTCTGCAGTCTACAGTTTACTTATCATGTACGAGGTTTACTCAGACTCACCAAGAATCACACGGAGTTTTATAGCCTTTGCAACCAACATCAATGAATTAAATTGGGTAGAACAAATAAAGTGACAAAGGGTAATGATGAGTGGCAGAATAAATAAAAATCCTACAATTTACTGACTGACAAAGTCCTTGGTGACAATCAGTTACAGTAAGTGTGTTTTCAAAGAGATATTTTATAATTTCAGGCATTTTAATAACAGGCTCAATTTTAGCAACTTTTCAAAAGGATTACTGAGCATGATGACCTTTTATTTTGTATTGTAAAACCAGGAGTGATCAAGATCTGAGAAACTGAGTGCTGAATCCTAATACCTTGAATAAAACTGCTTCAGCCATCCAGATTATTGCTGGCATGGCTGTATTCCTCTTCCCTATGCAGCAAAATGCAGTTGTACAGATTTCACTTGTATTTGACATTTTAATTTTGCTTCTAAGAGGGAGGGGGAGGAAAGTTTAATTTGTCATTTGATGGTATTGTTCTGATAGCACTCTCACCGGCTGCTGTTGAAAATCAATATTAACAGTCAAAGGATTTTATTTGCTGGGGGAAATTGACAAGAACTGCAGCAGCTTTTCCAGAATAGCTCTCCGTGTGGACACTCAGAATTATTGCCCATTTTCCTGCAGAGATGAACTCTCAGTCAGATGCGTGTGTATTTTGCTGCATATTACAAAGTCCGAGGAAGTTAGCAGAAGCCCAGAAAAAGTAGGTGCTACGTGCAATTTATGCACTATGTGCAATTTATTAGTATTTTTGTAGTTCTCAGAAACATAATACTCTCTATCTAAAAGAATTTCTTTAGCCAGGGAGGCCAGAGATGGTACCTCTATTTCATCTTGTAGTTTACCCCTGTGTTTCTCATCACAAAGTGTTTGTTTGCTCTCTTGCTTTTTCTCTGCACTACCTCCTTTCCCTCCCCTGGTCCCCAGGAGAAGCAGAGGATTAAAAACCCCTTGCACCCCTTAAGGGGGCTACTGAAGGTTTCCACCTCTGGGACCGATTGAGGTAAGGATAAACAACTTCAAATTTCACAAAGAGATGAACCTTTCTTATAAAGCAAAGTTGTTTTCGTGAAATGTTGTGTTTTCAATCTCGTTTTAGATATGCAGCCTAACTTCATTATACGATGACTGACTTATAGTAACTCCTCATTTATAACTCCAGCAGTAAAAATCCTTTAGTTCAGTGGCAGTTGGCTCTGTGAGAATTAACATAGTACACAAGACTGATCCTGAAGACAGTAATCGTGTTTGTCCTACTTTTCCCAGTGGATGCTATATTTAATATCTAAATACACATTTCCCCTTCTTTGTGTTCTTACTGTTTCAACATTTAAATGGAATTCTGAATATGAATTGTCTCCCTAAAAGTATTGCAAAAGAATATTGAAGCTGAATTTGGTCTGTCTTTATAATGCTGATTTGTCAAATACCAAGTCCATTTCTGGAAATATCCTTCCAAAATGATAAACATTCCTTCAGATCTCAGGAGTTTGCTATCATGAGACAAGCTGGCTTTTAGTTTCTTTCAGGCCTGGCAACTTTCTGTGTGGTGACTCATCTGATTTTTAATAGATGTTGCATAACACTGGTTTTCATTGTGCCTGTTTTGTTTCCCACCATATGGAGTTTCTCAGTAAGAATATACTTTACAAGAAGGAGCTGATGAAAATGCACTGTTCCTTTCCAATTCTTGGTTTTTGGAAAGGTGGGCAAAGACAAATTATTATTCATGGGCAGAATGACTAACAGTCTAAGGACAATGGAACTGCCAACCTTAAATTTCACAGGCTTTTTTTTTTGTGGGAGATTTTAGTACTTATGAGTATTTCAAAGGACATTAAATTTAGATAATTCCAACTACCATTAGGCTAAAAATAGCAGGAAAGATGTAAACAAAACAAGGTTCTCTCTTACATCACCTGCATAAGTAAATAGTCCACAGCATTACTGAGAACAGAAACTGGGTTTCAGACTGGAAGAATAGAGAACTCTACTTTAGATATAGGCTGGACAACTTTTCTTTAATAGTGGCTTAAATTTTGCACAATGTGTGTATGTGTGTTTAGAAGCAAAACAAAGCAAAACAAAGCAAAGGTTCATGGAGAAGGAGTGGAAGTACAGAGAAGAAAGCATGTGTGCCAAGGTTCATTGCTTGGATTCTTACATCAAGTCCATCACGACATTTTCATTTAATTTCATTTGTGCCATAGATGCACAACAGCTTCATTCTCCTCTGGTGAGATAAAGCTGCCCTTCCCATTTGTTGTCATCCAGAGTCCCCTGATCCCAGATCAATGGTATTGTCTCATAGAAGCATTGACCTAACAAAGGAAAAAGGTGTGTCTAGCTTAGGTAGCATCTGTAGGAGGTGTATTTGGTATCTGTCAGTCCGTGCAAAATTGCTTTCTCCCATCTCTACCTTTTCAAAGTTCATGTGAGCTTGTCCGTCTCCCCCTTCTGATGTATTCCTACTCCTTCCTCAATGAAAAGACGTTTTTTTCCTTCAGCCTTCCTCAGTTTCTGCTTTTGTTATTTGGTCCGTGGATAATCTCCTTGAAACCTTACATTTTGTCTCAAACTGGGTGACGAAAACTTTAGGCTTTTTGGAAAATTTTCTTTTGAAAGCTTTAGTTATTTTTAAAATAAGGATGACCTACTGAATGAACTGGAGAGAAGCTGCTTGCCATTGTTTGGTTGTATTCTAGAGCTCAACTGATGAACTGATAAAAGCACTCAAATTTCAAATGCCTTTTCCTACCTCTTTCAGCTCTCCCTAACCTAAGCACTCTCGGAAACTTCTGAATTCCTATGTTCTCTTGAAAAGCTTACATTTACAACCCATGGAAATGATGTTTTGTTCTTATCAGAAAAAGTGAATTTGTTTCAGAATTTGCTTTAGAAATCAAAATAATTTTAAAAGACTGTTTACTTTTGATTTACAGAATCTTCAGTAGAATTTCAACTATGAACCCGTGATATGTTCAGAAGGAAACAAATGCAATTATATTTATGGCTTAATTCATTAGATGATTCAGCTGTTTGAGCTTTGAAAGTACTGGACAGTGAACTAAGGTCATGAAAGCAAAACTAAACAATCTTTCATTTATAAAGAAAGGATTTGGCTTTAGCTCAATTAATAAAACAGAAAAGTGGTGGTTTTTTTAAGAAAATTAATGGTATACTCTAAAATTCTTGGTCTAAGAATGTTGTACAGAGTAGGTATAGCATAATCATCAGTTTTATTAGAGTGCAACACTGTAAGGGTCTTTTCAAGTTTATAACGCTATAATTAATTAACTACATCTTTTCCTTTGGTTTGCCTTTGGCATTTCAATATGTATTTTCACAGCCCTTTATTCTCTTCATTGTCATCTGAGCTGAGCTTTCCCTGCCTGTAAGAAAGGCTAGGGAGTTCTGGCTTGTCTTAGTTTCAGCAAAGTCCAATAAAGTGTAAAGCTTTTGCTTGTTTCATTATGAATTTTTTGTTTTCTCCTGTGCTAAATGTAATAAACCTCAAAACAGGTGCATTGACTCAGTTGGCATATTTCCTACTTGCTCTGACTGTTCTTAGCAAAGATGCATAATGGTAGACTATCTCCTATCCAACAGTGTGCTTTGAGTTTCCTAATATCCCAATAAAATTGCCAGCAGGTAGAATTCTAGCTCTTCAGAACAAGCAACATTTTACTTTTCCATGGGAAAGCAATTTCCTAGCTTTGCCCATGAGTAAGCCTAATGTGAAGGATGCAATATGAAGTTGGCATAAATCCACTAGACCTTCTTTACGTATTCTACTGTGTTATGAACATCTCAGCCTCCACTAATGTAGACAGCAAAACAGCTAGGTAAATTATGTCCTGTGTTTGTAGCAACATTCTTTGAAATTTTCAGCTAAAGTGGTATGCAGGTATAGAAATTCTGAGATCCGTCCACTGTACCAGGGCTTATACTGGGAGTTTAGAGAATCGAGAACAAGGCTTAAGGAACCATAAAGCTTCTGTTAGTTCATGACATTACTGAGCTTCCAATGTTAAAGCCCTAGTATTCCACAAGATAGGTTAAAATAGGGTTCAGTTCCACTGAAAATGACAGGTTTAACCTTTTCTTTACTTGTCAAAATAAAAGTGTCCTGTTTTTTTCTGGTAATGAAATAATTTTATATATTAAGACATCTATAGCTAGTATCCTACAATATAACAATAGTTATGTCATTATATTATTTTGAATTTAGCTGTAATACAACTTACCATGATACAGTTTATGCATTTCTATTACAGACAACCAATATTTTACATTTAAATTAATGTGAAACAACAAAAAATTACAGTTCATTATAATAACAACACAATAATGCTAACACAAGGAAATTCTGAGGGTCTACCGTCTCTAATGTCAATGAAGGCAAATGTGAACTCTTTGAAATAAAGAAAGCGTATCTTTTTTTCTGAGATTGTGATCTTTCTCTGGTAAACCAGTGGTTCTAAAAATTAGTCTATTAAGTAGAGACTGTGTTCTGCCAGGGAAAAGCAGTATTCCAGAAAATTAATGCAATTTTTGGACACAGAAGTAGAGACAAGTCAATTAGAATTGAAAAGACTATTTTAACTCTGTAGAAGACTCTCAGCTGCTTGTGGAGTGCTGTCTGGTTGTAGCCTCTGGGCTTTATTGTAAGTTTCATGGGCTTCAAAAAGGTATCTCAGGAATTATTTGATGTCCAGAAAAGATGTATTAGCTAGAAAAAACTAAAGAAACTCCAACTGATAAGTTTATTGAAGAACAGGTTGGAGCTTAACATGGTTAATGTTCTAGTATTTACACACAGAAATTTCTAATAATAGCCATTTACTTCGTCTAACAGAGAATCACATGAGAGCTGGTTGGTGGAAAAATCTTCAGACAAGAAATATGAACAACTCTTAGTAGAGATGATAAGCAACACTGGACAGAAGAGTCTAAAGGTAATTAAAATTGTTGGTGTCTTTCCCATTAAGTTTAATCTGAAAAGTAGCAACAAGCCTCTGCACTGTGTATGCTTTATCTCCCAGTAACTCTTGATGTTCCCTTTTGTCTTCAAAATGTATGCATGACAGAAAACATCCCCTCTCTCCCCCCATTTAAAAGTGTACAGACCAGTTCTTTGCCTTAAAAATATTTTGATTCTAATAGGAATTTATGAAAACTTATGAATTTCACCCTTAAAAGCAAAGGTAAAACATCACAGTGCATTTTTGTATTGCATGTTCAGGTTACATAAGAGCCAAAAAATAGCCCAATCCTGAAATACTGTGAACTGTGATGACTGGGAGATTGCTTAAATTTAAACTAAATTGATTGATTTGGTAGGAAGTGAATCACACACACTTGGATGCCCCTCTGCTACCCTTCAACATTGTTTGATTATTTTGCTAATTCTAGAATGCTGCATTCATTCTCAGTGGATGACTATTGAGTATCAATACAGATTTGTTTTCCAGCCTGCTGGGCATTTGTTTTCCCAGCCTTCTCTTTCTTCAAAACTGCTAAACAGCTTTTGCTCCTTGTCTGCTTTCAGCTACTGGTGCCAGAGATGCCACAAATGGGAGTTTTCCAGTAGTGTCAGTTACAGAGGGTTAAATTTATAGGGGAAGATCCATTGCAACTGGTCATTGCCACCCCTGTTGTAGCCTCTTGTAACACCCAGACATTGCCAAGAATGGTTGGCTCTACCTGGCATGCTGAAGGTTTCTGAGGTAGGTTTCTGGTGAAAATGCTCCAAGTCAGAACCTTTCTCCCCACCACTATCCGAGCCCCCTCATGAAGGGAAGGCTATGGCCTCCCACCTGGGTGTAGGTGAGCAGCCTTGATCATGTGGCACACTCCCACAGGTGCAACAAAATATCTTCTCGTCAGTCCTTGG